>NQII01000219.1:1181704-1233289 GCA_002778355.1 Clitarchus hookeri | reverse complement strand
CAAGTAAGTGGAAAGAAGCTATAAGTAGGGAATTACAGACTCTAAATGAAAACAATACATGGGAGGTGTGCGATACTTCTGTAAGTGAAAAGACTGTTAGCAGTAAGTGGGTTTTTAAGATAAAGAAAACTGGTAATGATATACAGTATACAGTTGGTAGCTAGGGGTTTTGAACAAAATGATGACTTGAATTTAAATGAGATTTATGCACCTTTGGCTAAATTGTCAACTTTCAGATTATTCACACCCATAGCAACCGAGCGTAACTTACCTATTTACCAAATGGATGTAACTGGGTCGTTTTTATATGGGGAAATTTATGAAGTTTTTATTAATTTGCCAGATGGGGCATATTTTGATGATAAAAATATTGTCAAGTTAAATAAATCTTTGTATGGTCTAAAAAAATCACCCAAATATTGGAATGAAAAGTTCAACTCAGTTTTAACTAGAGGAGGCTTTGTGAGGTCACAGTGTGACTCCTGTCTTTATTCAAACTGCAATGATAAAAATAAAATGTATATTCTAATATACGTTGACGGATTGTTAATTTTTGGCACAAATGTGAACCAAATTTCTGATGTCAAACTAATGTTACAGAAATAATTTAAAATGAAAGATTTGGGTTTAGTATCTGATTTTCTTGGAATAAATGTCAAACAAAACTTAGAAAGTGGTGTAACCAAATTAAGTCAGAAAAGCTATTTAGAAAATGTATTGAGGAAATTCAAAATGGAAAACTGTAAGCCAATGTCAACCCCCATGGACCTGAATTTTAATGCTAAAATGTTTGAAAATAAGGAGTGCCAAACAGATCAAAATATTGAAAATGTATGTAGACAAATGATATGATGCTTAATGCATGTTGTCTCAGGCACAAGACCAGATCTGTGTGTAGCTGTTTCTATGTTAAGCCGATACCAAAACAATGCAAACGATGTACTGTTAACGGCTTTAAAAAGGGTATTAAGATATGTAAAACATACTATTGATTATAAATTGGTTTATAAATGTAATGATAAATCGCTAGTGGGTTACTGCGATGCTGATTGGGCAGGAGATCTCAGAGATAGAAAATCTACCACTGGCTATTGTTTCATGTATTCAAATTGTTTGATTTCATGGTGTTCGAAGAAGCAATGCTCTGTAAGTCTCTCATCAACTGAGTCTGAATACATAGCAATTAGTATGGCAGCTAGTAAAGCATGTTGATTACAAAATTTGTTAAATGTTTTTAGGGTAAAAGTTGTCGACCCGACTACAATTTTTTGTGACAACCAGTCCGCAATATCAGTTGCAAATACAAGAAGTGTCAAGCGGTTAAAACATATCGATATTAGATTTCACTATATTAAAGAATTAATAATAAAAGATAGAGTGTCTCTGAAATATATAAAAACTGAAGAACAGTTAGCTGATATGTTTACAAAAGTCCTAAACAAAGAGTTAATTTTTAAATTCACTAATCAGTGTGGAGTAACCATGTAAATTTATTTGTGTAAAATTTAGGTAAATATTGCATTGANAAACAAAGAGTTAATTTTTAATATCACTAATCAGTGTGGAGTAATCATGTAAATTTATTTGTGTAAAACTTAGGTAAATATTGCGTTGAGGGTGGGTGTTGTAATATAATATACAATGCAATATTAAAAGTTTTTATATTCTTAAGATGGCAATACTGTAAACAAATTATTAGCTATCAAGCTACCGTTGTTGTGTCATGGCGCTATGTGCCTTGTTGAAATTATATTGTTCTTTCTTAAAACTAATAAATAGTTTATTCAAGTGATCCGGAGTATTTCTTTATAAAACCTACAATTTTGATAAAGATTAAGTTCTTTATGGTTAGAAAAACAGTGAATATTACGTTTGTATTAACTGCGTAATTTAAATTGTAAATACTCTTATTACTACTTATCTATTAAATAGAGATATATGCTAACGCTGACTTTTTTGTAGATCATTTAATTTTATACACTTTTTTCGTACATAATTTTATTATATATCTAAAATATTAGGCAGCATATCCCACGAGAGCACGCTGGCGGCAAACTTTTTTTCCCCAACTTAATTCACTAATACCATTAATGCTCAACTCCTATAAGCGCTTGGGCAATTTTTAATACACACAAACCTTTCTCGATAAATGCAGATCAGAACAGTAAAAACCACATCAAAATCCGTTTATAGGTCTTCGAGATTAACGCAGTCAAACAGACATACATACTTGCGCCAGGGACTTCCTTATATACTATGTCTATGCAATTTGTGATAGTTTTACCTTGATATTCCGGGTTTCATTTCTGCACTGCAGTGTCAGTCAATTTGATAGCGCTTTTTTGAAAATTTTGCTTCATAATAACTTAAATTAGTAGGAAGTTGAATAATCCGATATAGTGGATGACGCTGTGAGTTACGCGCTCATTTATGAACAAACTGCTTCGGAAAGGGTTAAATATATGGTGTAAATATCAGTTTTGAAGCGTTCTGCTAAATGGCAACGGTATCTTCAGACTTTTTCAATAGAACCTTTGAAAAACCACCCCATGAGTGACACATTATAATTTATTTTTACATAATTTAGGCATCACAAACTTTATGCACTGCATTAAAATTAAATTGCATTCCTTTTTGATTAAATGAACCTTGCACATATGTTTTGTCTTTAAATTATATTATTTATTGTATTATAAATATGAACTTAAAACAGAGAAAAAAGGCATGTCGGTAATAATTTGTAACAAATAGTTCTTGTGTAAAATATTATTAAATCTAGATTTCTGAAACTATTTGTTAAGTAGGAAGCGTCTCTTATTGACATAATAGGTTTTCTGGGGATGCTATTTTGAACACATTTAATTGTTATATATGAAAACATAATTTCGATTGTTTGTACGGCGCCAAAGTGCGGTGCGTTGGTTTATCATCGGCGTTCTTTTCCAGACTTGGGTATTTTAACGGGCATACTGGCAGGTATGCATCAAGTAAAGTTGATAACGACGGAGAAAAAATAGTTCTGGGGTCTTGACGCTATATTAAAAGCGTTAGGTAAAAATTTGTGAATACTGAAATAATTTATTTTGGTTTCTCGTTTTTGTGATGCTTATAAGTGTAAGACTTGGTAAATTAATTTTTAAAAAAATTGNAATAATTTATTTTGGTTTCTCGTTTTTGTGATGCTTATAAGTGTAAGACTTGGTAAATTAATTTTTAAAAAAATTGCTTTTCTAATAATTTGTTTCAATTGACTAACGTATGAACAAAGTGATGTTAATGATGCATGTTAATTAATAAATGCATGACAGTTAATAAATGCATGACAGTTAATGATGCATATGGTTGGAAAAATATATGAAGTGCATACAATTAGATCTTAATCGGGGCTNTAAATGCATGACAGTTAATGATGCATATGGTTGGAAAAATATATGAAGTGCATACAATTAGATCTTAATCGGGGCTTTCAAAAAGCGTAGTTTACCGTGAACAGGCTGCGTCTAACCGTAGAGTGAAAAGAGAGTAGAGTGTGCGCCCTAGCTACGCAGTAGTCACGCCGCGTCTGAACATTGAACTCTCTGACAATACGACTATCGTAAACGACGTGGATAGGGTGTGAGGTTACAGCACATATTTATGTAAACATGTGCTTTGAAATGTTCCTATAATTACTCTAACCAACTCTCAGTGCAATTAGATTAGATTTAAAATGGTAAAAGTATTTTATTCATATAAAAGGGCTCGTATTTTGAAAACTAGTATATAAACAAACACGTTCATCACTGTCGACTATGTGACTTTGACAGTCTTACTGGTTCGTGGTAGGTGAATGTTGGGTACATGTGAAGAATACGAAGAATCTTGTACCTCACCTTCAGTCCATGTACGTGAGTGTGTGTGTATTTGTTGTAGTTGTGATGAATCGTGCGAGGACGAGCCGAGCGATGCAAGCCGGGGACCAGGACGAGGTGTCCTTGCCGAGCTACACCTTGGTGTCCGGCCTGCCCTCTTACAACGAAGCTCTAGAGCAGCTGCGTGTGGTGCGAGAGCAGTGCGCCAACACACAGACTAAACTACCAGGAAAGTGCAGTGTGGCCAACTCCGGCAGCCAGCAGCTGCCGCCATCGACGCTGCGACTTTCCGTCGCCGAGTTCCTCATGACTTACAAAAGTTATCCTCATCTCTGACCTCACGAATAAATATATTTAGTTATATGAATCCTTGATACGAAATGACTACGTAACTGACGTACAGCATGTATAGCCATCGTAAATTTGTTTGAAATAGTGACGTGGCTTAGGATGGCCGTAAAGTGGTTTTAAATGCTTGCAGAATTAAGAATCTAGTCTGTACCAGTCGCTGCCAGACACACTGCACCAGTTTGCTAGAAGCAGCAAACTTGGGAAATTAAAAATAGTGTTTGTGATGATTGTAGTAGTACAGGTTTTTAAAGCTACCGGTTCTAAGGGGCTTGTGAAAATTGTACTTTATTAGGTTTGTTCAGCTCTGGTGTTGCACAATTTATTTGCTGGTGTAGAAGCACAACTTTTAGAAAATACCTCCCTAAAACAAAGTTTCATGGTAGATATAAGTACAAAATTGTGTATAACGTTTGATCGTACTTATATGTTAGGTTTAGTCAGATTAGTTGAAGTTTGAATTTACTATAAGAAAAAATCATACGCCTTTATTGTTGTTGAACGATTCTTGCATGAGCAAAAATCCCAGTATAAATATAGATATCTTTGCTGTGTTAGTTCTGAACTCAGCATACATTCTTAGCGACAGAAGAGCAGCGTGACTTCTGGTATCCCAGCTAGCGTGTGTTGGTGTAGGTCCTGGTGCGACTGGCGGAGTTGTAACCAATTTATTTGTGCCATGCGATAAGATATTTTAAACGTTCGTTACAGAAACCCGGTTTTGTAACGGCAGACGCTAGAAAACTGAAGAGCCATAAATTGTGTGGATTACTTACTACAGTGAATTTTGTATTTTTCACGTGTTCAGAATAAATTNAAAACTGAAGAGCCATAAATTGTGTGGATTACTTACTACAGTGAATTTTGTATTTTTCACGTGTTCAGAATAAATTTAATTTTTTATTTATAAATGTTGTTTGTTTTTATTTATTGGGTAGTTCAGCTTAAGCTTAAAATACTTAAAATCAAACAGTTCAAACTTACCGAAATTAAAAATTATTTCGTACATTTAAGAAGTGTGTTTCCGAAATGTGTAANATAACTGAAGAGCCATAAATTGTGTGGATTACTTACTACAGTGAATTTTGTATTTTTCACGTGTTCAGAATAAATTAAATTTTTTATTTATAAATGTTGTTTGTTTTTATTTATTGGGTAGTTCAGCTTGAAGCTTAAAATACTTCAAATCAAACAGTTCAAACTTACCGAAATTAAAAATTATTTCGTACATTTAAGAAGTGTGTTCCCGAAATGTGTAANCAAATCAAACAGTTCAAACTTACCGAAATTAAAAATTATTTCGTACATTTAAGAAGTGTGTTCCCGAAATGTGTAATTTTGAACGAGGTTAGCAAATTTTTTGCCAACTCAAGGTACAAACTACGTAACGTGTTTAGTTAAAGAAAAAAAAAGTAGAAAACATATAACCTGTGACTTAGCATGATTATTAAGGGACACAAAAACATGCACTTGAAAACTGATCATTAATTAGTGTTATTTGTTGCCTTTAGGTGTTTATCGATTTTCATGCACTTTGAAGAAATTCAAAGGGTTGCCTCGGTACAACTCAGACGAACGGTTCTCTAGAAAACCACAGCGTTGGATAGGGTGCCGTAGGTTGCCTGCCAGGTATTCAACTTGTGCTTCAAGGAGGGCAATAACTCGCACTGTGGGACAGGTGCGTGCGCAACCGAGCTATCACTGCCGTCATGTGTAGCGCGAGGTAAATATAGAATTGTGCAGCCCAAGGGTGAATCAAGAGAGAAAAAATGGGGAGATTCCGTAGGGAACATAACTAGCCTCACGCTGCATGGGGTATCTCTGACGTGTCTTCGTGATGTGAACACGAGTTCTAGGCCAGCAAGGTCCCCAGATCTCGCACCCATCCAGAACGTTTGGGACCATACTGGTCGACAACTTCGGCCAGTGGCAACTCTGGCGGGTTTGGAGGGTTAGTTGCGCCAGCTATGGCGGGATCTTTCTTAAGAGAACATCTGACGTCTGTACGCCTCCATGCCCGACCATATCGCCACATATATCCGTGCTACGGGTGGTCAACACCATACTAAGTGCATCCAATAAGTTTTAGTTCATTGCAATAATGCTTGGTGTTGGGTACAATATTACGTGCTCCTANCCATACTAAGTGCATCCAATAAGTTTTAGTTCATTGCAATAATGCTTGGTGTTGGGTACAATATTACGTGCTCCTATGATGGCATCTTTAGGATGATAAATGTTTTTGTAAGTGAGTGTAGTACACAGTTCCGAATATTGGCAGTCTGTGTACTGTATGTATAATTAAATATAGTGTACGTTCTGTGTAATGATCCAATTTTCAACATTGCTTTTAAGTTGTTTACTAAAAAAACTAATGTCGTTTGCGTATTAACCATGCAAGCATCGAAAACTGCGCAACACCAGTGTATATATAGCAACGCTTCAAATAACCGCTGTTCTTTTTCTATCATAACTATTTCAGTTTATTTTTGCACTGTATGTAATAACGTAATATATAATTATTTCATTTGTTGTTTATTTGTGTATATTTTATGTACGTCTGTTTTAATTTATTTTGTTAATTGTAAGCGGTTTTAACCTTTGAAAGTGTATTTAAGTTGAACCACGTTTGCAAATCTTTCTTAATTTCTATCACTAAGTTATTTGTATGTGGGTTAAATGGCATAGAGCATTTATTATTTGATTGCTTTAATAACGCAAGAGGTAATGTGTGTGATACGATGTAGCCGTCTTGTGATTGGCGCGACGTTTGAAGCATTAATAGGTATGCAGTTTAGGAGACTTCTAGCCATCTCGTTTCCGCCTGGCAGGTCGAGACCTAGTAAGTCATCGGCCTGGTAGGACATTTCTATTTTCTTATTAATTTGGCCGAGTTACGTACAATTCACGCAGACTGCCCGTCGGGGCGAAGACGCTCTGCACGCGCTATCGACGCGATTTAACATTTAAATTCAAGTCAGATCTATCGCGATATCAAGTGTGCGCTATAGACTGTAATAGCATACCCCAGGCCCGCGATATCAAGTGTGCGCTATAGACTGTAATAGCATACCCCAGGCCCGCGATATCAAGTGTGCGCTATAGACTGTAATAGCATACCCCAGGCCCGCGATATCAAGTGTGCGCTATAGACTGTAATAGCATACCCCAGGCCCGCGATATCAAGTGTGCGCTATAGACTGTAATAGCATACCCCAGGCCCGCGATATCAAGTGTGCGCTATAGACTGTAATAGCATACCCCAGGCCCGCGATATCAAGTGTGCGCTATAGACTGTAATAGCATACCCCAGGCCCGCGATATCAAGTGTGCGCTATAGACTGTAATAGCATACCCCAGGCCCGAGAGGGAAGATATTAAGTGGAACTTGCTTAAGAAGATTCTAATAGATATTGCTGCGATTAAGTACTTCCAGCTAATTAATAATATTTTTCNCCATACTAAGTGCATCCAATAAGTTTTAGTTCATTGCAATAATGCTTGGTGTTGGGTACAATATTACGTGCTCCTACGATGGCATCTTTAGGATGATAAATGTTTTTGTAAGTGAGTGTAGTACACAGTTCCGAATATTGGCAGTCTGTGTACTGTATGTATAATTAAATATAGTGTACGTTCTGTGTAATGATCAAATTTTCAACATTGCTTTTAAGTTGTTTACTAAAAAAACTAATGTCGTTTGCGTATTAACCATGCAAGCATCGAAAACTGCGCAACACCAGTGTATATATAGCAACGCTTCAAATAACCGCTGTTCTTTTTCTATCATAACTATTTCAGTTTATTTTTGCACTGTATGTAATAACGTAATATTTAATTATTTCATTTGTTGTTTATTTGTGTATATTTTATGTACGTCTGTTTTAATTTATTTTGTTAATTGTAAGCGGTTTTAACCTTTGAAAGTGTATTTAAGTTGAACCACGTTTGCAAATCTTTCTTAATTTCTATCACTAAGTTATTTGTATGTGGGTTAAATGGCATAGAGCATTTATTATTTGATTGCTTTAATAACGCAAGAGGTAATGTGTGTGATACGATGTAGCCGTCTTGTGATTGGCGCGACGTTTGAAGCATTAATAGGTATGCAGTTTAGGAGACTTCTAGCCATCTCGTTTCCGCCTGGCAGGTCGAGACCTAGTAAGTCATCGGCCTGGTAGGACATTTCTATTTTCTTATTAATTTGGCCGAGTTACGTACAATTCACGCAGACTGCCCGTCGGGGCGAAGACGCTCTGCACATAAGAGCAAGAAGATAGTCTGCACGCGCTATCGACGCGATTTAACATTTAAATTCAAGTCAGATCTATCGCGATATCAAGTGTGCGCTATAGACTGTAATAGCATACCCAAGGCCCGAGAGGGAAGATATTAAGGCCAGTGACCAGTGGAACTTGCTTAAGAAGATTCTAATAGATATTGCTGCGATTAAGTACTTCCAGCTAATTAATAATATTTTTCNCAGTGGAACTTGCTTAAGAAGATTCTAATAGATATTGCTGCGATTAAGTACTTCCAGCTAATTAATAATATTTTTCTAATTATATTTGGCTTACGTTACGCCATCTTGGATCATAGAATGTTGAAGTTGCTCTGGCTATTGGCTACGGAGCCCTACTGAGATCTTGTTATTTCTCCCGACTGAGATGGTTTGAGAAAAAACAGTTAATTCATTTTATTTTACAATTTTGCAAGAAATTGAGGAATTTTTAAAGGACCAAAATCATTGTTTAATTTTAATAATATATAATGACGAGAAGGCTACACTCGTAGTTGCGGCCACACTAAGCATAGCTAGTTTTGAAACTTGCAATGAATTGCTACGTAATATTTGCACAGGTAATATTTTATTCCATGGTGAAGGATCGAAACTCATTATTTAAAATTACATCACATGTATTTCTCTAAACTGTGTTTATTTCTTTTCCAGTAGCTAGTAGTATTTTTGAATTCTGTGTCTTCCTAGTGTTTCCTTTATGTTGTTTCTATTCTACGGAGACTGGATGCTACAAGTGTTCCCAAGTGTAAAATCTGTGGTAAGATTTATTTAAACTGTGTTACGTTAGCTGTAAAATTATTACTGTCCTGTGGAGCCGGGCATGTTTCAAACCCCAGGTCAGAATTCACTGTTAGTGGTAACATTAATTTGATCTAATATCCTTCTATCCTCATCAGGTGTAAATCTATCTGCACTCACATTACAGTTATGAAATGGAAACTACCTACATGTTCCCTCGTGATAACCAAAGCATTTATTGGCACATTTCCTTCGTTCTTTAATGATTTCAGTTGAATTTAAAATTCATGAAAATTTTAATAAATATGAATAGTATATAAAGAGAGTGGCTTGGATCATTTCTAAATAGTTAAAACAAATTATTTTCTACTTTTTTTTAAAATTTATTTAAAAAATTAAATTTAACGATTAAAATAATTTTTTTTTTTTTTTTTTGGGTTCGTATGTGTATATTGCTAAATTTGAATGCAAAAATATTTACTTCAAAAAATTTATTTTTAAAGATATTTTAGTAGGTTCCTCGTAAGTTAAGTTTTTAAATTTCCTTTTTTAGTTTATAGTGTAAATATATTTTAATAAGGTAACATATTTTGGAATTTTTTTATATTCATAGGTGATATACACTGAGGCGACCAAATGCATGGGATACCNGTGATATACACTGAGGCGACCAAATGCATGGGATACCTCCTAATATCATGTCGGACCTCCTTTTGCCCGGTGAAGTGCAGCAACTCGACGTGGCATGGACTCAACAAGTCGTTGGAAGTCCCCGGCAGAAATATTGAGCCATGCTGCCTCTATAGACGTCCATAATTGCGAAAGTGTTGTCGGTGCAGGAGTTTGTGCACGAACTGACTTCTCGATTATGTCCCATAAATGTTCGAGGGGAATCATGTCGGGCGATCTTGGTGGCCAAATCATTAGCTGGAATTGTCCAGAATGTTCTTCAAACCAATTGCGAACAGTTGTGGCCAGGTGACATGGTGCATTATCATCCATAAAAATTTCATCGTTGTTTGGGTACATGAAGTCCATGAATGGCTGCAACTGGTCTCCAAGTAGCTGACCATAACCCTTCCAGTCAATAATCGGTTTAGTTGGATCAGAGGACCCAGCCCATTCCTAGTAAAAACAGCCCACACCATTATGGAGCCACCACCAGTTTGCACAGTTCCTTGTTGACAACTTGGGTCGATGGATTCGTGGAGTCTGCGGCATACTCGAATCCCACCATCAGCTCTTACCAACTTAAATCGGGACTCATCTGACCAAGCCACGGTTTTCCAGTCATCTAGGGTCCAACCGATATGGTCACAAGCCCAGGAGAGGCACTGCAGGCGATGTCGTACTGTTAGTAAAGGCACTCGAGTCGGTCTTCTGCTGGCATAGCCCAGTACAGCCAAAGTTTGCCGCACTGTCCTAACAGACATGTCCGTCGTACGTCCCACATTGATTCCTGCGGTTATTTCACGCAGTATTGCTTGTCTGTTAACACTGACCAATCTGCGCACAAGTCGTTTGTCTCGGTCATTAATTGCAGGCGGTCGATCACTGCGGTGCCCATGGTGGGAGGTTATGCCTGAAATTAGATATTCTCGGCACACTCTTGACACTGTGGATCTCGGAATGTTGAATTCCCTAACCATTTCCGAAACGGAATGTTCCATGCGTCTAGTTCCAACTACCATTCCGCGTTCAAAGTCTGTTAATTCCCGTCGTGCGGCCATAATCACGTCAGAAAGCTTTTCACATGAATCACTTAACTACAAATGAAAGCCCAACCAATGCACTGCCCATTTATACATTTTGTACGTGATACTACTGCCATCTGTATATTTGCATATTGCTATCCCATGACTTTTGCCACCTCTGTGTATACTAGCTCGAATTTTCAAATTTACAAACATCGATAGAAATATTTAATAAGGTTTCGTATTTACATATATTTTCAGGAATTAATTTAACTGGATATTTCAGTTTTGATTCATATTATTTAATACTAAAATTATTTGGTAAATCAGAATGATTAACAGTATTTAAACACTTTATAAAATATATTCAAATCATCTAAGTTTTCTTGTTTTTATATTATTAACATTGATACAACACTAACGATTTTTAATGAATGTTGACAATTCTAAGCACGGTTTTCTTNATTTAACTGGATATTTCAGTTTTGATTCATATTATTTAATACTAAAATTATTTGGTAAATCAGAATGATTAACAGTTTTTAAACACTTTATAAAATATATTCAAATCATCTAAGTTTTCTGGTTTTTATATTATTAACATTGATACAACACTAACGATTTTTAATGAATGTTGACAATTCTAAGCACGGTTTTCTTNTGTTTTTATATTATTAACATTGATACAACACTAACGATTTTTAATGAATGTTGACAATTCTAAGCACGGTTTTCTTAGAAGTAGTTTATATTTATAAGGCTGAATATAATCTCAAATTTTTAGATCAGATCGGTATATTAACCTTTTTTAAAGTGAACTCTTATAATTTTCGTATTTCAAAGGTTGTTTTTAAATTTGAAGTTAAATTTGATGTCTTCGAAAATTAAAATTTCACTTAAACCAACAACATCTCCATATAAATTTATTTCATAATATTGAGCAACAGCAGCTACATAATAAAATTGAAACGTATTTTTTGTTAAGGCTTCTTTTTTAATAATTTTCCCTGAGGCAGCTTTAATTTCATACAGAATTTTTTTTTTAAGATGCTTCCCCGATTTACAATTTATTGAATAATCAACCACCATATAATTAAATTAACCTTTCGGTCTTGAACTTAAATTACATTTATTTTTTTCGTATGTTTCGTATGTATATTTGATCATTCTTAAATATATTTTTATTTATATCGTAAATAATTTTGGTAATGATTACATATTAATCTTTTAGGCTATATATTATTTCCTTTTTTAATTTTGAAGATTTTTCCGATTTTAATTTTAAAACTTTCACTTGACTTATATAGAGAAAACAAAATTAAATTGAAATATGCAATTTTTGTTTTCATATCAATTTTTTTTAAAAAAGTATTTAGATTTCAAATCTTGACTATCCAAATATTTAATTTACTATTTTGATAAAAATTGAGTATTTTTATATTTGTACATAATTTTCATAAATGAGTCTTTCTTTTATAAAATGTTGAGAAAATGAATTGATGCATATTTTTAGCTTCTTTCCGAAGGAAATATGGGATAATGCAATCATCTGAATGTCTGTCTGGAATGTAAGTTCCCCCATTTTAACTTTTTAACCAGCTAAAATAATTTCACCAAGCTGGGTCTACGTTTAGTATTTAGTAAGCACAACCGACGTTTATAGTTTTCAATCAAGTCGTGTACTTATTTTCATAATGGTGACAAATTTAGAATGTAGGCCTTTATGTTATGTCTTCGGTACCGTTTAACCGATTTAAACAAAATTTGGTACATTGACAATTAATGATGTAAGAGCATTGAATTTATAACATGATAATGTTATTAGTCAATCATTTCGAAAGATAGTGCAAAATGAAAGCTTTTGTGTAATATTTCTACGTTTGCCAAATCTCACATATAAGTAATACTAATGTACGAAATGTTATTATATTAATATATAGGCCAGGCACTTACTTTCCAAATGGTGGTCATTTAGATATTTTTAGGTTCGTTTGCTGTATCTACCATAACGTTTGACTAATTTCGACAAAACTTTTTATGTTGCAAGTATATATTAAAACCATTAAATGTGTCAACACAGAGCATATTTTTTCCACGGTTTTGTAAGATAGCACACACAAAATAAAGGTCTTATGTCATCTCTCGGGAAACCATCAACCGATTCCTACCCAATCTGGCAAACACGTATAACTGCGATGAGCCACGTTAGCGGACGTATTTCAAATTAGCAACACTTATTTTTAAAATGTCTGCAGTACACATTTTATTTTTGGCGTTCTATGTCTACGAAAAACTAAATCAATTTGTACTTAACTGTATGTGATTGTAGTATCTATTACAATAATCAAATCTGTCTACACAGGGCATCCTTGTCAGCCATTTTGCAAGATAGTACCACACTAATAAATAGTTTCGCTAGTCTATACCTCTGGTATAGGGTAGGAATCAACCAATTCCTACCTATGCTGTAAATGTGTACTACTGTGGTAGGTCATGTAATTTTATAAGCTATCCTTTAGAGGGCCAGGTATTTATTTTCAAAAAGGCAGCCATATAAACATTTAAGCATAATATGTTATATCTACGAAACAATCTAACCAATTTAAACATAACTTTGAATGCTGGCAGTATCTATGAAAGCTAAGAAAAATTAACTTTTTGTGTTCTATCTAGGGAAAAAAATTCTGATACGAACCAAATTCAGGCGACAAAATGTTTTTGCAGTCAGTCTAAATTTATATGACTTAAGGAGATAGTCACACAAATTAAAAATAACACCAATGTAAACATTTTTGTTTAGTGTTCCATACGTCCCAAACTGTTTCAACCGAACTTAATATGTAGCAGTAGCTATGACCTAGAATGTGTCAATACACAATTGGCTTTTTCTCTGTTAATGAAGAGAGCACCACAAAAGAAAATGGAACTTCGTCATATTTCGGGGACAAGTCAAACTATTCCCACAGAGTTTTTCACACAAGTAGTACTACAGTAGGCCTCATAAACTCACGTTTAATTATGCCTGGCAATATTTACTATATGGTAGCCATATAAATAATTTAGACGAATTTGTCACATGTAATAAACAATTTAACCAATTTCAATTAAACTTTGTATGGCGAGAGTATCCATTAGAAGTATCAAATGTGCTTACAGTGATCTTCTCTTGGCCACCTTTGTCCACGTGACAAAATGTAACATTTATTCCATATATCTCGAACCAATCAACTTATTCCCACCAAATTTTCCATACAAGGAGAACTACATAGGACATGCAAACTTATATTATTTAAGTGGGTCAACAATTTTTTTAACTAATGCAATATATATTATTTAGATAAGTTTATCATTTATATTAAATAATTTGACAAAGCTCAACCAAACTTTTTATGCAGACAGTGTCTATTAGACGCATAAAATATACCTATAGAGATCCTGTTTTTAGGCCTTTTTGTACGATAGCGCCAAATGAGAATCTAAAGATTTGATGCCATATTTCGGGAACCAGTCAATCTATATCCACAAAATTGTGCACACAAGAAGTGCTACAGTGGGCAAGTCATCTTATATGATTTAATGACTCAAGCATTTGTTTTCAAATTTATGTCCGTGTAAATATTTGAGGTTGGTAAACCCAGTTTAGCAAAACTTTAAACTAATTACAACCGAAGTTGATGCTCCGAAGGCACTTGTGTATTTGTAATTATCTCACAATAATTGCATTTATTTCTGGTTTCATCTCCAATGATATATATTAGTCAACGTGACATAAAGACCTACCTACAATATAACAGTTTAAGAACTTAATAAAAATTGATTGCATCCATGTAGAGGAAAGTACTCGTTAGTTACATTGGTAACGTCTTAAATTTCTTTATCATGTTTCCTTTTTAGCCTACTTTCCGAAGGAAAAATACACATGCCGTCGCCTGAATGTCTAACTGGAATATATAACCCCCCTCCTCGCAACAACTTGTAAATCAGTGAACCGAATTTCACCTAACTCATATATCCTATTAAGCAATCACATAAGACTTTGAGTTTTCGATCACGCTAGAAACTTATTTTCAAAGTGGGAGCCAAAATAAATTTTTTTAGTTTACTACGAGTGTAGGAAAATGGCCATTTAGAACCAACTGGCGCCCTGGCGGGGACAAGGGGGACAAGCCTCGGCCATCTTTGATGATGTCACAAGTCAACCTCCTTCTCTGTCATTCCTCGCCGACGTCAGAAATGTTGGATCTTCCCTCCCGCTCAGTCATTCCCGGCCAGCACCGGCCATCTTGTTCCCTACTTCATGCTATTACATTCCTTCCTGCCAGGTGTGCATACTTCACGCATCCAACATAGATCGCGATCCCTACGTCATACTCTCGCATTCCACCCCGGCGTTCCTACTCCACTCTCTTGCATTCCTTCCTGCTAGGTGTCCCTTCTTTGCGCTCTTGCATTCCCAACCGTCATTCATCATGACCCCCGACTTCACATTCTCGCATTCCATGTGAGTGGGGGAAGGTAGTCTCCATGCTAACCCTCCCAACTCCTTGCCGGGGCGACCGGCCCCCTTCACGCATGCTCAATCCAGAAGAATCTGGCTGAAAATTGTGCAATGCCAGCCGAATGCGCAATCAGTTAAAAGCACGCTATATCATTCCCGGCCAGCATCAGCCATCTTTGTCCCTACTTAATACTTTGGCATTCCAAGCGAGGGGTTTTCTCAGAGCATTTCTTCCTAGCAGATATTGTTACTTCATGATCTCGCATTCCTCCCAGACGTGGCTACTTCACGCTCTCGCATTCCAAGCGAGGGTTCAGCCCTCCCGATTTTGCCATTCCTACCAGATGTTGTTACTTTGCATTCCAGACGGCCCTACGCCATGCTCTTGCATTCCTTCCTGCCAGGTGCCCTTACTTCGCGCTCCCGACGTCGATCGCGACCCCTACTTCATGCTCTCACATTCCAACCAGACGTCCCTACATTATGCAGTTGCATTACATACATCATTCCACTTTTGTTTTCCCCATAATCCTTCCAGTCTCCTTTTACCTGGCATCCTGGTGAGGACGAGTCTCATGCTCTACCATTCCATCTAGGTTATCTCATACTTATAAGCATAGTTCGCTGTCATTTCCGAACCATGAAAGATAGTCACCCAATTCGTAACATAGACATCACCTCTGACAACGAAAATGACCGCAGGGTCAAGTATGACCCAAGATCATTTATAAAAAATAACGATAGAGCTACAGTCCACAATAGTGATATCAGTGTGCTATCACACCAAGAAGTTTAGTAAAAGCTAGAATGCACATTGACATGAGAAAGAACAAATAATCACAAATACCAACTGCAAAAATTCCTGCAATAAGTACGATCAGCATTACGCAACTTGTAAAGAATGTTTTCCTTTGCTTTTCACAAAACATTTAAACCATTGGTTGTACAAGAGAGACGTCACTGCTACGCGCTAATGCAAAATGATAAAAAGCAAATTATAAAAACAAATAGTTATAAGCATTTAACAACCTATGTATATTGCGCGAGCATCCTGTGCTGTACAACACGTTAGTCGAGAAAGAAATATTTTGCGAAGCCGAGAAGCACAGGTGCGATAAGAGCAACACTGCTATCTACCGATGCAAACAGATATAACTATTTTCCCATTATATTTTTGTTTTTATAAGAACTTGCCCACCAGCGCAATTACATATTACACAAGCGTCGAGTGCTGTGCGCAGTGTGTTAAACGATGCTATACAATTCCGGACTATCCTGGCCAGTAAAACAGAATAGCAAAAGACTTCCTTACGAACCGACTGAAACGAAACCATCTCATTCAGTGAACAACCAACACTCGTATCACTAGAATTTTTTTTTTTTTTTTTTTTTTTTTTAATTGTAGCAATAATTATAAGACTTCTGCAGCTGAAGACAGACATCCGTTCGGCTTCGTCTTCGACGGATGTCATTTCTTATAATTATTTCTGCGATTTTAAAATTTTCTAAAAAAAAGTAACTTGATTTTTGTGTTTTAGGTAGTAACTTTTGTTCATGATTGTCAAAAAATTATACAGGTTTTTTCACCCTTCATCCCTAGTGTAGTTGTCGTCCGAAATAACGGTCAAAGGACAAGGTCGTAAGACATCATGGTTGCTGCTAATGCGAGTGGGGGAAAATGGGTTTTCTCAGAGTGTCCACATGTTTTTTCCTTCATCCTTTAAAAAAATACTGGCAGGGTGTGATCTCGCAATTATCGATCTCCTCCTGATAGTAGAAGACAGTCTTCAGTTCGGTGTATGGGATGAGAGGTCGACAGACATTAATCTCAAAGTATAGTTAAACTGACAATATATATGTTGGTTTTTACTATAGCCTGACCGACTCAGTTGCTATTCAGACATTGAAGAGTGAACCGTGGCTACGGAGAACTTGCTATTCGACGGAAAATAAACGGGAAAGTTATTTGTGTCGCTACTGCAAGAAGAACTTTTCTAAAAGTTGCAATGCTCGTCGATACGAGGCTGGTTGTCTGCAAAATATTAAGCGTGTCATCTTATCATTTGAAAAGTGTAAATCATATTTTCGATGATGTAATAGCTTAAAAAATATACATATTAGAGCATGCAAAGCTCTCCTTCCTCCATGTGATAGTCAGTATTTGCTGAGATTAAAGCTTTCTTTTGATGGAAAGATTTTTCTTTTTTACCTTGCCTTCTATACTGAATTCCTCTCGTAAAGGGAAGTGTATGAGTGACTCGGCTTGTCTGCCACCCTAGAGTCTGACTCGACTGTCTACTAGTGTATGTACCATCCCTTCGACTCGTTGAGATTTGCACAGTGCCTACACCGTCGGTCAACCACCTGACTACCTTTCAGATTCTCAAGGTGCTATTTGATCACACAATGTCGGACAGGATGGGTGCGTTCCGACGCTAGTGATGTGGGTTGTGAGTGTTGGTCGTAATCTAACTTTGCTTGTTTCATTCCGATCGGTCGCAAGGAAATCGTTTGCTATTATGTCGTACTAGTCAGGGTTGTCTATCCTTGATTAACATAATCTGACGCGACGTACAACGCTCGAAGTATGTGCAATATGCGTTGGTTGGTAAGTGCTTATAACTAGTTTCCTTTAGATTTTTTTTTTATCTTTTTGCATCGGTATGTAGCAGTGTCACCCTTTTCGCTCCCCCTGCTTCTCGACTCTATCGTAGTATTTTATTTTAGTCAAATGTGACGTACGTTGCTCTGTGCTCGCACATTATGTGTTGGTTGATAGTGGAATTCGTGTGCCTCAGTACTGTAGTGTAGCTTGGTCGGAGGGTGTACGTGGAGAAAATCGTTTACTATTCTACTGTACTAACAAAGGCCACCATATCAGTTTTCAGATGCATGGTCTTGTCTAGCAGCGAGTGCTGCGATGCACAGTGCTCGTCGCTTGTGCAATGCATTATTGGTTGGTAGATAATTATAACTATTTTTCTTTTCATATGTCTGCTGGAATCAGTGCTTCGCGATGGCTTTCGTTGCTTGCGCAATAGGAATCTGTTAGTAGGTGTCTGGCATTGTTTTTTGAGCCATTTAGTACTTCATGCATAGGTGAGTGTTCTGGATGCTGCATGTCGAAATTCGGCCATGTGTGACGACGCGAGTGCTCCTAGCGACCGCAAAAATTTTCTTTCAGACTTAGACAAAATTTGGTAATTTTTTTTCCCCAAGTGATTGAGGTGATCCTAATATTAGCGTGGGGTTAAGATAAAAGAATAACACAGAAAAATTTTATATACTTTACCGTTATTTACAGACTTNAATTTCTTTCAGACTTAGACAAAATTTGGTAATTTTTTTCCCCAAGTGATTGAGGTGAACCTAATATTAGCGTGGGGTTAAGATAAAAGAATAACACAGAAAAATTTTATATACTTTACCGTTATTTACAGACTTGGTATAATAAGAATACCTAATAATATTTTGATACATTTGCTCATTCGAGCAAAACATTTATGGTGTCTGTTTTGGCAGAACAATACCTGCTGTAACCATTCAAGCCACACTTATTCACTTAGACCGCAAAGTACGAAGTTGTCAAATGGGCAGGTCTTGTATGCGATGGCAAATGAACAGTTACTATTTTCATTGCATTTGGCACTGGTGCGAGTAGCTAGAAAAGGCAGTTTCTGCGCCACCTGGCACCTGGCACCTGGCAGGGGACGAAGGACGAGCTGGCGGGCGTCTCCCGTGGGACGCCGATGACATCATCATGGATTTTTTCCTGCTCTCGCGCTAGATGCGTGGCGCTAGGTGCGCGGCGCTAGGTGCGCGAGGCTCTCGTCGCCGATTGGCTATGTGAGGCTCTCAAAATGCTCTCGTCGCTGATTGGCTACGTGAGGCTCTCAAAAATTTTGATATGTATTTTTAAAAAATTTAAAAAAAAATTTTAATTTAAAAAAAATGAAAAAATGTTTAAAAATAATAAAACATTTTCAAATTGGTTTTCTCAATATGTATTGTTTTTGAAATAAGTTTTGTTTGAATAGTTTTTAATCAATTCCCTACTTCATGCTCATGCATTCCATACTAAGAGGTTTTCTCCAATTTTCCCAAATCCGATTATCGTTTAATTCCTTCCTACTAGATCATATACTTCATGCTCTTGCATTCCAAGCGAGAGGTTGTCTCAGACATCGCACACTTGCATTCCAAGCCAGGAGGATTATCTCAGAGTCTTCCCCAAAATAGATTATCATTTAAGTCCTACCTACTAGATGATATACACCACACGCATGCATTCCGAGCCAGTAGGGTTATTTCAGAATCTTCCCAAAATCAATTTAATTCCTTCCTACAAGATGAAATACTTCACGCTCTTGCATGCCAAGCCAGGAGAGTTACCGCAGAGTCTTCCCAAATTATATTATCATTTGCTTCCTTCCTACTAGATGATATACACCACATGCTTGCATTCCAAGCCAGGAGAAGAATTATCTCATATTCTTCCCAACATATGCACAAGGGTAATCTCAGAGTATTCCCAACCATACACAATGATAAAGAAGTCTAATATGTTACGCGAGGCTCTCAAAAGTGTCAACACTGTCGAAGCTGGCAGCCAATCCTAAAGGATGCTACCATACACACGATACAGGAGCCTAACAGGCTACTCAAGTCTATCGAAAGTGTCTCATAATTGGCAACCTATCATAAAGAACGATACTGTGCACAACGATAAAGGAGCCTAACATGTTATGCGAGGCTCTCGAAAGTATCTCTGACACTGCAACAAGCATGCGGCATAATATAAAAGAAGCTGCCGAACACTTATACGAAGTGCGCGGCAGAACATAAATGACGTCACCGTGGCAAATGGTGTAACAGAAAGGATGTCGACATGGTGTGTGATGTAACATAAAGGACATTGCCGTGATGTATGATGTAACATAAAGGACATCGCCATGACATGTGGCATAACATAAAGGACATCGCTATGATGCATGGCGTAACATAAAGGACGTCGCCATGGTGCATGGTGTAACATAAAGGATGTCGCCATGGTGCGCGAATCAACACAAAGGATGTCACAGTGACGTGTGGCATAACATAAAGGACGTAACTATAATGAATGACGTAACATAAAGTACATAGCTGTGATGCATGGCATAACATAAAGGACGGGGCCATGACACACTGNTATAATGAATGACGTAACATAAAGTACATAGCTGTGATGCATGGCATAACATAAAGGACGGGGCCATGACACACTGCATAAAATAAAGGATGTCACAGTGATGCATGGCATGACATAAAGGACATCGCCGATGTGTGTGGTGTAACACAAATTATGTCAGCATGACACATGGTGTAACATAAAGAACGTCACCGTAGTGTGTGGCATAACACAAAGGACATTGCCGTGGTGCGTGGCATAACATAAAATATGTCGCTGTAACTCGTAGCATAACATAAAGGATGATGCCAAACCATGCGACAAAGCACGTGGCACAACATAAAGGATGCTGCAGTACACTTCAATGACGCACACAGCATAACATAAAGAGTAGTGCCGATCACTTCAACGATGCGCGCGACCTAACATGAAGGTTGACACCGAACACTGCGACGAAGTGCTCAGTCTAAAATAAAGGGTGCTGATGGACACTTGTACACATGCATGCACACACATATATACATATGCACACACACATATGCATAAACATGCACACACACATATATACACAGGTTATCCCAGAGTCTTCTCAACCATACACAACGATAAAGGAGCATAACATATTACGCGAGGCTCTCAAAAATGTCTCGGCACTGTCGAAGCTGGTAGCCTATCCTAGAGGATGCTAACATACGCGACGATAAAGTAGCCTAACATGGTATGCGAGGCTCTCGAAAATGTCTCTGCACTGGTGAAGCTAGTAGTCTTTAATAAAGGACGCTACCATACAAAGAGATAAAGGAACCTAACATGTTATGAGAGGCTCTCAAAAGTGTCTCGTCATCGTTAGCCTATCATAAATAACACTGCCGCGCACAACGATAAAGGAGCCTAACATGTTATGCGAGGCTCTCGAAAGTGTCTCGTCCCTAACAAAGCTGACAGCCTTACATAATGGACACTGCCATACATAACGATAAAAGGACTTAAAATGATATTCCAAGGCTCTCGAAAGCGTCTCGTCACTAAAAAACCTGACAGCCTAACATAAAGGACATCGCTATACATAACGATAAAGAAGCCTAATATGTNTATAATGAATGACGTAACATAAAGTACATAGCTGTGATGCATGGCATAACATAAAGGACGGGGCCATGACACACTGAATAAAATAAAGGATGTCACAGTGATGCATGGCATGACATAAAGGACATCGCCGATGTGTGTGGTGTAACACAAATTATGTCAGCATGACACATGGTGTAACATAAAGAACGTCACCGTAGTGTGTGGCATAACACAAAGGACATTGCTGTGGTGCGTGGCATAACATAAAATATGTCGCTGTAACTCGTAGCATAACATAAAGGATGATGCCAAACCATGCGACAAAGCACGTGGCACAACATAAAGGATGCTGCAGTACACTTCAATGACGCACACAGCATAACATAAAGAGTAGTGCCGATCACTTCAACGATGCGCGCGACCTAACATGAAGGTTGACACCGAACACTGCGACGAAGTGCTCAGTCTAAAATAAAGGGTGCTGATGGACACTTGTACACATGCATGCACACACATATATACATATGCACACACACATATGCATAAACATGCACACACACATATATACACAGGTTATCCCAGAGTCTTCTCAACCATACACAACGATAAAGGAGCATAACATATTACGCGAGGCTCTCAAAAATGTCTCGGCACTGTCGAAGCTGGTAGCCTATCCTAGAGGATGCTAACATACGCGACGATAAAGTAGCCTAACATGGTATGCGAGGCTCTCGAAAATGTCTCTGCACTGGTGAAGCTAGTAGTCTTTAATAAAGGACGCTACCATACAAAGAGATAAAGGAACCTAACATGTTATGAGAGGCTCTCAAAAGTGTCTCGTCATCGTTAGCCTATCATAAATAACACTGCCGCGCACAACGATAAAGGGACCTAACATGTTACGCGAGGCTCTCAAAAGTATCTCATCATTGGCAATCTAGCATAAATAACACTGCCGCGCACAAAGATAAAGGAGCCTAACATGTTATGCGAGGCTCTCGAAAGTGTCTCGTCCCTAACAAAGCTGACAGCCTTACATAATGGACACTGCCATACATAACGATAAAAGGACTTAAAATGATATTCCAAGGCTCTCGAAAGTGTCTCGTCACTAAAAAACCTGACAGCCTAACATAAAGGACATCGCTATACATAACGATAAAGAAGCCTAATATGTNTGTCTCGTCACTAAAAAACCTGACAGCCTAACATAAAGGACATCGCTATACATAACGATAAAGAAGCCTAATATGTTACGCGAGGCTCACGAAAGTGTTTCGTCATTGGACGACCTATCATAAATAACACTACCGCTCACAATGATAAAGGAACCTTACATTTTATGCGAAGCTATCACAACGATAAATGGACCTAACATGTTACTCGAGACTCTGGAAAGAGTCTTGGACTTAGCTGGTAACCTGTCATTAAGAACGTTACCATACACAACAATAATGGGCCCTAACATTTTACGCAAGGCTCACGAAAGTGATTCGTCATCGGCTGCAAATCATAAAGAATGATGTCGTACACTGCGATAAAGGGGCCTAACATGTTGCCCGAGGCTCTCGAAAGTGTCTCGTCACAGACGAAGTTGGTGGCTTATCATGAAGGACGCTACCACACGCTCTCGAACCATTAGTCATACAAGAGAGTCATCACAGCTACATGCTGATGCAAACAGATATAGAAAAATAATTTTAAAACAAATAATTATATACATTTAACAATCTATATATATTGTGATGTATTACACGAGCAACATACACAGTACAGTACGTTAGGCGAAGGAATTTCAGTTGTAAAGTGTATGTGAACAATAAGGTCAACACAACTATACACTGATTCAAACTGATATGAATATTTTCCTTTTAATTTTTTTATACGTATATATATATGTGTGTGTGTGTGTGTGTGTGTGTGTGTGTGTGTGTGCATCTAAAAAATAATGTCATTCCCTTGTCGAGTGTGGTGGAGGAAAGCAGATCGTTACCACTTCATTCATCTACTATGAGTGTGTACTCTGTAATGGCGAGAAGCCCTGAAGAGACGCTACAAACAATAAAGTATCAATGTTACTACTGTGATTGTATACTCTGCTACAATATTAAAATGAAATCTATGGTTGAAGACTTACCAACTACAACATGGTCAACAGTAAGGGACCCTGAAGAGTCGATGCAAGCAGTACGACATCAATGTAACTACTGTGGAAATACTTTTAGCACAAGTTACAGTTTACGCCGACACGAAAGTTGGCATTGCATGTTCTGCCCAGCATACAAAGAGTTACACTTTGATAACTGTGATGCCGTGTTTACCCGAAGTGATAACCTGTATAGACATAACAATACATGCAAAGGCCTTGTTTGTCGTTCATCGGGAAGCGAGTGCAAGTATTGTGGCAAGATATTCAGCAATAGCAGCTGGACAAACGACATGAAGATAGCAACTGCAAATTTGCTACAGTCTACAAGGCCTACCCAAATGTATATAACTATTTGTTTTATAATTATTTGTTTACNATTGTGGCAAGATATTCAGCAATAGCAGCTGGACAAACGACATGAAGATAGCAACTGCAAATTTGCTACAGTCTACAGGGCCTACCCAAATGTATATAACTATTTGTTTTATAATTATTTGTTTATATCTGTTTGCATTAGCATGTAGCTGTGATGACTCTCTTGTGTGACTATTGGTTAGAGAGCGTGTGGTAGAGTCCTTTATGATAAGCCACCAACTTCGTCTGTGACGAGACACTTTCAAGAGCCTCGGGTAACATGTTAGGCCCCTTTATTGTTGTGCGTGGCAGCGTTCTTTATGATTTGCTGCCAATGACGAATCACGTTCGTGATCCTCGCGTAACATGTCAAGCTTATTTAACGTTGTGCGCTGTAGTGTTATTTGCGATAGACTGCCGATGACGAGACACTTTCGTGAGCCTCGCGTAATATGTTGCGCTCCTTTATCATTGTGCGCGATAGTGTTATTTATGATAGGTCGTCCATGACGAAACACTTTCGTGAGCCTCGAATAACATGTTAGGCTTATTTATCGTTATGTATAGCGATGTCCCTTATGTTAGGCTGTCAGTTTTGTTAGTGACGAGATGCCATCGAGAGACTCGCATAATATTTATCGTTATATATATGTCAGTGTCCTTAAATGTTAGGCTGTCAGCTTTGTTAGTGACGAGACTTTCAAGAGCCACGAATAACATGTTAGGCTCCTTTATCGTTAAGTGCGGCAGTGTTGTTTATGCTAGACTGGCGATGACTAGATACTTTTGAGAGCCTCGCGTAACATTTTAGGTCCCTTTATCGTTGTGCGCGGCAGTGTTATTTATGATAGACTAACGATGACGATACACTTTCGAGAGCCTCGCGTAACATGTTAGGTTCCTTTATCGTTGTGTATGGTTGGGAAGACTCTGAGATAACCCATGTATATATTAACATGTGTGTGTTTATGTATGTGTGTGCACATGTATATATGCATGTGCATGCATGTGTGAGTATATGTGTGTCTGTATATGTGTCTCTATATGCATTCATTTGTTGAAGTGTTCTGTGCCATCCTTTATGTTATGCTATGTGCGTCGTTGAAGTGTACTGCAGCATCCTTTATGTTATGCCGTGCACTTTGTCGCAGTGTTCGGCTTCATCCTTTATGTTATGCCATGCATCACAGCGATGACCTCTATGTTACATCATGCATCACAGCGACATCCTTTATGTTATGTCACATGTCACTGCGATGTCCTTTATGTTATGCCATGCACCACAGCGACATTCTTTATGTTTAGCCACACATCATGGCGACATCCTTTATGTTATGGCATGCACCATAGTGATGTCCTTTATGTTACATCACGTGCCACGGCGACGTCTTTTATGTTACACCACGGACCACTGTGATGTCCTTTGTTATGCCACATGTCATGGCGACATGCTTTATGTTACACCACATACCACAGCTACGTTATTTATGTTACACCATGCACCATGGCGACTTTATTTATGTTACACCACTTACCACTGCGATTTTCTTTATGTTACACCATGCACCATAGCGATGTCCTTTGTTATGCTGCACGCTTCTTCGTAGTGTCTGAGATATTTTCTAGAGCCTTGCGTAACATGTTAGGCTCCTTTATTGTTGTGCATGGTATCGTTCTTTATGATAGGCTGCCGATGATGATACACTTTCAAGATCTTTGAGTAACGTGTTAGGCTCCTTTATCGTTGTGTATGGTAGCATCCTTTAGGATTGGCTACCAGCTTCGACAGTGTTACGACACTTTTGAGAGCTTCGCATAACATGTTAGGCTCTTTTATCATTGTGTTTGGTTGGGAAGACTCTGAGATAACTCTCCTGGCTTGGAATGCAAGCATGTGGTGTATATCATCTAGTAGGAAGGACTNGAAGACTCTGAGATAACTCTCCTGGCTTGGAATGCAAGCATGTGGTGTATATCATCTAGTAGGAAGGACTTAAATGGTAATCTATTTTGGGAGGACTCTGAGATAACCCTCCCAGCTTAGCATGCAAGAGCATAAAGTATACCATCTCGTAGAAAGGACTTAAATGTTTATTGATTTTGGGAAGACTCTGAAATAACCCTCCCAGTTTGGTATGGAAGCACTTGATGTATATCATCTTGTAGGAACGACTTTAAATGACAATCGAATTTGGGAAGACTCTGAGATAACCCTCCTGGTATGGCATGCAAGAGCATGAAGAATATCATCTCGTACAAAGGACTTAAATTGTAATTGATTTTGGGAAGACAGTGAGAAAACTCTCCCAGCTTGGAATGCAAGCACATGATGTATATAGTCTAGTAGGAAGGACTTAAGTGATAATCGAATTTGGGAAGACTCTGAGAAACTCGCCCAGCTTGGAATGCAAGCACATGATGTATATCATCCAGTAGAAAGGACTTAAATGATAATCGAATTTGAGAAGACTCTGAGATAATCCTCCCAGCTTGAATGCAAGCATATGATGTATATCATCTAGTATGAAGGAATTAAATTATAATCGAATTTGAGAAGATTCGGAGAAAACCACCTAGCATGGAATGCATGAGCATGAAGTAGGGAATTGATTACAAACTATTTAAACAAAACTTATTTCAAAAACAATACATTTAAAGAAAACAAAATTTAAAAAAATTTTGAAAAAAAAAATTTAAATTAAATTAAAATTATTTTTTAAAACATTTATATACATAACAAAAAATTTGAGAGCCTCGAATAACCAATCAGCGCCGAGGGCATTTTGAGAGCCTCGCATAGCCAATCTGCGACGAGAGTCTCTTACCTCGCTTACCTAGTGCCACGCACCTAGCGCGAGAGCAGTAAAAAAATCTGTGATGATGTCATCGGCGTCCCGCGGGAGACGCCCGCCAGCTCGTCCCTCGTCCCCTGACAGGTGCCAGGTGGTTCAGAGCCGGCCTTTTCTAGCTACTCGTGCAGTACCTGAATGTCTCGCCGCAATACATGCACATGCTTCCCGATGAACGACAAACATTTCCTTTACACTTTTTGTTATGCGCATATAGGCTATCACTGTGGGCAAACACAGCATCGCAGTCATTACAGTGGAACGTCTTGTATGCTGGGCTGAACATGCAATGGCAACTTTCATATCGGCGCGCATTACAACTTTTACTGAAATTATTTCCACAATAGTGGCATTGATATCGTAATGCTGGAAGTGACTCTTCAGGGACCCTTGCTGTTGTCGGTGTTACAGATGGTAAGTCTTCAACCATTCATCCCATCTTCATATTGTAGCAGTGTACACGATCGTAGTAGATTAATGTATGTGTAACGGTCTGCATTCCATCACCACGCTTGCCAACAAAATGATGTCCGTTTTTACACGATGCTCGATTTTGTACTGTTCTCTACCAACGCAGGTTTATTCTAAGCTATATTTTAAATATACATGCTAATATTTACAGCTTGATGTATTCAAACGAAATAAATTGTTACCTTGTACTACATATTTGAAATCCTCTCGTAAAGGGACATGTATGTGTAATATGTGATTGCCATGGTGGTAAGCACTTATATATATTTTCCTTTTCATTTAATTTGTATGTCAATTTGCATCACCTTATTGTTCCCGTACTTCACAACTAAAATTTATTCGCCTAACTTAACGCACTATGCAAAATGCTCACTCAATAAGCATTTGTTGGTAAGTGTGTTTAACTATTTGCTTTATAATAATTTTTTAAAATCTGTTTGTTTTAGCATGTAGCAGTGTCTTCTCTCTTGCGCGACTAATGGATTGTCTAATGGTTTGTTCTGTATGTGCTTACAGTTCTGGTAATATAGTTTATATGTATTCAAATAAATACACTGAATAAATATTTATAAAGTTAGTGTTTAAAACATGATAAATTGTTTGTTTGTACTGTATAACTGAATTCCTCTCGTAAAGGGAAGTGTATGTGTGTGTGACCTGGCTGGTCTGCTACCCTGGAGCTTGATGCAACTATATCTCGGCTATTGTTATGCACCCTCCCATTGACGAGCACCGGTCGATTTCATGAGGCTGCCAATCACCACGTTGTTAGTTGATTGCACAATGTCGGTCGGGGCGGATGTGTTCCGCTGCTAGTGATGCGAGTTTTGGTTGTACTCTGAATGCGATGGTTTCGTTTCAGTTGATTCGTAAGGAAGTCGTTTACTATTCTGTTGTACTGGCCAGGATGGTCTGGTTGTGTATAGCATCGTTTAACACACTGCGCACAGCACTCCACGCTTGTGTAATATGCAATTGCGCTGGTTGGTAAGTGCTTATAACTATTTTCCCTTTACATTTTGTTTTTATATCTGTTTGTGTCAGTGTGTAGCAGTGTTGACCTTATCGCACCTNATAACTATTTTCCCTTTACATTTTGTTTTTATATCTGTTTGTGTCAGTGTGTAGCAGTGTTGACCTTATCGCACCTATGCTTCTCGGCTTTGCAAAAGTTTTTTCGACTAACTTGATTTATAGCATACGATGCTCGCGTAATATACATAGGTTGTTAAAAGATTATAACTATTAGATTTTATAGTTATATCTGTTTGCATCTCCGAGCTACCTTGAAAACATTCTCGGTATAGGAGAAAGCTGAGAATCTCTTCATCTTGTTGCAGATAGACAGGTAGGTGTTTGTAGACGGGTTTTATTTCGTGTTGTGCATATGCGAGAAGGAACTCCTTAGTCAGGTATGTAAGATCGGTATCTTTGACGAGTGCTGCAAGTGATTTAATCTTTCTGTTTGTTGTGATAGCTGATGAAATTACACAGGCCAACGAAATTGTTTTTTTTTATTCTTATGTTTTTTGGTGTGCTGAGTCCGAAAATAATAATAAAAAAGTCACAACATTCACCATTTNATAACTATTTTCCCTTTACATTTTGTTTTTATATCTGTTTGTGTCAGTGTGTAGCAGTGTTGACCTTATCGCACCTGTGCTTCTCGGCTTTGCAAAAGTTTTTTCGACTAACTTGATTTATAGCATACGATGCTCGCGTAATATACATAGGTTTTTAAAAGATTATAACTATTAGATTTTATAGTTATATCTGTTTGCATCTCCGAGCTACCTTGAAAACATTCTCGGTATAGGAGAAAGCTGAGAATCTCTTCATCTTGTTGCAGATAGACAGGTAGGTGTTTGTAGACTGGTTTTATTTCGTGTTGTGCATATGCGAGAAGGAACTCCTTAGTCAGGTATGTAAGATCGGTATCTTTGACGAGTGCTGCAAGTGATTTAATCTTTCTGTTTGTTGTGATAGCTGATGAAATTACACAGGCCAACGAAATTGTTTTTTTTTATTCTTATGTTTTTTGGTGTGCTGAGTCCGAAAATAATAATAAAAAAGTCACAACATTCACCATTTTTTCACATTTAAATATACGAAATGTGAGAAATTAATTTTTTATCTAATATCTGTGCATTTTATATACTTTATTTATAGATATATTTCAATATACTTTCATACACATTTTTATATACTTGATATACATCATTAATATACTAAAACATACAGTAAATCTAATTAAAATTAGGTTGGCAGTGGTGGTACGACTGTTTGTTTTCTTTCAGTCAATACAACCGCACTTTTCAGCTTTTTGTCCATGTGCTCTAAGGATGTCTAACCGTGGTTTTAAAAACTTTCCTAGCTTTTTTTTATATATATGTGGTGAGTTTGTAATTAAAAAACATCAAAGAAACATTACAGAGTTTGTTAAAAAAAGTGTACTTGGTATATTTTTGAATAAAACTCGGTGATCAAGAAAAACTTTGGGCTCCACACAAGGTATGTATGCTATGTTTGTATTGAAGACCTTAGAAAATTCTCAAAAAAAGAAAAGACAGCTTTTAAATTTGCAGTACCCATGATATGGAGAGAACAAAAAAATTATTGTCTACCCTAATCTTCCTTCACCTTCCTGCCCCTGAGCCACCACATGCTATTGATGACGTTTTACTTTATCAGTCCAGTGAATCTGATGAAGGTAAACCAGATGATGATGAGTTCCAATGTTCTCCAGAAAATTTTGAACCTCAATTGTTTAGACAGGCTGAGTGAAATTATTTCGTAAGAGATTTGGGTTTGACTAAAGAGAAAGCTGAAATGCTTGGCTCTAGGCTAAAAGAAAAACATTTGTTGGCACCTGGAGCATCTATTTATCAATATAGAACAAGAGATCAACAGCTCGCTAAGTTTTTTAAGCAAGAACAGGATTTGGTGTACTGCCATGATATTGGTGGTCTAATGAATAAATTTGGAATTGAGTACAACAATGAAGAATGGAGGCTTTTTATAGACTCATCAAAAACTAGCATAAAAGCTGTTCTTTTACACAACGGTAATACTTATGCTTCACTGCCTGTGGCTAATTCAGTCCATATGAAGGAAACTTACGAAAATCTAGACATTATTTTAAAATAAATTAACTATCCTGCTCACGNATTATTTTAAAAGAAATTAACTATCCTGCTCACGATTGGATGATGTGTGGAGATTTGAAAGTTGTTTGCATGCTCCTAGGCTAACAAANACATTATTTTAAAATAAATTAACTATCCTGCTCACGATTGGATGATGTGTGGAGATTTGAAAGTTGTTTGCATGCTCCTAGGCTAACAAACGGGATTTACAAAATGTCCATGTTTTATATGTGAGTGGGACAGTAGAGCAAGTATCGACACTGGTCCACAAAACATTGGCCTGCAAGAAAAACCTTAACACCTGTAAAGAAGAACATTTTGCATTTAACTTTAATAGATCCAAAAAATATTCTTCTACCACCTCTTCACATTAAATTTGGTTTAATTAAACAGTTTGTAAAAGCCTTGCCTAAAGATGGTGAATGTTTGAAATATTTATGTGAAAAGTTTCCTCATTTATCAGGAGCCAAACTGAAAGAAGGGGTTTTTCGTTGGGCCTGACATTCGTAAAATGATGTTTGATTCCAACTTTGAAACAAAAATGACTACAAAGGAAAAGGAGACTTGGATATTACTTAAGCAAATTGTGACTAAGTTTTTGGGCAATGTTAAAGACCCAAACTATCAGCTTATCGTAGCTAATATGATATACAAGTTCAAAAATCTGGGATGCCTGATGAGCCTTAAAGTCCACTTCTTACACAACCATCTTGACTTTTTCCCCGACAACTTGGGTGATGTGAGTGAAGAGCAGGAAGAGCGGTTTCACCATGACATCAAAGTGATGAAGAAACGTTACCAGGGACGGTGGAATGTCAGCATGATGGGTGATTACTGCTGGTCACTTTACCGAGAACAACAAAATGCATCACATCAGAGAAAAAGCTACATAAGAATCTTCAAATAGAAGAAAAAAAGGAAATACCAAAAAAATACACACTTAAAAGGTATGTAATTATATTTTTTTAATACAATCGCAACATCGCATTTTTAAATACAAATGCATATTGTGAGAGAACTGTGGGGGATAGAAAAAAAACTGATGCCAGATTCGGTTTCAGCCAAAAATACATAAAATTCAGCTACATTTATTTAAAAGTTTTCACAAAATATTTTTTTTGTTGGCCTGTGTTATCTGACCACTAGAACAGAATCCTATCGTTTCCCGGCGTCTTCTTGACGAGAGAATGAAGTTCTGAGAGATGCGTACAGGCACGAACTGCTTTTNTTTAATACAATCGCAACATCGCATTTTTAAATACAAATGCATATTGTGAGAGAACTGTGGGGGATAGAAAAAAAACGGATGCCAGATTCGGTTTTAGCACCCAAAAATACATAAAATTCAGCTACATTTATTTAAAAGTTTTCACAAAATATTTTTTTTTGGCCTGTGTTATCTGACCACTAGAACAGCATCCTATCGTTTCCCGGCGTCTTCTTGACGAGAGAATGAAGTTCTGAGAGATGCGTACAGGCACAAACTGCTTTTNCATCCTATCGTTTCCCGGCGTCTTCTTGACGAGAGAATGAAGTTCTGAGAGATGCGTACAGGCACAAACTGCTTTTACAGACCTTAAAGTGAATGGGGTGGGCAGACGCGATATCCATTACCACCACCAGTTTATTCGAAGCGTTATTTTAAATAGTCATGCTTGATGTATTCAAAAGAAATAAATTGTTAACTTGTACTGTATAACTGAAATGATCTTGCTAAGGGACATGTATGTGCAAAATGTGATTGGGTTGGTTGGTAAGTGCTTATAATAATTATCATTTCATTTTTAATATCAGTTTGCAGCAGCGTATAGCAGTTTGATCTTATCGTTCCCGTACTTCACAGCGGAAATTTCTTCGCCTATCATAATGTACAGCGCACGATGCTGACACATATGTATTTGTTGGTAAATGTGTATGACTATTTACTTTTATAATTTTTATTTTAATCTGTTGGTTTTAGTGCATAGCAANCTATTTACTTTTATAATTTTTATTTTAATCTGTTGGTTTTAGTGCATAGCAATGTCGTCTCTCTTGCGCGACTAATAGTTTTAATGTGTGTTGTTTCGTATGTGCTTATGGTTCTGGTAATATAAACTATATGTATTCAAATAAGTACATGTATATATCAATATAGTACTTAAAACAAGATAAATTGTTTGTTTCTACTGTATAATTGAATTCCACTAGTAAAGGGAAGAAGTGTTTGTGTGACTCGGCTGGTCTGCCACCCTGGAGCCTGATGCGAATCTCTCTCTCGGCTAGTGTTCTGCGTCATCCTTTCGACTTTGCGAGACCCGCACGGTGTTCGTGCTGTCGGTCGGCTGCTTGGAAAGGCCTTACAGATACTCATGATGTTAGTTGATCGTGTGAAGTAGGCTTGGTCGGATGTGTACCGTTGCTAGTGATGTGCGTGTTGGTTGTACAATGAATGCGATGGTTTCGTTTCAGTCGGTTCGTAAGAATGTCGTTTACCATTCTGTTGTACTGGCCAGGATGGTCTAGTATTGTATAGCATCGTTCAACACACTGCGCACAGCTCTCGACACTTGGTTAATACGTAATTGCGCTGGTTGGTAAGTGCCTATAACTATTTTCCCTTTATATTTTGTTTTTATATCTGTTTGAATCGGTCTGTAGCAGTGTTGCCCTTATCGCACCTGTGCTGCTCGGCTTCGCAAAAATATTTCTTTTTGACCAACACTGAATACACTGAATATTGAGCAATCATCTTGTGCTATACATCACATACAGCACACGAGGCTCGCTCAATATACATAGGTTGTTAAATGCCTATAACTATTTGCTTTTATAGTTATTTTTTTATATCTGTTTGCATCAGTGCGTAGTAGTGACATCTCTCTTGTGCAAGTAATGGTTTAAATGTTATTTTATGACAAGCAAAGTAAAACAGTCTTTGCAAGTCACGTAATGCGTATCGCACTTGACAAATTGTAGACATTTTTGTAGTTGGTCCTTGTGATAATTTGTTCTTTCTCATGTCGATTTGCATTCTAGCTTTTACTAAACTTCTTGGCGTGATGGCACACTGATATCACTATTATGGGCTGTAGCTCTATAATTATTTTTTATAAGTGCTCTTGGGTCATACTTGACCCTGCAGTCATTTTCGTTGTCAGGGGTGATGTCTATATTACGAATTTGGTGACTATATCTTAAGCAGTTCGGAAATTACACCCTACTATGTTTATAAGTATGCTTAGGACATATTTGACCCTGCGTTCATTTTCCTTGTCGCGGGTCATGTCTATGTTTTGAATTTGGTAGTTGTATCTTAAACGGTTCGGAAATTACAGCCAACTATGCTTATAAGTATGAGAAAACTTAGGTGGAATGACAGAGCATGAGACTCGACCCACCAGGATGCCAGGTGAAAAGAGACCGGAAGGATTATGAGAAAACAAAAGTGGAATGTCAGAGCATGATGAGAGAGAAGTGTCATGATGAGGCAATGAACTCGAACGGTTTTACATTTATCTTTAACTGGAATAGCAAGACCATATTTTGAAAAATGTATAATCTTTTAAATATGTTTAAATCCTTCATTTATTATCTAAATATCTTTTAAATTTCCAGAACCAATGTCAACGAGATCAGCTTACCATAAATAATAAATTCTAAATGAAATTATTTTTATTCTAAGAAAATTATTGTATTTGTTTAGATAATTCACTACTTNCATAAATAATAAATTCTAAATGAAATTATTTTTATTCTAAGAAAATTATTGTATTTGTTTAGATAATTCACTACTTTTATTTTTATTCTAAGAAAATTATTGTATTTGTTTAGATAATTCACTACTTATGCCTTTGTAAATAGACAAATTTNTTTATTTTTATTCTAAGAAAATTATTGTATTTGTTTAGATAATTCACTACTTATGCCTTTGTAAATAGACAAATTTTTTTTCAAATTTTTTAGATTTGCACATTGAACCTATACCCACTCTTCTAAATAACTTAAACATTTTTTGTATTTTCTAATTTTATAGAAATACTTCTATCCACTTTCTTACACCTAAACACAGTGTTATACATTAAAATAAACTATTATTATATTTATTTAAAAAATATTAACATACTAATATTGTTTCATATCCTTGAACGATTTCATTTAATTTAAATGTTATATGATCAGTATTTTTTATAACATGTGGTTTGGAAAAATTATTAGTGCCCTCTTACTATTCTTAAAATCGATTAATCATGAATACCTGCATGAATTCTGAAAACTGTGCAATCAAAACGAAATCCAAAAAAACTTAATTCAGTATGTAATTTAATGTCATTGTTGGTTTTTCTTGCGATAATTTTCCAGTTTAATTTGTTTGCTTTTGATTCGATTAAAAATAATCTAAATTTAATCAATTTGGAGCAAGAAGATTGGCAATACTTATAAATCTATTTTGATAACCAATTTTTTCTTATCAGTTTGTTAGATAATGAATTACACTAAATGAACATTTATATATTAAGATTATGTTTTATGACTGTGTTATAGTAACAATTGAAGTGATTTTATTTTTAATATCACTTACCCCATAGATAAGTGTAATTATTTTAGTTTCTAAAATATTTGTAGAAATATTTTTTAAGTCTTTGAATTTATTTTTAATTGCTTCAAATTCATCTCGCTGATTTCNTCTAAAATATTTGTAGAAATATTTTTTAAGTCTTTGAATTTATTTTTAATTGCTTCAAATTCATCTCGCTGATTTCGTTTAGATTATTGATTTTTTTATTTTTTACAAAACGATTACATTTATTTTTAAATCATCTTTCTTTATATTATCAAATTTTATTTTAATCTTTGTGATTCAACCATTAATTTAGGTCAGAGAATAAAACAGGCCTAAAATGGTGCGAAGAAATAAAAAAGAAAGAGTGAAAAGATGAAAGGATATTGGAATATAGGAGAAGAACAAATGGTAAGGAATTGAAATTCACATGGAGTCTCCAGATGGCATAATAGAAATAATAAAAAATATTACTATTTTTGAATTAATTGTTTAGGTATATTTCTTAACAAATGAATCGAAGTNATAATAGAAATAATAAAAAATATTACTATTTTTGAATTAATTGTTTAGGTATATTTCTTAACAAATGAATCGAAGTAATATATGTTTTATTTATAAAAACAAACCCAATGAGTTCCAAAATTATAATATACATAAAAAAATTAATTAAAATGAATTTTGTTAGGCAATTCATTAATTTTTCATATTGTACATAATTTTTATATTTATATAGGTACCATTATATATATTTTTAAACTTGATGTTCTTAAAATGTTATTGGTGTAATATTTTTATTTTTAATCTTTATTACAAATAACATAGTGATGCATGCAAGCTTTATCAAATTATTTTACCACCATTTTATAATTGTTCATTTAATTTAGTTAATAGATCACAAAAATTATATCCGGATAAATGCAATTCTAGTAAATTTAAATTTTGTATTGCCCAGTTTACATTCCTTTTCGATGGTGTTCAGAGTTCCATAACGAACGAGGAATAACATTGAAATCTCTTATTAGATATGGGATTTATTTTGGGATATTTACGACGAATCGGAAGATCTTATTCAATTTATTCATTACAATAATTTATATCTCCAACATTTTATTCCCTATGATTATCTAATAGTCAATCAATTATTTTTCTTACATCATCATTAATTATTTTGGTATATTTTGGTACCTTTTAATACCTTGATATGAACCACGCGTCCACGAACTCCTTGTGCCCACTCACAACACTACACCAGCTACACCAGGCCGCACCAACCACATCAGACCAAGTTTGCATAGTGCAGGTCGTAAAGAACGCAACTTACACCTTCTTGCCGACAAGGATTGTGTAACTTAAGAGACTGTCCTACTCATTTATTACAACAGGTAACTCTTTTAATAAATATGTAGACTATCCGAAACTGTGTTTACCCCAAAGCCACAGCCATTGGGCGCACTGGCGACTGTTAGTTGCTTCGTAGAAACTCGCATTACGACCTACGACGCAATGCACCACCAAGTGGCGTCGAACTGACTTGTATGCCGAAGCTGAAGTGATAAGTGCCCCAAAAAGTCACCAATAGTGTGCAGCATTTTTCCAAACACATTAAACACTGTCACCGCATTCGCAGGTACAGCCAGGGGTCTGTTTTATTGTATTAATAGCAATGAAGCATCGCATTCCACACCCCTATGCACAGGTGGACTCGTCCATCCCTTCAGGAGACAGCCACCTGGCAACACTGTAGCCAGTGAAATTTAGACACTACAGGTTGTAAAATTCAAACACGTTTTTATGTATATAATATGTATTTATAAAATATCAATTATATGTTCACAAAGGGATATTGCTTATAAAGGCCTCCATCCTTGTAATATGTGATTTTGTGCGGTGACATGCCCCGACAACTTCTCAACTTTGACCTTAACAGACATTTTTTAATAAATGGGGGTGTCGCCAATGTGTTCATCTGATTTATAAATTTTCACCATTGCAATCATATCACATAGTGTTCCAGTTATGTTTCATCATTCCCCGTTTGACTTCGGTTCTCGTCACACATGACGGAAACCGATGTCACTAGGCCAGTTCGTCTCAGCACTCGGACCATACCGGCCGCGTTGGACGCCCGCTCCGCGAACCCCCTCGGTACAATAATTTATCCTGTAAATATTCAATATCAGCAATATTAATTTAATTAACCATAACATTAATTTTATTTTTTCTAATTACCAAGGGGAGAGCCATCCGCCTTTTCACCCGAGAACTTAACGAAATCGCGTATCAACTTAATACCAAATTTATTTCACACTAAGGTCACCAGCAGGCCGTAAGTGCTGGGTCCATTTTCATGCATTATGCACCTGTAAGTAAGCACAGTGAATAAACCGCTTTACAAAGTTCAATTTGTGTCGATAAATTATATGTTACTACACACCCTTTGTAGCATCACTCACAATCTCAGTCTATTTCAGGAGTACAATATGGCCTACAGTCTCGGCATAATCTATAAATAGTGCAACAGTAAGTACGTGACAACAACATCAACAAACTGATGGAGATATCCAGGGCCCCCTGGCAGTCTACCGAACGACCCTCATCATTAACTCTCAATTGGGTTATGGTGCCGGGAAATCCAATACTCAACCAGCCCTGGGTAACCTCGACCACATCAACCTTACATTTTGGTGTTTTGGAAAATGTTTCTTTTTCTAGAGTATTTGGTTCAGATCTGGAATATAGTTATATATACATATATATCACTACATAGTTTAAGAGGATGTCCCTGGTGCATGTCTATCTGTCTGACTGCGCTAATCTCGAGAACCACTGAGCGGATTTGGATGCGGTGTTTAATGTTATGATCTGCATTTATCGAGGAACGTTTGTGTATATTAAAAATTGCCCGATCACTTATATGAGCTGATTATTAACGGTATTAGTACATTAAGTCGAGGGGAAAAATGTTGCCGCCAGCATGCATGGGATACGCTGTTTAATCCTTTAGAAATATAACAAAATCATGTACGTAAGAATTGTGTTAAAATTAATAATCTACAATAAATTCAGTTAAGAAGAATTAAGCGTATTTACAATTTAAATTAAGCAGTAAATACAAATGTGAAATTCTATGCCTTTTCTAACCATAAAGAACTTAATCTTTATCAAAATTAATTAATTCATATTTAAAACTGTTTACTGTAGATAAGAAATGTCTTTTACAGCATACCATTTGGCCCAACATAACAAAACTAGCACTCAAAACAAACATGAGAGTACTTATATCTTCAGAAGATAACAGAAAGTTTGTCGACATGCTACTGAAAGCCGGAAATGGGGAACTTCCAGTGGATTGTGGAAAAATTTCTCTCAATTATGATATATGTATTTTAGTCACTGACCACCAACAATTGATAGATAACGTATACCCTGAACTATACTACATTTCAAATAGGACACTATCGTGGTTCGAAGAAAGAACGATATTATCGCCTACTAACGAAAAAGTAAAAAAAAATAATGAATTAATGCTCGCAAAATTCAATGCGCATACACAAGTCTGTTACTCAGTAGATACAGTACTCGGCAGTGAAGAAGCAGTGCACTATCCCACAGAATTACGTAATTAATTTAATCCTTCTGATTTTAAAAGACAGAGCTCCCATCATTTTATTGCGAAATATAAATCCACCGAAATTATGCAACAGGGCTCGATTACAACTAAATAGTTTAAAAAGTTATCTTATTGAAAGTACTATTCTAACTGGTTGCAGTACTGGAGAAACTGTTTTAATACCTAGAATAACAGTGATTCCCTCGGATTTGCCTTTTAATTTTAAAAACATCAAATTTCCAATAAGAGTTTTTTTTTGGTTTGACCATAAACAAGGCGCAGGGTCAAACACTTTATGTGGCTGGAGTGGAATTGAGTGGAGCATGTTTTTCACACAGACAACTATGCGTAGTCCTTTGGTGTGTCACGTCAAACAGAAATTTTTTTGTGCTCGTGGTCGGTGGCAAAAAAATTAATGTTATATACAAAGAAATTTTCTAAACCACTATCATATAATATTGTTATATTAGAGAAGTATGAATGTGGATAAAGCGAAGGTGGTAGTTATGTAAGAATCATGGTAAATGAAGGTCCATAATCTCTGCCTACTCCTCTGGGAGACCGGCGTGACGTGTATGTTATTTGTGATAGTAGTTTACTAATTCACTATCATATAATATTGTAATTGTCTTTTCCCACTTTATTTATTAGTGTATCGCTGTAAAAGTTAAATTGTACCCCGGCGAAACTGGGCCTGGCCGCTACTATTTCATAAATGTGTTTGTATTGATGCCGACCACGACTTGCCCAGAGCACTTCTCGATCCGCGCACATCACCTAGCAGAGCAAGTAGGAACTATCTACCTAAGGTACTATCTGCACGCCGCGGGACCAGTGGTCACGTGCCCAACTTGTGCTGCACAAATTAGTGCAAAGACTGTTAACACCACGAGGCGTAATATTGTGTATACAGCCTTAACAAAGCAAATCACTCTTTCATGGTTACTACCGTAAATAATGTTCAGGCAGGAAATAAATGTAGTGAAATACCTTCTTAAATAACAAAATACCAGGGGTGCAAAGTGCCGACCACGTGGTCACCGAGAACTAAGAAATCCCATAACTTTAGGGAAAACCGACAAGTGTATCCGACATTTCATAATAAAGGAATACAGCAGTAATTAAGTATGTGTTTTATTAGTGTCATNTGTATCCGACATTTCATAATAAAGGAATACAGCAGTAATTAAGTATGTGTTTTATTAGTGTCATGCATAATAAATTAGAGACACGTAGCTTTACTCCAGTAGTGGAACAGTTGAACTTGAACTGCACCATGCCAAAATTCTCATGGGCAATTAGTGTAAATTTAAATATTAATGAAAATACTTTTTAATTAATACAAAATCATTCTCTGTGTGTTTCAAAGTGTTTTATGTACTCTCTCTCTCTCTCTCTATCTTTCTCNATGCATAATAAATTAGAGACACGTAGCTTTACTCCAGTAGTGGAACAGTTGAACTTGAACTGCACCATGCCAAAATTTTCATGGGCAATTAGTGTAAATTTAAATATTAATGAAAATACTTTTTAATTAATACAAAATCATTCTCTGTGTGTTTCAAAGTGTTTTATGTACTCTCTCTCTCTCTCTATCTTTCTCTTTATTTCTTTCAGGAACAGCAAAGATTCAGTTAAAAAATTTAAAGGGCTACAAAAATGTTTGCTACATAATTTTTATTATGTTATTTTTATGTCAATGTAATTTACAGTACACATCGTACAAATCACAATGTATTTTCTAAGGGTTATATGTTCCATTTCATCTCTTTCATATTTGTCGAGGGATATTCTGTTTTGGCGTGCGGTGGTCTACTCCCATTACCTCCGCCATGCTATTACCTCTTCCGTCTGCGTAGCGGGCATCATTGCAGGTTGCGTTACGTGTCTCGGAGGTGTCTCTGCTATATATTTAATGTTAATCCTGGCTATACTGAGAGTCGCGGCTATTGGCCAAGGCCATGCAGTTGGTCAGTCTAGTTCATGATGGCGCTCTCACAGCATGTCGGTCTGATTAGTGATGTCGTGGTACATCCAAATACATATGTTATACTCCACTCCAGTTTATTATTTTTCTTCCGTGTGTTTCTACAGGTTATGGGCCCAGGCACCTAACTGCGAGTGAATGAAGTATTTACAGTGAACAGCGTGCGTGTTTTTATTTCGTGACTGCAATCCTAACCTGTCTCGTTAACGGCCGCATGTCTTCCGTCCGTCCGTTTTAATTATCGTCCGCGACAAATATGGAAGCTCACTCCCGAACAAATATAGACAAGTTGGAAGGCCAAGCCAACGGGAGCGATTGGAAATTCCAAATCATTATATTGCCAAGAAGTAGTGGTCTTATGGATGCGCTAGAAGGGAACCTGCAATATCCCGAAGAACTGAACACGCAGTCAACAGCAAAGGAGTATTTGGATTATACGACCAAGAGGCAAATTCTAGACAGAATAGAATTTGGAGCTCAGCAAGTCATCGTCAATAATATGACTTCGGCAGTGAGACAACTCGTTAATATGTGTAGTACTAGCAAGGAGATGTGGACCAAGCTCCTGAGTATCTACGATCAGCGAACTGAACAGCGGCAAGACAGATTGTTTAATGATTTTTTCAGTATAAAATCAATGGACTCTGACAGTGTGGCAAAGCATATTGCTCGTCTCGAGAAATTGTGGATGGAACTCTGTGATGAAACGTGGAAGGAAGACAAAGTAAGGCTTCCAGAATCCTTGTTCATAAATCGTATTTTAAATACACTTCCTTCTCAATATTTCGAATTTGTCAATGCCTGGGAATCGATGCCGAAAGAACAGGATTGTCACTCTTTGGACTGACTTTCTGATACATGTCTCGAGTTGAGACTTAAGGAAAGGGATTCAACTCAAGATGCAGCGCTATTTGTGAAGTTCAAGACAACACAGTCATCTTCAGGAACGAAGAAACCTGAGAGTAACAAGAAATCAGTGATTTGTTTCAATTGCAAAAAGGAGTGACATTTTAAGTCCAACTGTCCCAGTTTAAATCGCAGCGAACGGTTTAAATCCGCGAAACATCCGCACGCCTTATCGGCTACTGATGAAACTAACGCAAGTGATATCAGTGATNTTTAAATCCGCGAAACATCCGCACGCCTTATCGGCTACTGATGAAACTAACGCAAGTGATATCAGTGATAACAATGGTTACAAGTGGGTCATTGACTCAGGGGCCAGCTCTCATATGACAAAGTTTGGCGATCATCTCGTAAACTTTGACGCTACCTTCAAGACTAAGGTAAATTTAGCTAATGAGACAACCATTGAAAGTATTGGCAAGGGAGATGTGCGGGTAAATATGCCAACGGGCGAGTACGTAATCACTGACGCACTCAGAGTACCCGGACTTGCAGCAAATTTGTTTTATGTTAGCAGGATGACTGAAAAGGGTTTCGTCATTGTCTTCGAAAAGAACTGCTGCAAGATCTTCAGAGAGGAAGAAGTAAAGGTGAGTGGTTCTCCACACATTGTTGCACCTCGTAAATTTGGTACTTATGTGATGGAAGCGAAACCAATAAAGAAGGAAACTGCTCGTTTCACAACTGATCAAGACACCTGGCACAGGTGGTTGGGACATTTAAACTTAAATGGACTCAAAAAACTGAAATAAATGTCTGGCGTAGTGTTCCCAGAAAGCGATTTCAAGATGTGAAATTTGTTTGCAGGGGAAACAGACGCACAAACCCGCAACAAGGAAAAAGATGTTTCCTTTCTCCCGGCGAGAAAAGTTGGAACTTATACACACAGACGTGTGTGGGCCCATGAGTGAACCAACAAAGAGTGATGCCCGGTATTTACTCATGTTTACTGATGATTTCAGCAGAAAGACGTTTGGTTACTTACTCAATGCAAAAAGTGAAACCTTGGACAAGTTTTGTGAGTTTAAAATGTTTTTCGAGAACCAGACTGGTCTAAAAATAAAGAAGANAAAAGTGAAACCTTGGACAAGTTTTGTGAGTTTAAAATGTTTTTCGAGAACCAGACTGGTCTAAAAATAAAGAAGATCCGTACTAACAATGGCACTGAATATACATCTCGTCAGTTTGAGAACACTTTAAGAAGGTCGGGGATTGAGCACCAATAAACCGTGCCTTACACACCAGAACAGGGGGTTGTCTCGGAGCGGATGAATCGCACTGTGGTCGAGAAGGCACGTTGCATGCTCTTGGATTCCGGACTTCAAAAGAAATTCTGGGGCGAAGCAGTCATGACGGCAATCTACTTGAAAAATAGACCACCGACTGCAGCGGTTGTTGGAGCAACTCCCGAAGAGGATTGTACTGGGTCAAGAGTTGACCTGACACACCTCAGAACCTTTGGGTCAAAGGCTTATGCACCTACCTCCCAAGCATAACAGAAAAAAATGGGAGGCCAGAGCTCAGGAGTACATCATAATTGGCTATCCAGAGGGAACAAAGGGTTATCGTCTCTATGACCCGAAAAGACCTGGAAGGGTAACTATTGCTACAGATGTAGAGTTTATGGAATCTGACATTCCAATGATAAAACACACAACATTGAGAAGCCTCCTGTACTACCAGTGGAGGGTGTCATAGTGGATGATGAGACCTTGCCTTCATCTGAGTCCTCAGACTTCCATGGATTTGAGGACCTTCCCCCAGCTGACAGCAGAGTGGGGAACTCCTTGGACAGCATTGAGGATGGCAACGCAGAGGTTGTTCATACCCCGGAGAATGCTGAGAGAGGGCTCCAGGACAACTTTCAACGAAGGTATCCAGAGCGACAGCGCAAACCGAAGACATATCCTGATCATGTTACTTATTTATGTGTCAGTGAGCCACCTTCATATGGTGAAGCTGTGCGGTGCAGTGAAAGTGTTGACAAGCCTGTTTTGTTATACAATGACAACCAAAGTGCTCAGAAGCTAGTGTATAACCCCGTGTCTCACAACAGGACGAGACATATTGATGTGAAATACCATTGTATTAGAGATAATATTGATGCAAATCATTTGAATGTTGAATATCTGCCTTCTGATAGAATGATTGCGGGTATTCTAACTATAGCCCTACCTCCTGTTAAGCATAATTTTTGTGTTAAGGGCATTAATATGTGTTAAGTTTTTTCTTCTCTTTGCATTGTCTTTTCATTTGTACTTATGGTTAAGTATGTATGTATCCCTGGATTAAGGTGGAGTGTTGATGTATATATCCCTCGATTAAGGGGGAGTGTTGAATATTAGCCTATGCTATATATTTAATGTTAATCCTGGCTGTACTGAGAGTCGCGGCTATTGGCCAAGGCCATGCAGTTGGTCAGTCTAGTTCATGATGGCGCTCTCACAGCATGTCGGTTTGTTGTAGTGATGTCGTGGTACATCCAAATACATCTGTTATACTCCACTCCAGTTTATTATTTTTCTTCCGTGTTTTTCTACAGGTTATATGTTCCATTTCATCTCTTTCATATTTGTCGAGGGATATTCTGTTTTGGCATGCGGTGGTCTACTCCCATTACCTCCGCCACGCTATTACCTTTTCCGTCTGCGTAGCGGGCATCATGGCAGGTTGCGTTACGTGTCTTGGAGGTGAGACGCGTTCACGAGTGGACTCGGTGGTGGTTAAATATGTTAAAAATATGAGTGTTCATTCTAATTGCTAGAAGTTATTGTTAAAGAACGCGAAACGTCGCGAGGGCGTGGTCCAGGAAAAGGAATAATAATTGTATGTACCAGTTACTGAGGGTAACTGGTATTTAAAATGTTGCAAGAAGGTACTGTCGACGAAATATAGTATAAATAACTATATTTAAGTTATAAAATTCCTTTGTTATGTCTGTTTATGAAGTTAATTGTAATTGTATTACGTTTTTTACTTGTGCAAGTGTGCTAATCTGACGAGCGATTAATAGTTGGTTGAAATACTTATTTTAAAACGATTTTAATCAGCGTANTTTACTTGTGCAAGTGTGCTAATCTGACGAGCGATTAATAGTTGGTTGAAATACTTATTTTAAAACGATTTTAATCATGTAAACACGCTGAGGGCATGTATTTCTAAGTTTAAAACTATTATTTTTAAATTTTGTTATTTAAGTATTTCTACGAGAACAGGCCATAGATTTGTTAAAAACGCTTGAAAAGCGGGCTAGGAATGTTAACTTTTTTTACGCAGCAAGAGTTCTGTGATTGGGCGAGAGGTATTGCAGAAAGCGGGACTTCCTCTGCTGCTCCATAGGTCGCAGCACTGTCGTAATTTAAGTGGAGACACGTTTTAAGGCATCAGGAAAAATTAAAAGTTTATATTTAAGGTTGTATAGTGAATGGAATGACTTCTTATAATTTAATTGAAGTGCGAATGTACTTGCATTTTTGTTGTGTGTCCCATTTATATTTTAACTAGTAATTTGAAATTCTGAAATTTTTTTTGCAATTGACAAGTAATATTGAAGTTATTTTTAAGATTTTACTAAATTTTTGTTATATTAATTGAGACAATTAAGAGTTATCCTGTCCATATTTTGTTCAGTGAAGTTGAAACTAACAAAATTCCAATTCGTTTAATTAAAGATTATAGGAATGCGAAATGACCTGGCTTTGGGGAATACCTAGACGAGACAATAAATCTTCCAGCTCTTTTCAGCACTCCCGAAGAATTAGACTCTGCTGTCATTCACTTCACTGAGATAATTCAGATATGAATTAATAATTTTGTCCCGGGAGTTGATCTCGCGCAAAAATAAGCTGGGCAGACGCTATTCCTGGGTTCGTACTGGGCTAGTTAAAGCCTAGATTAACGAACTTAGAGAGCAAATTGTTAATGTTATTAGAATCTAGCAGATTGAAATTTGTAAAGATACATTATCCTTGTTTATGCACCACAGATAATAGTCTGTGGCACATGGCAAAGGCATTTACAAAGAGACACGATCCAATCCCGCCTCTTCAAGGCACTGCTGACATGGCCTACATGCCCCAACAAAAAGCTGAGGCTTTGGCCACTCATTTAGAATTAGCCATCCAGCCCAATGCTGATCCCTCAGATCCAGCATTTGTGGTTCACATTTATAGTGACCTCCGAGTGCGATTGTAGCAGCCTTCAGCTGCTGGGCCAGAACCCACGCATGCCGACAAGGTAAAACGAATTATTAAAAGAATGAAGCCACATAAATCACCCGGGTTAGACTCCCTGCAGGCTATAGTTCTGAAGCAACTGCCAGACAGTGTACTTAAAGAAATAGCCGAGTGCATTAATGCAAGTTTTACTGTTGCACACTTCCCCACCTCCTGGAAATGTACATTAGTTATTGAATTTCCTAAACCAGATAAAGACCCGAAGTAATTACAGAAATACCGCCTCATTAGTCGCTCAGCTAAGGTTCACGAGCGCGTTTTATTGCGGCGCTTTGAAAATCACATTCGCGAAGTAAATATTTTTCCTAATGAGCAGTGTGGCTTTAGGAAAGCCCATTCTACCATTCAACAGCTCGTCAGATTATCCGAGCAAATAACTAATACTTTTAATTGGCGTCATTATACCGTCGCTGTGTTCTTTGATATCGAAAATTCATTTTACAGGGTTTTCCATGCAGGGTTATTGTATGAACTGTTTCAAAATAACTTCCCCGATTGCTGCATTAAATTATTAGCTTCATATTTAGATAGGCGCTCGTTTACACTCTAAATTGATGTAGTGACCTCAGGAAGGAAAATAATTAGGGCTGGAGTTCCCCAGGGTAGCATATTAGGCCCGGTATTACACTGAATAGCCAAAAAAACTGGTACACCTGCCTAATTCGTGCCCTCGCCACCCATCCGTGTAGCATGCAGAAGTGCCGCAAGACGACGTGGTATGGACTCGACTAATGTCTGAAGGTATATAGGAGGCAATTCACACCATGAATCCTGCAGGGCAGTCCACAAATCCAATCTGCGCCAATTTGAGAAATGGTTACTTGTCTGTCCCGTTCATTCACGATATTTTTAGGGCCACAACGATGTCGAAGATATGGTGTTTTACCGAATTCCCGATATTCATGGCACACTCGTGAAATGGTGGTACGCGAACATCCAAATGTTATCGCTACCTCGGAGATGCTATGTCCCATCTCTCGTACGCTGACTATTACACCATGTTTAAACTCACTTAAATCTTGATAACCTGCCATTGTAGCAGCAGTAACCGATCTAGCTGCCGACCTCATCGCGTTACTCTGATTGGTTCCATACCTCTGTTATTTGCATACGCACGCCTATACCAGTTTTTCTGCCTCTTTAAAGTATATAACATTTATACCCACGATATTCCGTGTCCCCCTAACCGGCATATTAATTTAGAAATTCATGCAGACGATACAGTTATTTAAACGTGATATCGCAAAGCTGAAATTGCCACTCAGCGCGCCCAGGCACAGCTCCATGATCTTGAAAATTATTTTCGCCTGTGGTGAATTAAAGAAAATGTGGGAAATTCGAGTGCGTATTCTTCACTCGATGGAATAATCTTCCCATTCTGCCACATCTTACTCTCTTTGGGAAGAANGCACGCCTATACCAGTTTTTCTGCCTCTTTAAAGTATATAACATTTATACCCACGATATTCCGTGTCCCCCTAACCAGCATATTAATTTACAAATTCATGCAGACGATACAGTTATTTAAACGTGATATCGCAAAGCTGAAATTGCCACTCAGCGCGCCCAGGCACAGCTCCATGATCTTGAAAATTATTTTCGCCTGTGGTGAATTAATGAAAATGTGAGAAATTCGAGTGCGTATTCTTCACTCGATGGAATAATCTTCCCATTCTGCCACATCTTACTCTCTTTGAGAAGAANGGAAATTCGAGTGCGTATTCTTCACTCGATGGAATAATCTTCCCATTCTGCCACATCTTACTCTCTTTGAGAAGAATATTCCATTTAAAAAAGAAGTGAAATACCTTGGCCTTATCATGGATAGAAAGCTGAAATGGCGACGCCATGTGGAAGCCAAGAGAAATCTTACTTATGCGCGTGGCAACTTTATCTCCTCTTTTATCTTGTGACTCTTTGACATAGAAAAATGGGTTACGATTATATCAGTCAATTATTTGCCCCATTATCACTTAAGCAGTGCCCGCATGGGCCTACTGTGCAAAAACTCATTTACATTCATTTGCAGGTGGTGCAAAATAAATGCCTACGATTGGCCGCCGATGCACCCAGATATACTTCTATTAAATGCTTGCATGCCGAATTAAAACAAGAAATGCTGGACGAAGTAATTCGCAAGCAAATTGAACATTTTTACAAATCAAGTTCGGAACATAGCAATCCTCACGTAACTGCCCTTGGAAACTATGATATTTATTTAACACAATGCTATAAGTGCCCTCAATCGCTTCTAGCGCACAGGCCCCCTTAGCCCTGCTTGTAACACACTGCCAAGCCTATTATATTAGCATTTGCGCAGCTTCTTAGGATAGCTACTATCCATAGTTAATTAATTTACCAAGCAGTATCTCTTTTTGACACGAGGAGTACTGGCGGACACCTCTGCTCTAATTTAATTATAATAAAGTACTGCAAGAAAAAAATTGCCCTCGTGGACGTATAATTCACCACATAATTCTTTTGTCGCGTCATCTTAGGTCACTGCGGGGCCTTGTGCCACATGCCCGCTTACGTGTTGTACCATCTCATCTGGCTTTTGATAAAATACAACCAGTATTTTTCTGAACCGATATTGTGGTGAACATTTATTCCTGCCTCATGAGGGTCATAAGGGCGACGGCCCTTGAAACCGTCAATTACCTGCTATGTGTTCTGCATCTAGTAAGCCCAAGTGTATTTTGTGTAACATTTGAAGTATTTGTCAGTTTTTTGGGACGGAGTGTTGGAGAGCAATAACACCCCAGTTCGGGAGCGTGTATATTATGAAGCATATTCAGCCACCGACATTAATAATCACGCACCACCTTTCTAAGATGTGGGGCGCCGAGTCCATTAGCCCGGGCTTTTCGAACACGGCCCTCTTCAAGAGTCTCGTGCTATACCCGAGCGGATTCCCTTAATTGGTTAGCTGGCGCCCTCTGAACATTAATTTCATCACTGAGACCCTGTGACCACCACGAAATGTCTCAGTATATTCATTAAACAAAAAAGCTGGGGCACTTTACCTGGCAGCAATATGTCAACTGACTTGGAGACATACACATAGCTGTGTTCTGTCGATGCCTTAGCATAAATAGGATTAAATGTAGATGTGATAGTGGTAATCCTTTATTCGAACTCTAAATCCGTTCTTAATCTCTTGATTTTGGCATTCTGCAGGATTCACCTGAGGATGACACTGTCAAGTGTGTTGCCAACAACTCTCTTCACACAGCATCTGCCTATTGTGACATCAGCAAATTGGCCAAGCAAGTTGGTTGTAAGATGGGAAGCAAAACATATTGGCAACATTCTCTGACAGGAAAATTCTTTCTCTATCCTGTGTATGGGAAACATAGCTTGTGCCTCTCTGCCGAAACTAATTGCCTCATGACAGCCCCCTCATCATTCATTGCTGACCATGAGCCTCTGTGATCTTTTGTGCTTGCTGCGGTTGGGGAAAAATTNCTTGTGCCTCTCTGCCGAAACTAATTGCCTCATGACAGCCCCCACATCATTCATTGCTGACCATGAGCCTCTGTGATATTTTGTGCTTGCTGCGGTTGGGGGAAAACTGCATAGTGCCAGGCCTGCCAAAAATGTGTTGTGTGGCAGTGTCTTTTTACTTCCTCTGTGACCACCCTACTGGTGAAGATGTCGATGTCTGTCATTGGGTCTGCATGTCTTGAGCATCTGAATACCTGGAGACCCTTGAATTCCTCTTTGTAAGTATCTTCCCTCGTGTCCGTACCTTTCTCTCTCCCCTTTGTCGGAAGATAGCTAAACGATGTTTTTTGCAACTCCCTTTCTGGGGCATGGGGTCTCTAATGCTCACTTCCCATTGCAATATATACTGGCACTACCAGGATGAGTTTCTGCACCTATCCAGTATGCCACATGTACAAATACACGAATGAAGGGCCCCAAAACCATTCCGCCCTACCAGGTGTCGGTACATTCTGCCTCGTGGTTCAGCATGCTAGTAACTCCAGGATGAGCTGCTGCACAGTTACAGCATCTCGCCAGCACTGAAAAGCGAAAATTCGGCCTGAGAATGTATGGTTCCGGCCATCCGATGTCATTCCATCGTGCCTCACAATCCAGCACACTAGGGGCACCAGGGTACACATCTGCACAGATACATACAGCATGCCACGGGCATCAGGAAACAAAGGTAGGACCCTAGACATCGGTCCTGGGCACCTCATGATACAGTATGCTGATGCCTCCGGGATGTGCTTATGTACAGATACAGAATGCAGTCAGCACCAGGATGCAAAGGCATGTCACAATGCTTATTGTAGCACTTTATATACATTGTCCCTGAGTGGCTCATGATGCAGTGCTATGATGGCTCCAGTATGAACTTATGCACATATTCAGAATGCCATCAGCACAGTGATGCAAAGGCAAGACCCTGGCACCTGTTATCCTTTCTAGACATAAGCCATGGATATCTCACCATCCTGCATACTGATGGATCTGGCATGCACTTACACACAGATCCAGCATGCTTTCATCACTGGGACTTGGATGCTTATTGTTACCCTACATAGAAGTTAGCTCAGAATATCTCACGAGCTGGCATGCTGACAGTTCGAGGATGGGCTTATACACAGATCCAGCATTCCATCTGCAGCAGGTTGCGAAGGTGAGGCCCCAACACTTGCTGTTGCCCTCCCTCTGTGTATTCGTCGGTCCTTCGTTAAAGAAGTGTATAGTGTTACCGTCCCCACTTTTTGTGATGGGGATTACGTCAAGTAATTTCAGTGAGGGGACGTTCAAGTATTACATAACACAATTTTTTAAGATTTTTGACCCTCCCTCCCCCATGTAACGCGCCGTAACATTTTTCTGTACCCCACCTTCTCCTCCTTAAATGTTACGCAACNACCCCACCTTCCCCTCCTTAAATGTTACGCAACACCCAAGTGACCATTTTTACCTAAAAGTCACAATTAAGTTGCGCAAGGTACCGGCAGGTCGCTAAAATACCTTTGATATTGTTTTAATCCCTTTGGCGGTAATAATAAATAAAACAAGAGATTTTTAACTTGCAATACATGCATATGTTGTTTATTTTATTTATTCATATTGTTATTAAATAAACAATCACACATAATGTAATAAACATTTGCTTAAGTTTAAAATATGTTTAAATGGGCTCAAATTTGTCCTAATAAACTTTTAACTACTAATCTGACATTTAATTACGCCATTTTTCTGACTTGGCCCCATCCTTACATAAATTCTTGGCTTCATCCACCATTGTTCTTCTCGTGCATTCTCCTATTTTAGCTTTTTTTTTTTACAAATAAACTCTTAAAAAAAATAAAAAAACAAATTTGTTTAACATTTTAACCTTTGGCAATGCAATTAGAAATGGAAACCTAACTTAAATAAAACATTTTAGTCAAAATAAAATCGTATTCTTAACAAAAAATTTAAAATAAAATCAGCCATAATTTAAAAGTAGGCAGGTATGTAAAACATTATTCAATTGGAGTTACTGCTCCTCTGTCCCAGGTGTGCCAGCCACTCAGACTTTCATTACTGGCATCCGGAGAGCAGACGAAGAGGGTTCCGGTATTGTTAAACCACTTGCATCTACTACATCTTCGTCGAGCCAATCAGCATCCTCAGACGATGTTTCACAGCGGCGCACAAT
>NQII01000219.1:1142033-1180658 GCA_002778355.1 Clitarchus hookeri | reverse complement strand
GTGGGAGTAAATGAAGATATGTGCCGCTTCGAGAAATTTGGAATCCCATCAACAACAGCCTCTCATGCAGGTCGGACAGAGTGAGACAACTCCTAATCATCTCTGTTCGGCGGCGTTCATCAGCAGCGCTGCCATGAATGGCAATGTTAATTATGGTATCCAGGAGAGCAGGTTGCGAGTCAATCAAAGGGGGCTGCCCACATCCAGATCGAGGTTTTACTGCAGAAGGATTGTTTTTCCGACGTTCAGCTTTCTCAAGTTTTTCCTTGGCTAGAAATTTTTTCTTTAAACTTTTTTCTTCTTCTTTCAATTCTTTCCGTAGTATTTTTATTTCTTCTTGAACATCATCTTTGGCTATACCAGTGTCCCTTGCTTCAGTAAGAACATTTATTATCTGCTGATTTTCTTCATAACAGTTTCTTGAACTGGTTTGTTTGGAACATTTTTAGTCATGTCCGAAACAATCGAAGTCATGTGTGGTTCCGTAGATGGGATGTCCACGTTGTCCACAGTTTCCTCATCATTAGTCTCACTTCACTCATCATGGGTATCGCTCATATTTCGTTTGACGGCACTGCTCTCTCTTCCAGCGACGCCGACAATCGATTCCATAAGAGATGAACACGCGGATACTACAGCATCGGAATACTATAAACGAAGTGATAAATTAATATGGGTATTTTTGAGACATGCGATATAGAACTTATACACACACACATACATATATATACTACATATATTTTTTGTATAAACATCCAGACCTACACAAACTGTACTGTAAAAGTGTAGGTACATACGCACCTGTTTTTGTTGAATCGTACGCGAAGTCGGTGGGACATTGGGCCTTGCCGACAATAGTGTTGCTAGCGTGCTTGATTTTTTCATAGGTACCTAAAAATATATAATACTTATGACCAGTTCTTTTATGAAAAATCTAGGTTTGGTTTATATATAATATACCTACCTATATGTAATATTATTACATTTTAGCAGTACTCTTACCTGTGTAAAATAACTAAGCATTGTTGCTTTCTTCTTCGTGGCCTTCACCTTGAACTCTCGTATAACATCATTTATATGTTCTATAAGCTTTTCTTTATTTTTAAGTTTTTCTTTAGCCGTTTTCCAAATTTCGTTGGCATATTTTTGGCACAGTTGCGCTGGCAAGTCAGCATGAGACTCTTTATAAGCCAAAAACAGCTGATGGTGCAAATCTCCCTCTTTTGAGGACATTACAGTATGAACTCACTTTAACAACACTGACACAATGTGCTTCTGCATAAACACTAAACGAATACTGACAACGAAAACAAAATAAAAATGATGTAAAATGCAATCGAGGGATTCCCCGTAAAACATAAACGAAAAGGGTTGCTAATTTGGGAAATTTTAATTCCAATTTTTTTTTATTTAAATAAAAAAAAACAATTTTACTTAACACGTTGTTCGAACCCCCCTCCCGTCCTTGTAACGCATCGTAACGTTTTACAAGACCCCCTTCCCCCCAAATTGCATTACGTAATACTTGAACGCCCCCTGACTGAATGGAGAAGCTACCTACTTAAGATCACTAATCAAGTAGCCAGAGCACTAGAGTACAGGAATTTCAATTGTACGATGCCCTTATACAATATTGTCCCTATATCTCATCCCTTGAGATGGCCTGGTATAAATAGCAGAATACTTCATTAATTCTCACCCGACTGCTGAGTGCCAAGAAGCCTTTGGCATCGAGACCACGATGTGCATAATATACAGTCGGGGGTGACGCATAGGGATTCGCGAGCCACGGTTGGTTTGCTGGGCCGCGTGGTCCCATCTGTACTCGTTCCTTCTTTGTGGCATATGGTGCTCACTGCACATACAGAAGTGGCCTGAGAACCACGGCACTCCTCGTGACATGACAAACATGGGTGGGGTGGCCGGGGAGTACACCCAGCCGGGCGCGAAAGTGGCCCACCACTATAAAACATCACTGCTGTGGTGGCTGAGCAGTTAGACTGCTTGCCCCACACCAAGGCGAACCAGGTTCAATCCCTGGCCGGGCCACTCCCGGATTTTCGCAATTGGAAATCATGCGGGACAATAATGTTTGTCGGTGGGTTTTCTCGGGGATCTCCTGTTCCTCCCACCTTTGCATTACAGCGCTTCTCCATTGTCATCGTTTCACCCTTATCGGCTCTCAAGACCTCGTTAATAGCCACCGAAATCTCACAACTACTATACGATGCCCGGCAGGCGGGAGGAAGTCGGGCAATAGGCAGAATACTCGCATGTACAGGAAGTCTTTTCACAGACAGTTGCCCCACCTGGCCCACTTCTTCCCCTTATTTTCCTTTATTCAGCCAGGCTATGTGCAAAATGTGAATGTATCGCGTTTCTTCAATAGTGAACGAGGAAATCAATGCTTTTGCTAAAAATTGTACCATTTAAGTTGTTAGTTATTGTAAAAATGGACAACATAATTTTAACACAGTTTCTTGTATACGACCCACATTTTTCACTTATTAATATGTAACAAACGGTTTAGAGTGAAACCTTTTTGACAGGAGCCACTATTAGTATTACTTAATGGATAGTTATTAGCTGAGGAAAATGGTGCCAAGTAAATAGTCAACTTGTAGAAATACACAAATGTACTCTTCATATCAATTGCCAACTAAAGCAGTAATCATTTCACCCGCATGATTTCCCTAGTTGCCNACTTAATGGATAGTTATTAGCTGAGGAAAATGGTGCCAAGTAAATAGTCAACTTGTAGAAATTTTTAAGAAAAATTTTATTTTATCATTTCTAACTACATAATCTTACACACACTGTTCTTAATACAAAACATTTCTTCCATGGAGCATATAAAACAAAGAGCTGGATACAGAGATGGCTTTAATTTTCTATTCACATGTCTAAACACCCCTTCCCCTCCCCCACCAAATAGCTGAAGTTAATAGAGGCATAGATTTCTTAAGTTCAAAAACATGTTGGTTCCGAGAGCCTTGGTAAATGGATTTGCAGTTTGTTCTGCTGAATCCACTCATACAAGTTTGTGTGCCATCATTCACTTTCTCTTTAACAAAACGAAGTTTCACATCAATGTGTTTGGTCCTTTTGGTAATAGTTGGGCTATTGGCAATGATGATGCAGCTGCTACTGTCTTCATACACAAATGTACTCTTCATATCAATTGCCAACTAAAGCAGTAATCATTTCACCCGCATGATTTCCCTAGTTGCCTCATACAGAGCTACATACTCAGCCGAATATGAGGCTATAGTTAATTGTTTTTTAGTCTTCCAAATTACAGGGTTTCAAATTACCTTCATTACATAACCAATTGTTGATTTCCGATTTTCTTTATTACCCCAAGTAGCATCAACCTTACAGGTTAGCAATTCATCAAACTCGCTAGTAAAATGTATCTTTATGTATAGTCTCTAGTTTATGTATTTCAGCACATGCAACAAATAATGATAATTTATATCACTAGCGAGATCCTGGAACCTGCTTAGATAATTCACTGCGAAACTTATCAGAACAACTGTTCGACATGATATACATAAAGGTGCTCAGGAGGCCCCTGTATGGTTTCCTTGTTCTTAATTTTTCAGGTGACTTCGTTAAATTAATCCTTTTCCATCTGAGTCTTCTCAATTCGACAACCATTAACTCCAAATTTTTCAGTTGTCTGTGCAATTAGCTTAATTTGATCAATCTTCATCCCATCATTAGGTCGCAGGACATTCTGTCCCAAGAAAGTATTGATTTCTCCTTAATCTTTCATATCAAAAATTTATTCCAAAACTCGTTTCATGTCTTCAAATGTATCCAGATATTCTGCAAGCAGTAATAAAAAATATACTAATATATACAAATTTTCTCTCATGTATAAACATTCATAATACTGTAATTTCTTAAATCCCAACTTCTTTACTTCAGATTCTAGGAGTTTATTCCAACATTTAGGAGATTACTTTAAACCATAGAACGAGCTCTTTAGTTTCAAAATGTATCCTGGTTTAGTCTTCAGTCCTTCAGGCATTCTCGTGTATACCGCCTCACACAAGAATCCATACTAAAAGCCATTGTAACATCCATCTGATGAATCAATTTCTACAAATTGCCAATNGTAACATCCATCTGATGAATCTATTTCTACAAATTGCCAATGACAACATACGTCTAAGTGTTCATATTTGAAATGGGTGCATACAATGTACGTGGATCCATATTTATCTGAAAACAACCACGAGCAACCTACCTAGCTTTCTACTGACATTTGACTTTGATTTTTAATATCCATTTCGAATCAATTAATTGTACGTTTTGTGGAGTGGGAACAATTGTCTAAACACNAACCTACCTAGCTTTCTACTGACATTTGACTTTGATTTTTAATATCCATTTCGAATCAATTAATTGTACGTTTTGTGGAGTGGGAACAATTGTCTAAACACCTTTCTTGTCCATCGCCCCAAGTTCTGCTTCCGTTGCAGCATGCCATTTATCAGCAACAGGTCCTTTTGATATATCTTTAAAGCATAATGGTTCTTTAAATTCGGCACTCACATTAAGCAAAATATATTTTGAACCAACAAAATTAACATCCCTGTGGGTTTCAACTTTTCGGTTTAATGGGAAATTCTGTACCCCTATACTTAATCATCGTAACCAAAAATTATCCCTTTCTTGGCTTAAGAATACATTTCTTCCTCTTTATTTTTGTAATATGAACAAATGATTTACAACTCTAAAACTTAAAAAATTAATTCGATTTTCTTTTGAAAAATAATTAAATTGGTGTCTTTCCTTAAACTTGAATACGACCAGTCTGGTTGAGAATAGTACTGCTGCATTTGTTCCACAAACTCTTATTTAACTTACTCCCAACTAGCATTGTTCGGGTGCATTCTACAACAGTACGATTATCACTCCCGACCTTCCTGTTCTGTTCTGGAGTACACGGACAGGATTTTTCATGTGCTATTCCATGGTCGAGCAACACCTGTTCAATGGAACTATTATCTTCTTCCAACCCGTTGTCACTTCTGAATCTCTTCATAGTTTTACCGGTTTGTGTTTTGAACCAATTAAAAAAAGTGATGATATTGTCTTTTATTTCATATTTCAGACACATAGAAAACATAGTCGGGTCGACTCACCCATTAAGTCGGAGGAAGATCTGTTAGCCACCGTTATTTCTGCCTGTGACAAGGTTGAAAATACACAGGNGACTCACCCATTAAGTCGGAGGAAGATCTGTTAGCCACCGTTATTTCTGCCTGTGACAAGGTTGAAAATACACAGGATGTTTTCGAAAGAGTACACCAGTCTTTCATATGCCGAATTAATTGTTGAAATGAAGTTGGCGGCCACCATTTTGAACACTTGTTGTAAAGTTGCTATGCTGATATGATATTAAACTAGTAGTGCAAAAACTCAGATTTATTTTCTGATTTCTTTACTTCTAACAGTGAGAAATCCCACAAAACTTATAAGTACAACTCACAAATGTAAGACCACACAGTTGTGGGAAACACATTCCATTATGGTGTGGTGCGCATACAGCTATTACGGTAAAGTGAAAACTTTTGAGGCCCTAGTTGCCTTTTTCCCTTTTTTTTTATATTTTGTAACCACCTTTATAAAATAACATTACCATGTAAGTAATAAACAGCATGTATATTCCACTGCCCCCAGAAGTTAACATCTAAGGCTAAAATAAAAAATATTTATTTATTTATATTCCAAATGAGAGGGCTTTCAAAATTGCTCACTTTACTGTGAAGAGCTTTAATAGTAGATATAGGTTGTTTAATGTTGAAATTAATAACTCTGTGTACTTTTAAAGCGTAGTTTTTTTTTTAATTTTCTTATTTTGTTATATTAGTTTTATTTCAACCTCTTTCCCTCGCGAATGTGGATATACTCCCTGGCGACTTGTAACAATAATTTTAGTCCTTGTCACATGCATAAGTTTGGGTCATGTGTTAGGTTGGAGCATGTGAAGCTTGTTTCCAATTCTGGAGTCAGTCAATGTTTAAGTTAACATAATATTTAATTTCGTGTTCTTGAGTGTCTGTAGTGCTGCTCTCACTGGGATTACTAAGATAAAGATTATGCTCTGCTTTTGGGGGTGCACATGTATAATTAATATGCTCAGGAAGCACAATAATGTCAGCCCTTTTCTGGTGTCTGGAACTGAGACGTTTCGCTGCCTGGGATTGAATTTAATGGTGCTGTACCCAAATGGTATATTGCTAAGGGGAAAAATTATGCCTACCTCGTGGAATCTGAACCATGGGACTGTCCTGGTGTTACCCACATGGCCGGAAGAAAGTGGGACCTTAGCTGACTCATGCAGTGGCTGTGAAAGTGGGTGCATTTACTAGTCCACTTGTAATGGCATTGATGGTCACTCTTGAGGTTTTATGCTTGCCTTAGGTGTGGTGATCGACTGGGACTCCTGCTGTAACATTGCTCAACAAATGGTAGCAAGAGTAATGCGAGGCACGACTCGCATAAAACTTCTTTCCCTTCCCTCTGGAGATCGTTCTTGCACCATGACATTACATTGCCATGCTACTACATTGGGAGTAGCATGCTGGAATTGGTGGTCAGGCCAGGCATTTATGCAGAGTGTACCGGTCCCACTGCTGCTGTACTGGTGATGGTACTAAGGGTGGCGCCAGTCAGTGCTGTTGACAGGTATGCCTGTTATGTACTGTGTGGTGGGACATTATGTCACCGCAGGCGACACACAGGGCCTGGTTGAGCAGGCAAGAATCCTTGGAGCGATACGAGGGCATCTCATTCCTTTACCCACTGGAATCATCACTGCTGCTTTGATGGGGCACCGACAGGATCAGCTATGTTTGAGGAGGATCGGGGATCCCTGATATGAGATTCACTCCTCGGGTTTTGTGGTGGCCTTTTATGTTGTACCTGCTGTTATGTCCGCATGCTCCTGTGCGGACACAGTAACAGCTGCAAGGGGACTCACCCGAGATGGTGTCTGGCCACCAAATGTTCCCCCATCTGTACTTGATGTGGCAGTGTCCTCTGTGATGGGCATTGTGACACAGGATGCCACGAAACTGAGACTCGTCACGCATGGTAACACAGTTCTAGATGCTGTGAAGCAGTAACCGGTTATACAGCTGTGCTGGTTGTTTCTTTCCTAGCCTGTTCTGTTTCTGCTATCCCTGGGTGCATCGGGAGGCCGGGCGTCGCATCACGAATCATTTTTGTATATCTTGGCCATGTAGATGACTCGGGCACAAGAGCATCATTGTTGTTTGGTTGTGCTGTGGATGGTGCAGTTGTCTTGATTGCTCAGCATATTTTGAGCATTGGCATTTGGCGTTGCGACACTGACATCTTGAACGAAGCATGTTATAAGTCATCCTGGTGGATGTGAATGCTTCACTTGTAGATAGCCTCCACCAGGTATGTCTAGTGCTTTTACCACTACATGAAGGTCACTCAATTTTAGCCCTAGGCCAGCTGAAAAATGTTTCCATTTAGAGAACAACATATGTTCTTTCACAAATACTCTTTGATCTTTTCGTAATCGTGGTGGCAGGCGCGATGTGGTGGGGATCCATTTCTGTAGATAGCATGCCTTGTGCACCTCAAATTCCTGCTCTTACCTTTCATGGTGGGTGGATCGCTCTTCCAGCTATGTGGCTGCCTATGGGCAGTTTAACTCGCTCGGGAACAGTAATTTTTGGCCTTTCAGCACGATGGTGGGTGGTTGACCTGCTTAATCGTTCACCCAGGAGTGGAGTGTGAAGAGAGTAGGAGGCAGCAGTTCAGCCCAGGAGGTGTTATTGTTGCCCACACTGAAATGCAGTTGGTTTTTTTTTAGATCTAGATACCTGCACTCCATGTGGTTCGTATGCACAAGGTATATTGCAGTTGTGCGATTAGTCACGCCTCACATTGTACACAAGTCGGGCTATTTCCTTGCCGTGAATTGCATTCCATTGTGTGATAATTTTATCCTGAGATACTCCCAGTGGGGAAAAAACTCAGTCTCTAGCACTTTTGCTATGTTATGTGTCCATGCACTAGGTACAGCATATGCTTGTGGCCATCTCGAACACAGATCAATGATGATCACAAGGAAACATTTTCCCATGGCAGTTTTGGTATATGGCCAATGTGTTCCAGGGCGACCATTTCAAATCTCTCTTTTGGAATGCACAGCTGCTGCTGTTGCTTGGCNTTATATGGCCAATGTGTTCCAGGGCGACCATTTCAAATCTCTCTTTTGGAATGCACAGCTGCTGCTGTTGCTTGGCATCGGTAGATACAACTTGACTTGTAGTGGTTGAAAAGGAATCACTCCCTTACATGGTCTCGCATGTTACACGACACATCTTACCAATGGAAATTTTTGATTATGTTGCCCATGGTTTATTTTCACCGGGGTGTCAGGTGAAATGGCTGCCATGTGCATAGTTCTTTGCTCCCCAACTGGCATATAAAGGCTCGGTATATCTCTCGTTCTCATCGCAGTCACAAGGCCTCATATGTGTTGCTGTCTTTAATAAGGATGGAGCTCTTGAGATCCTCGAGGATGCTATGAATGAGTGGAGCCAGTGCACTGCTGTAGTTGCATAACATGGTCCCGACCACAAATTCCAATAACTTGATTTGGGAACCGAAGGGTGGTATTCTTTGACTAGGTTTATTTTATACATGGCAAACATTATCTGCGATTAATCTGTCTCTTCTAAGTCCAATGTTTCATTGACTCTCAAGACCTCGATGTTAAAAGCCGCCCTAATCTCTCCACTCACTCACTCCCAAATTGTGCAGCTGCATGTCCGCAAAGAAGAAGGTACTTGTATACCAGCACTTAAATGTTGTCAACAATGCAAGCCATTGCATGCATAATGAGTCATTAATCTCCAGCACTATTTCGCATCACCCATTATGTCACCCCCTCCCCCCGGGAATCAGTTAGGTCAATTTTCCTCTCGTATCACATTCAATAATGGTGCATATATTTGATACAGTTGTCGAGAAAGGCCTGGGGGTGTTCTGTTGGAAAACCTTCAAATGTGAATAGACTGGACTCTGGCAGATGTATTGTAACTATTTTGACTGGAATGACTGTCCTTCGCAGTGGNCTTCAAATGTGAATAGACTGGACTCTGGCAGATGTATTGTAACTATTTTGACTGGAATGACTGTCCTTCGCAGTGGTGTTACAGCTGGGCTGTTAATGGGATGGGTCGCGGTTGGTAGCCCCTGAATTGTGCAAATGGTGAAAGAATCTNTGGTGTTACAGCTGGGCTGTTAATGGGATGGGTCGCGGTTGGTAGCCCCTGAATTGTGCAAATGGTGAAAGAATCTCGCAGCTGGACACGAGTCTGGCACATGTTTACATGCGAAATGTTGTGTGACACACAGTAAGTATGCCTAACACTTAATCCACTGTCTGTCTCTGCTGGCCATTCATTGATGAACATGCACTACTGGTCTGTGTAGTACCCAGAAAGCTCGCACTTCTAAGTGTCTGTTCTGACTCCGTAACACACCAGCTTTTGGCAGTAGCCAAAATTCCACTGATTGGGTAATGATAGTCCAGAATGTCCTCAACTAGATTATCCTCGCATCGCGCACAGATAAACCGACCATATTGTGGCACACACTTGTGTGATGCAATTGGGATGATACCTTTGTTAACATTGAATACGATAGCATTGTTTGTTAAGTTCGTTCGTACCATAGAAAATTAGCACATCTTTCACAGTCCCCAAAGGTTGATTGGTTACTCGAAAGTTTTTGTGGTTTGGATGCATGTTGGTGGTTGCACTGACACTGAATGGATAACAATGGATTCAGGAAACCCATACTGTTTGTGAGTTGAACACAGTTATTACACAATTCTGCAGGTAATCCTGCTGAGTACTGTGCGACTGGTACACACCGTCCATGGTTGGCGCATTCGGCAAGGTAAATAGCATCACTTAGATTACGAGTTACACTCGGTCATTAAATAGTTTCATTCTTGCTGCGCGGTAAAATCTGTCTATAGCTTCAGGGCTTGCTAAGGGTCACACAGAGCACTGGCAAAGTACCATCGATTGGCAAGCAGACAATGGCGTGTCATCATCCCCAGTCTTGTGGAAACACAGTATGAGTGGAATCAGCTTTTATACGAGGTAACAGGCCTCGCAGCTGACCACCTTTCGTCCGCAGGTAGGGTTAACTAGTCAATAATTGGAGGTGACAGGGGTGCGCCTTGCATACCCTCGGGTATCTCCATCACTGCTTGACTTTGCTGGTTAGAGGTGGATGACTTAAATCATTAGGATGGAAAAAATGGTCCCACATGCTGCAATGCTGGGTACCATTGCGCAATTGCGATTATTCTCTGGTTGCTTCTCCACCATTAAATATTATGTGTTTGAAGAAGCATTGTTTTGATTATAATCCCTCTGTAGCAAAAAAAAATATTGACTTTTAAAACTCCCAAATTTCGAAAAGTTTTGTATGATTAATACATGTTGTGAAGCATCATTCTTGACTTGGTGACAGCGAGGGCAGGGTAGGAAGGAGGTGGCATGGTTTTCTCATGGCACCTTGCACACATTTTTGCGCAATGATAGTCCACAGAATATGGTTCATTACTGGCTTCTCTAAATATTCTGGCAAGTTGTAGGAGGTCGTATGGCCGACCACACATGTCGCTATACTCTCCAGTTCCCTAATGTCTGTTTGGTGAAAACTGAGAAACAGTTCCGAGCTATAGGCTACTCGTGTTTCACCTAACCTCATGGTATTCGAACCATAGCAAACCTGTGATACCCCATTACTTAAGTGTTATAGGCAACATGGAGATGTTTTTGCCTCTCCACATGTCAACGAGAACATTTGATATATTTGCTTATTGTGTTTAGGAGCTAAATAGTCGTGATGCAACCACGCCTTAAATGAGAAGCTATTGGAGTTGGGTCTGACTGTTTAATGTTGCTACTCGCATGGTTCTTCATACGAAAATGCAATGCAGGTTGGTGTGTAGAGTAGCTGGGACATGTACGGTATTCGAGAATTATGAAGTTAGAAGGGAAATTATGGTGAGGGAGAAGATTTAAGACACCCAACTGGTGACAGCCACCACTGGTGGCGGTGAAGTGAGAGAAGAGACTCTTGATTAAATGCTTGGCCATGTAGTCGACTACCTGTACGTAGAATTATCCCCTATTTTGCATGGTAACAGCTGATGAACTCTGGATTAAGGTGTATTATGGCTCCTCCCACACCAGTGTAACTTAAGTGCCTTAAGAATCGCATCCATATTATAGGAAGATCTGCACTCTTGACAAGAACTGAAATTATTACATTTACTGTAGACCTATGCCGTGATATGCCCGAATGAAAGCAGTGTGTGGAATAATAACACAGCATTTGGCAAAACACATTCTCTCTCTTGCTCCATCTTTCTTTATCTTTATCTTTCCCTCTATCTCTTTCGCTCTCTCTCTTTATATTTCTCTCTATATCTTTGTATTTCTCTCTTTCTCTCTTTCTCTCTCTCTCTCTGATTGCAGTACACATTGTTTACCCTAAAAGCGAATCGCCTAGTTCTGTTTGCCCTACTTTATTTATCCTAAACGCATTTGGCCTAACTATGTTTGGCCTAATTTCGTTTATCCTAATTTAGTTTAGTCTGAGTTTGTCTTAATGGCATTTGGCCTTATTTCGTTTCGCCTAACTTCATTTAACCTTACTGCATTTATCCTAAAATCTGAAACTTGCATTTCGCCTAACTGCGTTTATCCTAACTTCGTTTGGCCCAATTGCGAAAGGCCTATCTAATTGTATCCTAACTTCGTTTGGCCCAATTGCGAAAGGCCTATCTAATTGTATCCTAATTTCGCTTTGCCAAACTTCGTTTACTCTAATTTCGTTTAGCCTAACTGTGTTTGGCCTAACTGTGTTTACCCTAACTGTGTTTACCCTAACTGGATTTACCCTAACTGTGTTTGTCCTAACTGCATTTGCCCTAAAACATATTTTTCATAATGAAGTGGTTATCATTTTATAATCAACTGTTTTACAGTGTAATGAAAGTGTATTCAATTTTTCACAAGCTATAAAAAAAAAATATCAACTGAAAATTTGCTTCAGATAACTTTTAGGATTGTTACTCAAGAGGGGGCCTCCTTTTCTGTAACCGCTTGTTTCTGATTTGCCCATTATCCTTTGGTAGAAATACACTGGATAGCCAAAAAAAAAAAAAAAACTGGTATTGGCGTGCGTATGCAAAACACCGAGGTATGGAACCAATCAGAGTAACTCGATGCAGTCGGCAGAGCCTATATTAGACAACAAGCGGCTGGCAAAGTTGCTAGATCGGTTACTGCTGCTACAATGGCAGGTCATGAAGATTTAAGTGAGTTTGAACATGGTGTTATAGTCAGTGCACGAGGGATGGGACATAGCATCTCCGAGGTAGCGATAAAATTTGGATTTTCGCGTACGACCATTTCACGAGTGTGCCGTGTATATTGGGAATCCGATAAAACCTCAAATCTTCGACATCGCTGCAGTCGGAAAAAGATCGTGAACGAACGGGACAAACGACGACTAATGAGAATCATTAAACAAGACAGACATGCAAACCTTTCTCAAATTGGCGCAGATTTCTATGCTGGGGCATCAACAAGTGCCAGCATGCGAAATATTAAACGGGCCATCATTGATATGGACTTTCGAAGCCAAAGGCCCACTCGTGTACCGTTGTTGACTGCACGACACAAAGCTTTACGCCTCGCCTAGGCCCGCCAACACCGCCATTGGACTGTTGATGACTGTAAACACGTTGCCTGGTCTGACGAGTCTCGTTTCCAATTGTATCGGGCTGTTGGACGTGTACGGGTATGGAGTCATCCTCATGAATCCATGGACCCTACATGTCAACAGGGATCTGTTCAAGCTGGTGGAAGCTCTATCATGGTATGTGGCGGGGGGGGAGGGGGTTGGCGTGAAATGGGACCCCTGATATGTCTCGATATGACTCTGACAGGTGTAAGATATGTAAGCATCCTGTCCGATAACCTGTGCCTATTCATTTCCATTCATTCCGATGGACGTGGACAATTCCAGCAGGACAATGCGACACCCCACATGTCGAGAGTTGCGACCGTGTGGCTCCAGGAACACTCTTCTGACTTTAGACACTTCCATTGGCCACCTAAATCACCAGACCTGAACATCATTGGGCATATCTGGGATGCCTTGCAACGTGCTGTTCAGAAGAGATCTCAACCGCCCCGCACTCCTATGGATTTGTGGACGGTCCTGCAGGATTCATGGTGTGAATTGCCTCCTGCATACCTTCAGACATTAGTCGAGTCCATGCCACGACGTCGTCTTGCACCACTTCGGGGTCCCGCCGGGGGCCCTACACAATATTAGGCAGGTGTACCAGTTTTTTTTGGCTCTTCTGTGTAGTTACACTGTCTCCTACTAGATGTCACATTAGTATGATTTTGATAGAAATAGATTCACTCTATGTCTTTAGAGGTCATGTTAGTATGATGTTTGGGTGATTTATGGTAGCTGTAAAGCAAAATGACCTTTATCTAGAGAGGGATTTCAGAACCCAAGGAATATTTATATGCAGCACGTAGTCCATAAGTATTCATTCGTTCACGAAGAAGAATGATAATTTAGCTTAAAAATTATCATCAGGCTGTCAACCATGTAGAAAAACAATAAATAACTGCATTATTTTCCGAAATATAAAAAAATTATGGTGTCGGGAAGCAGGAAATGTGTAGGCTCTAACTGTGGTCAGGCAAATGATATATTTTTTGTAATTCTACCAGTATTAGCATATTACTGACGAGTTTATTAAACCAAATCCCATGTCAACATTCTCTTTTGCACTAAAATATTGTATTAATTATTGACCCACACACACGGCAGGTCAGTGTANAATCCCATGTCAACATTCTCTTTTGCACTAAAATATTGTATTAATTATTGACCCACACACACGGCAGGTCAGTGTAGCCATATGCACAAGAATTCACATACATATACAGGTGGGCATTAGGATATTATGATGAAACTGTTACTGGAATATAGAAAAGTTTTCAGAGGTTAATGATAACTTCATTAAAACGCATGAGTACAAGATAGGCCTACGTGATACTGTTTCATTTTCATATGCAAATAAATTGGTTTCCATATTAAGAAAAATATTGATTCTCTACTCTCCATAGAGGTTGAATTAATTCATGATACANCAAATAAATTGGTTTCCATATTAAGAAAAATATTGATTCTCTACTCTCCATAGAGGTTGAATTAATTCATGATACACTATGCCACTACGCGTCGTTTTCTAGGATATTATGAGACCTTGAATATAATTTTATAAAATGATTTGAAATGCATTGTATTAATACTATACATATATGAATACAATTGTTAGCAATAAATTATTATGTTATAGACTAATCCGAATTTTGTGAAGTACTTGAGTTGAAACAACAAATTTCTGACTGTGTTTTGTTTTCTTCTGCGAAGATCTTACACCAATGGAAATATAGGTGATAAATATAGTCCCCATTCCATGCTAAATGCTCTCCAGTTATCACATTAATATTGCGAACTTACTTGAATTGTGACTTATTAATCAGCATGTTACAGAAATAAAAAATGAAGCCTTGGTGTAACACCTTAACATACTCTGTTTTCAAAAAATCCTTGCTGCGGTGTTGCAAATTGTATGTTGACGACCTTACCACTTTTAACAGTTATTGTAGCAATTTTGTTAAATGAATAAAAACTTACGGATAACTGTTGTAGCAATAAAATCACTATCTGCCATGTATAAGGCGAATGGTAATTACTGTCATTTGGAAATCGTCACTCGCTGCATGAGAAAATGAATTGGCATGCAGTGCATAAAAAATGGTGATTCAACAGCAGAACACTGAAATGGTTACTTTTATACTGCATTCGCGTAGTAGACAAAACGCTCATTGAATCACAAGTTGCATAATTGTTATGCGTTGTGAAGCACCCTCTGAAAGCATACGTGCTGTTTCAAAGAGAACAGTTGGCATAAGAATTTTATAACAAGGCAACATTTTTTGTTAATCTGAGCGTTATAATTACTAGTTGGTCGAAAAAAATTGATGAAGTTCAATGTTACACTTTTCAAATATTACTATGATGGCAAACCCTACGTCAGCCTACTAATGACAAGAGGACGATACTACCAAACAAATGTTTGTACATAATAAATCCATAAGTACGCTATACTGAGGTATGTTGTTTAATCTGGCGTATTTTATGGCTTATTTTTAATTAAAGCGTTTCGAAACCTTTTGCACTCACTAAATAATCATTTTNTTAATCTGGCGTATTTTATGGCTTATTTTTAATTAAAGCGTTTCGAAACCTTTTGCACTCACTAAATAATCATTTTACCTACAAGCCCCAATAAGTTTCTTGCCTAATTTTGCTTTTGTACCATTTTCTCAAAAACAAACTCTATATATTTGGATATTATTATTAAAATATTTCTGTTACATTAAATAAAATATTTCATTTGAGAATGTATTAGATATGTTTCTAAATATATTAAATCATCATNATATTTCTGTTACATTAAATAAAATATTTCATTTGAGAATGTATTAGATATGTTTCTAAATATATTAAATCATCATTAGTATTGATGATATTCCCCATCTGTGGTGTGCTGACTGGTTCATGGGGTCCTCAGTTAATGTTAGATGGTACAGACTATAAGGTGCCTGACAGGTTGAGGTTAAACAATAAGGTAGTATTTCGGTGTTTCATTTTAACTGGTTGGTTATATTGTCTCGAGTTTATATATACAGAAACATTTCCGAGGTGTGGTACTCTATTTAACTANTTTTAACTGGTTGGTTATATTGTCTCGAGTTTATATATACAGAAACATTTCCGAGGTGTGGTACTCTATTTAACTAAATCTGAATAACTGTTAGGGATGTCTTGGGGGGGGGGCCTTCTTTGGCAGACGACTTGATACTTAGCTCTGCTTGTAGTGCTTGGTATGTTGATGGCTGGATGAGATATTGCGATGTGGGCGACCTTGGAAAGGCCCGCATTTGGTGCCGTCTCCCCTCGACTGCTGCTCTGGGTTCGCTCCTCGACTCTCTTCTCCCAGCTCCGACGTCCTCCCGCGATTCCCGACTCAACTGACTCTCTCGGCGCGGTGATAAAAACAGCCCCTCTTCTCTTGAAAATTCTCTTATATCCTCTCTTGACTCCCTCCCTAAGACTGAACACACGCCTTCCCTTGATGGCGGAGGGGTGTGGAGGAGGTCGCAGAACAAAGAATACTGCATACACACCATGGTTCTTGTTTGGGGAATGGAGGGAGGAGGGTGTGGGACAGCAGCCCCTGGCGGCGAGTGTCCAGGTGCTTCTGAGTTTTGCTAAGTGGGGTGAGTGCGCGTGGCACACCTTCCAAGCTTGTCAGCCGTTTTCTCTGGCGTGTTTCACCTTTTGGGTAGGGTCGGCGATATTTTCCTGTCGTCCACCTTCCCTACTTTAACTCCCTTGATGGCTATTTGCTTATCTCGGCATAACATAGGTGTGTCCAAGTTCATGTGGCATGCTAGGGGGTGGGGGGAGAGGTCCTGCTCTGCAGCGACATGTGTGATGGCCTGCACACGCTACCTACATCTGGCTTCTCTGCACATGTGCCTGTCAAAGGTGCTCCCAGGGGATTAAAATCGCGGAGGATGTCAGCGAGGTTTCTACTTTCAATATGCATTACACGTCAAATCCACCCTGGCTCTGCGAAGCTGACCCACCCGCACCAAAATTTCGGTTTTCGTTGCATCTCTGTAGTTCCCATTCTGTGGCTGTCACTGGTCTATGTTCGCACTGCCTCGCCTCTGGCCAGGCTATCGCNTGCATCTCTGTAGTTCCCATTCTGTGGCTGTCACTGGTCTATGTTCGCACTGCCTCGCCTCTGGCCAGGCTATCGCAACATATTTTTCTCGCTTGGCTTGTCCCGTGGACTGGGACAGCTGAGACCTCCCTCCCCTGTCTCTCTTTCTCCCTTCGCGGCCTGCGCTCCCTCTAATCAGGCTGTTACTCAAGAACGTGTATCCCCACGGATAACAGGCGTGCCCCTGCCTGCAAAAAGTTTCTAAACTCCTGCTCTATGATTACAAAACAAGGCGGCNTGCATCTCTGTAGTTCCCATTCTGTGGCTGTCACTGGTCTATGTTCGCACTGCCTCGCCTCTGGCCAGGCTATCGCGACATATTTTTCTCGCTTGGCTTGTCCCGTGGACTGGGACAGCTGAGACCTCCCTCCCCTGTCTCTCTTTCTCCCTTCGCGGCCTGCGCTCCCTCTAATCAGGCCGTTACTCAAGAACGTGTATACCCACGGATAACAGGCGTGCCCCTGCCTGCAAAAAGTTTCTAAACTCCTGCTCTATGATTACAAAACAAGGCGGCTATTCACTAAACAAACATAACCTGGTACCACACATCTTGGATTGAATTACATTAGTTACAGCCATTTGTACAGGGTTATAATTGACACAACATTAAATGCCCTATAGTGATCTTTTAAGATCTAAGGTATTTGTTCTTCTGTGATTCAGTCACCTGGTATCTCGGGGACTTTTTTTATATATGCAGACAAGTAAGATAGCAGACGGCCGGTTATTTGCACAGTTGCACAGTCGACTGACAACATTTACGTTTTGGTGACATGGTTCATTCTTACAGTAAGGACGACTTCACAGGCAGTCAAAAGAAAAGCAATCTTAACTCCTAGGCTGGAAATTCTGTCTTTGTTAATGTCTGGCACACTGCCGTTTTTTACAAATGGTCACCCGGTAGGCAGAAGCAAACACACATTTAATCTATCGCTAACTTACACAAGGTATGTTTTCATGTTAAGGAACGGCTCACAGCCTTGTCAAGACAAACAAACACAAACACTAAAACCCTTATCTTATCCTGCCTTTCCGGCATCTTCCAGTGATGGAAGTATATAAAAAACTAAAAACTATTTTACACCATGGCAACATAAACACACTTTCGGCTCGTCCAAATATACACAGTTGAGGGCCTATATTCTTACCTTATACAGACTGATTCTAAAATCATGGCACAAACATTAAGGGGTGGTAGAGCTCACTAAACCAAATANAATCCAATTTAGTTGAGGGCCTATATTCTTACCTTATACAGACTGATTCTAAAATCATGGCACAAACATTAAGGGGTGGTAGAGCTCACTAAACCAAATAATTATTGTCTAGGAATATATGGGCGGGAGTGAAATGTTGAGGCACAAACACAAAAATAACACATAATGCAACACAGTGTTTATTTACAACGTCGCCGCTAAATGCCTTTTTACAGCAATGTTTATAACAATTGCTCAAAATTGCTACCACCGACAGTAATGCAAGCTTGGTAGTGTTGGTGGAGTGATGCTGATGCAGTAGGTCACTGGTGCACCGTTTGACTGCCCTCAAATATTGCCACCAATGTCAGCCAATCACGCCATATGTAGGGATCGCCAAGCATACGTGACTGTTGGTGGATGCATTTCCAGCAACTTTTTTACATTTTCTGAACGGAATCACTTGTTACTTATGCTGCTAATGAATATTTTATGTTTCCGTTAATGTTTTATGTTTTTGTGTTTTTGCCTCAACACATCACTTCCGCCCATATATTCTTATACAATAATTGTTGGTTTTAGTGAGCTCTAGCACCCCTCAATGTTTGTCCCATGATTTTACAATCATCCTGTATATTTAGTAAAGTCAGGTATAGGCATCTGGCCGTTTGGGGCTCTGGGACGTCCTGCCCTTATTACTCGCCGCACTTATGTCCCGGCATCTCACACATTATACTAGACTACACAGGTAAAAAAAAAAAATGCACTTCAGTTCTGGTATACCAGCCCTGTCTCTCAGCAGGTGACATGAGTAAAAAACACTTACCTCATGTCACTCAGAGTCTGTTATTGGGGTGGTCGGCTTGGTTAACTTGGTCTGTACTTGTGATGGTCCCAGTAGGAACCGGGTTACTCTCGGCCTTTGCAGGTTTGCCAAGGCTGTACTCACCTGGCTTAGATCCCCGTCGGACTATGAGGTGTTTCTCCCCGAACTGGATCCCTGACAGCGGGCGGGGGTGAAGTCTGCATTGACATCGGCTCATCTAGGTGTCCTGGGGCCCCCTCCAGGCTGCTGCTGGCACTCGTCTTCGGGTCAGCTGCATTCCGCGGTACATCCTCGCCTCTCAGATCTTGTCTCGGGTTCGTTGGTCTGTTCGTGCTAACACATCTTGGGACTGCGCCATACTAGCTTTGTGTTTCACTCGACGCCCTCTATTCCCTGCTATTTCACTCGCGGGTTCTATTTCTTCGTCGTTTACACCTTCTACTTCTTCCTCGTTTACATCTTGCCCCCCTTCACTTTCTTGCCCGCTTTCGCCTAATTCTTCTTCTTCCTGCACCTGTTCCCCTTCACTCGCCCGTCTGCTTCCTCTTGCCTCGTCTTCTTTGCTCGCATGTCCCTTCCTCTCGCTTCGTCTGGCGCCCACATATTTTCAGCCTGGTAAGTGGCTGTTGTTTCGGGCTCTGCTATCGGCAGAGCAGGTGCCTCTGCGCCCTTGAAACACTGAGATAACGCGTGGGGGCAAAGGCCGGCTTATCGTTTTGACCCTTTCTTCCTGCGTCCTTATTCGTCGTCCGGCGACCTAGTGACCCACTGCTGGTTTACTCTGGACTGTCCCTTGTAATTTCTGTGGGAACATTGGTGTAGGGTTCGGGTATAGGGCGTATCTGGCTCTGTGGCACCTTTCGCATATTGCCCCTCTCGTCCTCGGCCCAATATACATTTCCCTGTCTCTCGACTACTATATATGGCCCTCGCTACTTAGGCGCAAATCGCGCACAGAATTTCTCACTGGCTCGGCTTAAAGGATGGTTGCGAATTAATATGTGACTGCCCTCGGGAAAGTGGTGTCCGGTGGTCGCTTGTTCTGGGTATTTCCATTGGATATACCGTTTTTAGTTTCTCTGAGCTGCCCCTGCTCACAATATCGCCTCTCTTCGTATTTCTTCGGGGACAGGAAGTTTCCCGGAAGGTTCTGTTTTCCACTGCCATTCTCCAGGTCTGCGGAGATTGTATCCCAGTATTAGATGGCTGGGAGAAGTTCCAATTGTGTCATTGTGCCAACGTCACAGTGTATACAGGTTCTCAGGAAGTTGTGTGCCCCATTGAGTATGATTCGTGCCCATTCTTATGTGCATACTTTTCTTTTATTCCTGATTCTGGCATTTGGTAGGGTTGGCCTGTGGGTGGTAAGCTGAAGTCGTCCAGTTTTACGCCTCCCATGTCTCGTAGGCTTTCGTCCATTTTATTCCCATAAACTGGGTTCCATTGTCGGTTAGCACGCATTTCGGGTACCCCCACCATGGAAATACCTTTCGCTCCATTTGCGGGATGATTGTGATGGCCTCCTGGTTGGATAACGGCAATGCCTCTGTCCACCTAGAAAACTGGTCTGTCACGACTAGGCGATATCTCTTTCCTCAGTGTGTGGGTGTGTAGGGGCCCATGATATTGAAGGCGATGTGGGTCCATGGCATTTTCGGCCGACAGGGTGTGTATAGCATCTGTGGTGTAGGGTAGGCCTTGTTTTCATAACAAGTATGGCACTTGGCGACGTATGTCCTCACATCTCGACTAATTCCTTGCCATGTATATCTGTTGGTCAGGGCCCTTAAGGTCTCGTGAAAGCCTGGGTGTCCTAATGTGTGGGTGATCATGGTGGTGTTCACAGATACTGTCTCATAGCTCGTAGGGGACCCAGATTTTCCATTGATCTGTTTGTGGGTGAGGTCTCACCCAAATTATGCCATCTCTTCCCTCGTACCGGTTGGGATATCTCCTCATTAACGCCTGTAATTTGGGGTCGGCCTGCTGTTGGTCTCATAACAGATTTTTGTTTTTATGGAACTTTACTAGCTGTAGTTCCACGTCATCTGGCCATGGGAGTTTTGGGGGAGCGGGGGCAGCATTCACTCCCAGTCATCATTTCCTGTCTCTGTGTTGGGCATCTGTGGTCGGCGGGATAAGTCATCGGGCAGCTCGTTGTTCGAGCCCGGGCAATGCTCGACTGTGAAGGAGAATTCCAGTAAAAATAAGGCCCACCTACCCAATTTTGCTTTTTCATTGCTCTTGGTGTTTAGCCATGTAAGGGCCTTATTATCAGTTATGAGAATGAATGGTCGGTCCTCAAGGTATTAGCAGTATTTGCGGACTGCCCAAATAACTGCCAAGCACTCCTGCTCGTTACTGTGGTAGTGGCATGGGGTCTCGTTTAGCATGGTACTAGCACACGCTATAATTTGTCGCTGGTTCTGTGACTGCTCCTGGTATATGACAGCTCACATTCGGCTCCGCTTGCGTCGGTCTGTAAAATTAGGGGAAATTCTGGCATAGACTGGTATAGCATGGTGATGTCGCCATAGTGCACATCTAATATTCTGAATGTTTCTTCTTGTCTGTCTGTCCACTTCCAGCGAGTTGTTTTGAGAAGGAGTTCGTTGAAAGGCCATAATGGGGGCGACATCTGCTATAAACTCTCTGATACAATTACATAACCCCAGAAAATGTTTCAACTGTCTCCTGTTAGTTGGTACTCTAGCCTCCTCAATCACTCTCACTTTCTCGTGCTTTGGATAATTCTTGTCCGGGGTAATTATGAGCCCTAAGTATTCTACTCGGGTCTTCCCGAAGTGGCACTTCTCCAGTCGGAACGTGAGTCCATGAAGTTCAAAGCGCTCCAAGACTTTTTGCAAGTGTACCTGGTATTCTTCCCACGTGCGCGAATATACTATGACATCGTCCAGGTACGCTAGGCAAAACTGGCCTCTATAGCATGTCAAAACTACTGCGGACATCAGTCGTTGTAAAGTAGTGGGTGCATTCTTCAATTCGAAGGGCATTACGTGAAACTGCAGGGTTCCACCTTTTGGAGTTGTAAACACCGTATATTTCCTGGATCCTGGGTGTACGGGATTTGCCATTATCCACTGCGCATGTCTAGAGTGGAGAATATACGTGCGTCCCATAGGTCGCAGAGTATTTTAGCCAGGTTTATAGTTGGGGGTGCCATAGGGCCTGTACTATTGTTTAAGGCCTGGTAGTTGACACAAACACGAAATTATCCATCTTTCTTTGGCACAAGTACCAATCTGGCGTTATATGGCGAGTCATTTGGCTCCACTATTCCTTGCGATATCATCTCGGCAACCTGGTCTAATATTATTTGCCTGCGGTGTATGGATGGGTTACCTGGTCGGCAGTATATGGGGCAAGCCTCTGTTACCCAGATTTCATGTTGAATGGCTGTGGTCTGATTTAATCTGCCGGTATGCTTGAATACGGCTACATGGGTGTTGAGTATCCGCAATATTGACCTCAGTTGGTCAGCCCGAGTTGGTGGTTTACCTTTTCATTACAGAGTTCTTGTGGTTTTTGCGGGTTTATTAGGGCTTCCCAGTTTATGGCCATCCTATCCTGTTTGCCCAAATATAGGCGCTGTTATCCGCAGTCAATTATACAATTTTGGCTTGTTAGCCAATGTTACCCTAAATGCGGTGCACAAAAAAATTCAGTTTGGACTGTTTCTACCACTGTGGATACTGGCAATGTAATAATTCCGTCTATGGTCAGTCTTGACTCAGACTGGGCCATTTGAATTATTCTGGAGTTTTTCTTTATCTGGCTTTTGTGTTCGGGAGTTAGCAGCTGGCTTTTAATGAAATTGCGGGTTGTGGCCGTGTCCATTACTGCCTTAAGATTCTGGTTATATATGGACGCCGATCCGAGGGGCGTGTGTTACCGGCCTCAGATCGCTTAACGTTAAAAGTGGGTCCACCCTTTGTCTTATGCCAGGGCTGACGGGCGACTCTCTGTCCCGGCAGCGGCATTTCCCGGCTCCCTCTTTCCACCCTGACGGTTCCCCTTCCCTATGTCGAGGGGGTCAGCCATGGAGTCTTTTTCCTTAGTGGCTGCTATGCGGTTTCTCACTGTGGGACAGTCAAGGTGCAGGTGTCTCTCGGGGCAATATCAACACTTCGGAGGCAAGGATTGTCCCCCTTCACTTCTAGTGGGTTTGCTATTCTCTGCTGTTCGCGCCGCGTGGACGGGTGGCAGGCAGGTCGGAACATTGGTTTTCTCCTGTTCTTCGTAATCGAGCTCCGCCTCAATCGCTCTCTCTACCAACTCCTCTATGCCCATCGCCCGCGGATGTCGAAGGGCGCTTCTTATCACTGGTTGCATTAACTTTGTAATGATATGCACTCCATCTACCTCGGTGCTTTCGGAAGCGATGCGGGAATACATTTGCGCTTTTCGCCTAATAAAAACCTCTGCCTCTTCCTGCCTTTGTTATTTGTGTGTGTAAAAGTCTGTTCTTAAGGCCATAAGTACTTCCTCCCCTGCGAACTTGTTGTTCAGGCGGGTAGCGAACTGCTCCCAGCTCCTCACAAACTCTCCATATTTATTCCACCACATAAGGGCGGCACCCTTTAACTGCTTGCGTGCCTTCAGTACCCACCACTTCTTAGGAATTCTGCCGACCTCTAATTCATATTCACAATTATGTATAAAATACAAAGGGTCTTCATGGGGCCTGCCTGAAAATTCAGGCAGTACTATTTCTTCGGGTATTTTCCACGCCGGTTCTACGTGGCTAGCAGGGGTTCGGTCCGAAGGTGAAAGATGTCCCCCTTCCCCTTGGGTTTGGCTCGTTAGCTGCTCTCGGCATTTCATTTCCAGCAGTTGTATTGTGTGTCTTTGGTCGGATTGTCTGGGGCCAACCGATACACTTATTACAATAGCACTGGGAACAGAGGCTGCACTGGACCATGTATAGTCCTGTACCGCTACAAAATGGAGCTCTGCATGGCTCTAGTTGAGGACTTTCGTCTTCTCTTCCCCCTTCCCTCGTCCAGAGGTTCTCTAGGGTTCCTTCGTCTCTCGCATCCCTTCCCTCCGGTGTTTTACTGATACACGTATCCTCCATACTTTTGTCCGCCACCTATAGGAATCCCTATTCTACCAGCCTATTACATTTGCCTCTTTTAGCGCGAATTGGTCGTCAGGCGCCACGAGGTGTTTATCAAGACTCCCCGAAGTCCGGGACATCCTGGCTAGCGGGATACTTCGGTAAGGGTGAGACCCATTTTCTCGCGTATAGTCTGGTACTTGTTTAGGTCTATACAGACCTAAATTCAGCCATGTTGGACGCCAAATTTAACTTAACGCTATTCCCCACCTGTGGTGTGCAGAGTGGTTCATAGGGTCCTCAGTTAATGTTAGATGACACAGACTATAAGGTGCCTGATAGGTTGAGGGTAAACAATAAGGTAGTCTTTCGGTGTTTCACTGTAACTGGTCGGTTATATTGTCTCGAGTTTATATATTCTATACACAGAAACACTTCCGAGGTACGGTACTCTATTTAACTAACTCGGATTAACTGTGGGCGATGTCTTGGGGGGAGGCTTCTTTGGGAGACGACTTGATACTTAGCTCTGCTTGCAGTGCTTGGTATGTTGTCGACTGTATGAGATACTGCGATGTGGGTGACCTTGGATAAGGCCCGAGTATGGTGCCGTCTCCCCTCGACTGCTGCTCTAGGTTCGCTCCTCGACTCTCTTCTCCCAGCTCCGACGTCCTCTCGCAATTCCCGACTCAACTGACTCTCTCGGTGCTGTGATAAAAACTGATCCCCTTTTCTCTCGTTAATTCAGCCCCAGAGAACAAGACAAACCTAACAGGACAGAATTATGTGACACCCACCAATTTTCAGAAACTCACAAACTTTTCCAGCTAGACAGCTGAGGACACACGCCAGTTCCTCAAAACATGCACTACCTGATTACAATAGTATGGGGCTAACGAGGAAGAGCAGGTGAGTGTCATTGGTAACCAGCCACTCGGGGAAGCGAAAGCATGGTGGGAATCCACCACATAATACGACATGTCCTGGGGACAATTCGTACGCAAATTTACAGCTAGTTACGCGAACATGTATACCACATTAAAAAAAAGTTGCCCTGTTTACCGAGGAACAAGGCGCCTACGGAAACCTGGATATATTCGTAAGCCGAAACTTAAGTCTAGCCGACAGACATTATACACAACTCCCGGAGGAACACGTGCTCGAAACGATCGTGGAAATGGTGAGACACGAATACCGACAGGCCTTACTGCCCATGGTGTTTAACGGAACACAACACTTCCTAAGAACAGCTGTGAGTGTAGCACGAGACACGGAGAAACGCAGGACCGCAAATTTTAATGCTCGCAGTAAAGGCGTGTGGACAGATGGGCAGAGTAATACTGTGGACATCCGGACGTCCGAAGGGAAGAGTGGCATAAGGGACAATTCCAAAATCCGGGATGCCAATAATAAGATGGTCCCGTCAAACCTGCCTCGCTGCTGCATATGAAAGGACGAACAATACCACTGGCACAAAATGTGCCCGAACTCGGCAAATGAGATGCAGGGAATCGACAAAGCAGAGTAGGGCAAATTGGGTCTGCCCTCTCCACCATTGTCGCGACCGGAACTCCCGAAACTACCAATAACCAACAGATTCACCATTACATAGGCCAGGTTAGTTCTGCTAGAATACACATGCACTTGAATGAGTGGAATATCGTCGCCTTAATCGATACGGCCGCATTGCATAACTTCGTGCGGGCGGAGTTAATAGGTCAACAGTTGATAACCAGGGTCAAACAAATCGTACAATTTGCCCATTGAACGGGACCAGCGAATATTTGGGTGAAGTCCAAGTGAAAATACATTTTCATGACTGTTCTATGGACATTATCGCCCTCGTATCCGACGAGATACGACGAGAGGACCTCATTCTTGGAGTGCCGTGGCTTAGACTACACAACGCCATTATTGAAATCGCCATGGACTGCATTAACTTCGGTTTGACCGAAAGGCGAACAGTGTACAACCGAGAGCATCGCAAAGAAAACAGCGAACAATCTGTCCAACTAGACACGTTCGACCACGCCGTACCCGCTGAGCATAGGAACGCGATCCAGTGATTCCTGACTGAACGATGGGACGTATTTGCCATGGCAGACCCCCTTAAAAGAACGAGCTTGAAAGAATACGCGATATCACTCACTAAATTTGTCTCCCTCTGGTACGCCCCTCGTGATTATGATCTTTGTCACCAGGGATCATTAATCAACAAATCGAGCAAATGATTAGGGATGGGTTAATATAACCCTCGGAAAGCAATTACAACTCAGTTATCACTCTGACCCCCAAGAAAGACGGGAGCTGGAGGTTTTGCGTGGACTTTTGCTTGCTCAATCAAGTGACAGAAAGTAAAGTGCGCCTCCCTCCCTCCAATTATCAGTATGGAATCTGGACTAAACATGTTAGGGGACACCAAGGTTTTATCTTCCCTTGACCTGAGAAGTGGCTATTGGCAAGTATCAGCACGACCCAAAAACTGCCACAAGACTGCATTCACAGCCCCTGATGGCTGCCATTTTCAATTTTGTGCCATGCCCTTTGGGCTGAAATGAGCCTCCTCCACCTTCCAGAGCATGATGGTTCACGTCCTGGAAAGTCTGATCAGGGAGTATACGATCGCATACCTAGACGATGTTGTGATCTGGTCTAAAATGTGGGAAGAACACGCACAACACCTATCCCTCGTGTTGAAGCGACTGCTTATCAATGGGTTAACATGTGCCAACAGAAAATGTCATATAGGGAAAACATGACTTCAATACCTGCACACATGGTCGATGCCGAGGGTATCCAGCACAACCACGAACAATTTAGGCTAATTAAAAACTATCTCACACCCAACACGCGCAAACGCCTGCAAAATTTTTTTGGGCTTATAAACTTGTTAAGGCGCAACATACAAGAATTCACCACAATAACAGCCCCACTAACTACCCTGTTGTCAACACATTGGCGTTTCCGATGGAACGACGATGCCCAAAACGCGTTCAAAGAAATCAAACGCGGATTCCAACAGTGCGACAAACTGTCCCGTTTAGACACACAGAGGCATTTATACCTGGGCACTCAATCACTAATGCTAACACCTAGAGTACCAATGATTCACATTGAGGACTGAAAATCGGTGTTTAATGTGGCTGCATAACATGCGCACTGTCTGCAGCAAAATCACACAGTGGTCCATGTTATTAAAGGGCTATGATCTGGTGTTGGAACAAGTTCCCACGAAGAAAACCAACTAGCCGACGCTCTTTCCTGTGCACCCTGTAAAACCGAAATAGTAAGTAATGAAGAAGACTGGGAAGTCCTATTCTCGCTAGACAGTCAGCCGGCTGCCCAGTTACAGCACATCACCATAATCACGCCACCCAAGACCCAAGAAGTGATGTGGTATATGAACGAGTACTCGCTGCACAACAACTGTCAGCAGATGTCACAGAGCCCCGGCCCACAGGGGAGGAGGGGAACTGGCGAACATACATCCTGGAGGAGGGACGAACATTCGTCCTGGGACACTCGCATGCCAGCCACCTAGTTCTGGCCAGGGCTCACCTGAGAAGTTCAGAAATTTGTACTTATCTGAGAAACATGTAATTGCCTGAAAACGTGCTGAGCCGATGACATTATTCAACAGGAACCCCGTGTACAAGAGAAACCATTTGTGGCCATAGTTTTGGACCTGATGGGACCATATCGCCGCGCCCCGAACGGGAAGAGATTTTTATTGGTAGTGACGGATATGTCCGCCAGGTGGTGGTGTGAGAGACTTATCCCCTCCCAAGCTCACACCTCAAAAACGTAGCGGGAGCATTGCAGAATGATTTCTTCGTCCGCTGGGGTTACTCAAAGATAATCATATCTGGCAACGGACCGCAGTTCAGGGGAAAGTGAAGGCAGGAACTCTTCACCAAGTGGCAGGCAGTTCACCACACAATGACGGTGTACCACCCCTGGGGGAATCCCACAGAAAGAAGCAACCAAGAGTTCAAGGCGCAGTTCTAGCCTTGTGTGGGGGATGACCATACTACCTGGGCCATCCGTGTCTCAGAGATACTGTTCTGCCCGAGAAACCGATAGAACGAAGCCACGGGTCACTCGCCTTCAGAATTACTATACGGACATGGTCTGGCACGACCCAGGAATATGCATACCCACAATCGATCACGAACTCAGGACCCTCAGAAACGGAGACACAAGAATGACACTGCCAGCAGAGGTTTGAACGAGCCAGGGAACGACATAAACGGTACATCCAACAGTGGCTGCCAGAAACCACATAGCCCCTGAAGGAGTTGCAAATTGCACAACATGTCTACATGCAAGAACACCAGCAATCGGCTGCTTACACCAATTTCTACGCAGGGTTCACCCCTTGCTGAAGTGGACCCCATACAGTAGTATAGTTCATTTCATATAAGAAGGCCACATTCTGACAGTCAGTGAGTGGCAACTTAATATATTGAAAACAACTAACGTCCCATTTACAAAATCCTGTATCAGCTGATGCACGAACGAACAAAAGTTAATATTACGTTGGCTATTCTGAGAGCAGTGCCGAAGCACATCACACAAGCAGAAAATACGCGCATAAGAAAGAGTTCGTACATTAATTAATACATTTTATTTTACGTGGTCATAAAACAGCAGTTTTTAGTTTTAGAAACGAAACTTCGTGATAAAATAGTAATGTATAGGTGTTCAAAATGAGATGCACAATAAAACGATACGTATCCAAATGTGACGAAAAAATCCAAAGTTTCCAGACTCTCAAACCAGGTGCTGCTATCTTGTGGGTTAAAAGTGCACCATATGTTGCAATATGCCCTTCCACGCCATCTGTCATCCATATCCCGAACTACACTCAGAAACATGTTATAGTTTTGTTTTTTAAAATAACGTATTCACGCGCATATATAAATAATTTTATTTTCCCGCGAGCTCTGTATAATTTTTAAAGTAACTTGTATTTCGTAAACCCCGTTTATGAACGACCCTACACACGTCCACAAGCTCCGTTTACGAATGCAGCGCCACCAAAGCAGTTCACCAATTGCCGCACGCAGCAGCACCTGCTGGCCACATCAAAGCCTATTCTTGAAACGCCATTTGATGGCGAATGGATACATAAACGAAAAGGCGCGGCGATTGTCAACTGTCAAGAAAGTGGCCTTCTTATATGGTACAGAATATACGAAGGGTGGGAAAGACAGATTATATGATCCATATGGGTGCTATAATTTACATTGTATACATGTAACTGTGTACACTATTCGGCAATACAATTTACTTGAGTTAACCAAAACTGATGAGCTTTCATTTAGTGTTGTATTTCGGGCCCTTGCCCTATCCAGGAAGTCATCGACACCTTAAGGAAGCATCCTTTATTTATAAGGTAAAAAGTTATATTAAGGCACGCTGGGGAGCCTGACTACCATGGCTATATATAACCTTTTTTTTCTGTAAATTTGTACTGTGTGTGTGTCAGGGGATACAGCCATGTGGTCATTCAGCCCACGACTATGAGAACTATGACTTTGTGCTCACCCAGTGAGCTGGCGCCCATTCTATTCGAAATAAGAATATTGTGTAATATTTTTTTTCTTATATAGTCACTGGACGAAATCCACATTACTATCCTTGACCGCTGAGGTACAGCTAAATACCCAAAAAATTGAGCGTATGTTGCAGGATGTGAGATACGATCTTCCTTGCTATGGCAGGAGGACGTTGTTTTTCGTGGGGTAACTGGCGGAGTTCATGTTTCGCCACCAGTACCCTCTGCCTACCTAGGTGAATAAATTCATATACTTTTGGTATGTTTTATAATGTTTTTTATATGATTTTGTTTTAGGTCGTCACGATTTGTATATTTCTGTGTGTGTAACTATGTGAAATTTAGCAAACTTAATCTAATTGAACCTAACTTCACAATATATAATGTAGAGGTTTTGTTACCATTGCAATTCGATGAAATACCATATTATCTTATGATAAACTTTCCCCTATTTTTACACATCGTTATGTTAGATAATGTACGGTTAGGTCTTTTCAATGTATTTACGCACACAAATATAACGATAATGTACAAATTTTAAACGTATTTTTCTCTACAATTTCCCTGAATGCCATGTCTTCCCCACTATCGTATTTATGGTTTGTATTGATTTGTAGTGTGTATTTAAACAAATATAGCAAACCTAACAGAATTTAACCTAACTTCCTAATCATGTGTTGCACAGGTTTTGTTAATATTGCAATACGACGAAATATCGTATTATCTGATGATAACCAGTCGCCTATATTTACACNACAAATATAGCAAACCTAACAGAATTTAACCTAACTTCCTAATCATGTGCTGCACAGGTTTTGTTAATATTGCAATACGACGAAATATCGTATTATCTGATGATAACCAGTCGCCTATATTTACACATAGTGATATTAGGTTATTTTATATTAGGTATTTTTGCATTTAACATAATTACATACGAAATATAACGATAACATACTAATTTTATGCATATTTAACATCTTAATTTCCCTGATTTTCATATCCCTACCCACTATGCTTTTGTGGTTTGTAATCATAATATGTTAATGTCGCTAATAAATTCGTGTCTTGTGCAATTAGTAGAGTCGAAATATACCACTTTTCTGTTGTTTTTATTTGTTTTTCGGAAAAGTTGCTATTCTTTACAATGACACATGGCAGCCTTCTCATAGAATGATAAACCAATGTCCCGATGATGCCATGTTGCATCGTCTGCTTTTACTGATACTGTCTGACCTCCTGCACACCAGTAACTTCAGCCAGAAGTATAGTCTCCAACACAGATGCCACAATGCCATTCGTCATTTACTGATCAGCAAATCAGTATGTAAAGGAATGCTCGTCAGTAATTTCAGCTGTTGCCAGTACCAAATGAAATGTGGCCAATGAATTGCTGTCAGTAAACTTTCAAAGTGTTTTACAGGCTGTCTCGAAGCCCCTACTTTCTTTTTAGATTTAATATCCCTTATTAACAAGGGAAATTTTTTGGCATTGGAAACAGACATGGGAAACTTATACTTCGATTTCTAATACCTTATATGCACAATTATTTCCTACATATTCTCGGCAAACATAGCATCATTGTAGTTCTCGTGGTTTAGCAGTTACTACTTTTCGTCTCCTTTCAGGTCATAATGCATCCCAGTCTCATGTGTGTAAACTTTATTAGTCTTTAATCCTTTCTGTGTATGTGGGGCCCCTAGTGCAAATTTGAGTCATCTTTTGTTTCAGTGTTCCACTGGATGCGGTAGAAGTTCGTTGTATGCTACTCTTCGTAGGCTTCGTGTGGTTTCTCCTGTCTCTTACCCTTCGGTACTTTTTCATGGCCCTTTGGTAGTTTGTGTCGTTCTCGCTCGGTTTTTACATGCGCACGGTATTGTTATTTGATCTTAAGAATTTGGTGTCCTTTTACCTGTCCTTGGTGACCGGCGCACTCTTTCCTTGCTATCCCTAGTTCCATGTCCTTTCTTTCCCTCCATGGCTGATGGGCCTCTACCGAGAAGAGTAGTATTTGCGATGCCATCTAGTATTTTTCCTTCATTATCCTCTATTTGTCTGTCTCCTGGTTTTTGTTTTTGACCGTGATTTTCCCTGTTGGTCACATTACCACAAAAAAAAAAAAGGTAATTATCTGGTGTCACGGTTTTTCTGATGGAAATATCCTAGACCAACTAAAGTAGCATTAATAGGTTCTGCACAGCTTACATTTTTAATATTGAAGAGGGCTTAATGTTAAAATAAGTAGAACATATTAAAAAAATTCGTTAAATGTATGAGCACTTCGGCCGCTGTGTTTACATAGGTCGTCAGCATGTTTAATGGCTGCGCATCGCTATTTTCAACTCTACCTACCGGCCGCGGATATTCAGGAGGGCGTAATGTTAAAATAAATAGACAGTATTAAAAAAAATAGTTCATAGTACAAGCGGGCTGCCGCTTTATTTACGTCGGACGCCTTAATTTTTGGTAAATAAATGCATTAGTGACATGAATAAATGTGCATTGTGCTGTCGCCGTATTGGCTATTTACTTTATATGTAATCGTCACTGGATTTTACGTTGCAGTTGAGATGCCATTAGTTGAATTTGAGACGCGAGACAGTGCGGATGTGATTATTGCGATCGTGAGTTCTGACATCCAAATCCGACTGTGCGAAGGCTCGTGATTTAAGATTGGAGGGTGCAAAAACGAGTGCTTCTGTGCGTAATATTCGCCAATGTGGCGGGTGTTACTTTATGTTGCAGTAGATCGTGGTGTTTTGTCGATTTAAGTAAGATGCATAGTAGTTGAATGGGTCGCCTACCTAGGTGAGTTGATTCATATACTTCCGGTGTGTTTAACTGTTTCTAATACCCTAAAATCCTAGATTAACCTAAAATACCAGCGTAGTTTAAAACCCTAAAATGCTAGATTAGACTAAAAGCCTACTGTAGTGTAAAACCCTAAAATCCGAGGTGAGACTAAAATCCTAGCATAGTTTAAAACCGTTCTATCCTAGGTTAGTGTAAAACCCTATTATCCTAGGTTAGATTAACACCCTACAATCATGGGTTAGTTAAAAAATTTAAAATAGTGATTCACTCGTCGTGGGGTTAAATCAGTTAGGTTAGGTGGTCACATATCACAAAATTGGTCGGACGTCAATGCCCCTAGTATATTCGTGTTCTGCATAATTAGTAGAGTGGAAATATACCACTTTTCGGAATATTTATTTTTATTTTAGAAAAGCCCCTACACTAGATAATTACCAAAAGTAAATTTTCAAGTCGCTACATCAAAATTTATTACAAACTTTTTAGTGAAACCAGTTGAAACCTACCAAAAGTAAATTTTTAAAATTATCTGCTACTCAAGCACAACACGAAAATAATTAGCTAAACCATAACTTATTTTCTTGATAATATTGTACATATTATTATTTTCCAATTATGTATCCTTATTCTTTAACAACTTTAATTGTGTGCACACCTCTATATTATTATGAGATTCATTCAATTAATATTGTCAGAAATTTTGCGATTGGCAATCGAAATTTAGGATTCAAGAAANAGTCGAAATATACCACTTTCTGGAGTTTTTTTTCTTATTTTCAGAAAAGCCCCTAAAGTAAAAAATTACCTTTAAAATTATCTGCTACTCAAGCACAACACGAAAATAATTAGCTAAACCATAACTTATTTTCTTGATTATATTGTACATATTATTATTTTCCGATTATGTATCCTTATTCTTTAACAACTTTAATTGTGTGCACACCTCTCTATTATTATGAGATTCATTCAATTAATATTGTCAGAAATTTTGCGATTGGCAATCGAAATTTAGGATTCAAGAAANCTATATTATTATGAGATTCATTCAATTAATATTGTCAGAAATTTTGCGATTGGCAATCGAAATTTAGGATTCAAGAAAATATTCAACATGTTCAAAACGTCAACTTAAAGAAAAGCGAAACATTCGAGAAATTGAAAGAGAATATGACCACGATTATGACGTCTCTATGACGCTATATAGCTTACAATGAATTGAATATGTAAACAAAAGGAGGAAATTGTTCGTTTGAAAGTGTCTTAAGAAATCAGGTTTTGTTCCGAACGAACTTTAGTTCTATTAAGTTCGATAATAGAAATGGTGTATTTGATATTTCTGGCTGTAGAGGTTTTAAATGCAAATAAATTTGCAAAATTAGACAATTGTACTCAAAAGTAAACACTAGTACGGATATACTGTACGTTTAGGCTTGTTTTAGTTTTCATTGGATTTATTTGATGATAAGATTGCTGTTTTTTTACTTTGCTTAAGAGCTGTGCAATTTTATTTAGATTTATTAATAATTGTCATAGTTTATGTTATAATCTTATTACTCCAGTTGTAGATTTCTGCCCGTATTGTTAAAAACAAACTTAATTAGTATAGCAAATGCACATGTTAACTATCGTGTGAAGTTCTTGTGGGCGGTGCATGGTCTAGTCATAACGTGATTATGGTATCTTAATATTATATGTACTTGTATATTTATTTTACTTATTCTACCTACTTGTATTATTTATCATACAAGTGATAGTATTTTTTGTGCATATACGTAGTTTAAAAAGCACATGATGTAAATGAGCAGTTTGGAGAACATATTTATGGTTATTTTGAGTCTTAGTAGTTATTTTATTAACTGATATAAATCTTGTGGTAAATATAATGGTGCACAGTATGTATTTGCACTTTGTAAATTTTTCATATTAATCTATATATTTTTATATAGCGATATGCCTTTTTCACTTTAATACCCTAAATGTGTTGTCTTTGTAAGCTGCTGCATGCTTAAAGAGTGCAGTTTTGTAATTAAGCAGTACATTGTTTATTTTCAATAAGGTGTGGCTGTAAGCGCCTCAGATAGTGAACGATGGGTAGCAATCAGCTCTACAGTTTGACGTGGGGCGAATTTGGCACTTCACTCGTCTCGGCTGTGCAGCTTCTACGATGCCATGGAGATCTGGTGGATGTTACTCTAGCAGCTGGAGGCCGAAGTTTTCCTGCTCACAAGATAGTGCTCTGTGCTGCCAGTCCTTTTCTTCTCAACTTGTTGAAGGTGGGTTNGGCCGAAGTTTTCCTGCTCACAAGATAGTGCTCTGTGCTGCCAGTCCTTTTCTTCTCAACTTGTTGAAGGTGGGTTGCATTTTTTGCTGTGTTTTTATTTATGGTAATTGTGCAGAGCTAGGAATCAGTGGTCAGTGTGTTGAGCATCTTCCTTGTAATCATGTGCTTAGCAAAAGTTTCTGTGCCTCTAGTTTGTGAAAGGTTAATGCTGATAACAAGTATGCACCATGTTGTTCACTGGGGTAATTATTAAGTTTAGGGGCTTTTCTGAAAAAAACAAAAATTTTTCAAAATGATGATATATTTCTACTCTACTAATCACGTAGAACAAGAATATACTAGGGGCGTAACTTTAAAACACGTACAACATATTTAAAAAAATTGAACAAAATTGTGAAATGAACAGTATAGCCAGTTTGTTTATATTTCTGAACGAAACGTTGCATTAATGGGTTCTGCACAGCTTACCTTGTTCATATTCAAGACGCCGTAATGTTAAAATAAGTAGAACATATTTAAAAAAACTTGCAAAATATGTTTGTTTACATCTATTAATGTCAGAGGAATTATACCAGCCCCCTACCTAGGTGAGTCAATTTACATTCTTTTGGTGTGTTTTACGGTTCCTTTAAATCCCTACAATCCTACATTCGTACTTTAGTGTAAAACTCAAACATCCTAGGTTAGTGTAAAACCCTACTATCCTACGTTAGTGTAAAACCCTACTATCCTAGGTTAGTGTAAAACCCTACTATCCTAGACTAGTGTAAAACCCAACAATCCTAGGTTAGTTTAAAAATGTAAAATAGTGATTCACCCATTGTGGGGTTAGGGTCTGTTAGGTTAGGTGGGCACATATTACCAAATTAGTCGGACGTTAATGCCCCTAGTATATTCGTGTTCTGCATCATTAGTAGAGTAGAAATATATCATAATTTTAAATTTTTATTGTGTTTTTCAGAAAAGCCCNTAAAGAAAACCCCCTAAACTTAATAATTACTGTTCACTGGTTTTGAGAATGTTGTTTCACGTAAGTACAGTGAGTGCTCACCAGAGAGTTTGAGCTCGTGAATGTATTTGGAACCGAACTGGTTAATGAAGTAGGAACTTCAAACTTTTACACAATCTAAAGAAGTTCTATCTAATGTGCATGTAAAATTTTTCCAAGATAATTGTTTGTAAGGTTTATTTACTGACTGCACAGCCCGTCTGGTGTGGCATGCATGCAGTTGTGATGTGTAGGCTATCTTAAAGATTATAATTTTTTCTCATTTGGTGGGTACTTATATGCTGATATTTCTTGTTGCAAGATGTAGGATTGGCAGAATAGATGTGGCTGGTTTCATCTTTATGAAGGTGCCATGCCATGGTTTTGTGTTTTCTAATTGAGAATATTTTTCATTTTTTCTGCTTGAGTGTTTGTTGTTATTAATTGGTATTGAAAAAATGTTTAGGGTAATATATTTTTAAGTCTTAATGCATAATTATACAGAATAGGGGCCTATGTTGAAGAATGATTAATTGATATGAGTGTTGTATGGTACATGTAGATTTCGCATAACTTACCACGTTGAAATTTCCTGGGCACTTCATATAATTCTATATATGTGGTTTGAGTACAGTATCAAAGCTTTGATTTAGTCACAGGTGTAAACCCCTATTGTTTACATTATTTGCCACTTTCCTTTGTCCGATAATGTCAGAATAATAATAATAATAACCCGCAATTGGACTACCGCCCGGTGGTAAGCTATCTCACCTATCCCCTACCCGACCAAACTCCACTTCCATGCCCTTCCTAAACTTTGCAACCCCCCTCACAGATACCAATTCTCCTCCCGCAACACATTCCACTCCCTCACAGACATCACAAGCATAGACTGCCTACCCCGGCCCGTTCTCATCCACACCCTCTGAAGCTTTTCACTGTTGCTTCCTCTCCCTCTAAACACCCCCTTACTTAACTGGCAGCGTAACATTCCCCATCCTCCCTCTCCATTCTCCATCCTGTACATCCTGACCAGCCTTTCAACTTTCCTCCTGTCCTTCAACGAGCTCCACCCCCATATCTTTCATCATCACTGATGGCCTATAGTTCCCTTCGTCCTCGCCATCCTGCCCCTGTCTTCTCTACCTGCCCTTCTTTGCACCTTCTATAGCTCTCTCACTGGTAATTATTCAGAATACGGGCTTTTCTGAAAATAAAAGAGAAAATCACGGAAAGTGGTATATTTTCACTCTACTAATTACACAGAACACAAATTTATTGGGGGTATTAACGTATTACCATTACAGACCACAAGTACGATAGTGGGGAGGGCTATGAAGATCAGGGAAATTGTTGGGGTAAAATCACTAAAAATACAAAAACACCTCAATTTAACATTTGTCAACCCAATTTCGTAATATGTCCCCACCTAACCTAACTTGACCTAACCCCACGAAGAGCGAATAACTATTTTATATTTTTAATCTAACCTAGTATTGTAGGGTTTCATTCTAACGTAGGATTGTAGGGTTTTAATCTAACCTACGATTTTAGTCTATCTAGGATTTTAGGGTTTTAAAGTAACAGTAAAANTAACCTAGTATTGTAGGGTTTCATTCTAAAGTAGGATTGTAGGGTTTTAATCTAACCTACGATTTTAGTCTATCTAGGATTTTAGGGTTTTAAAGTAACAGTAAAAAACACTGGAAGTATATGAATTAACTCACCTAGGTAGATGGCGGGTACAATCCCACTGTCCTCTGCCAATTCCACTACCGTCGTGATGTACTAGAAACTCAACCAGTAGTGGCCAAAACAACGTTAATTCTATAAACTAGCAAATGCACAGTTCATACATCATTCTTCACCATTCTTCAATCACAAGCCTTCATGCGATCGGGTTCGAACGTCGCAAACCACGCGCACATAATATTCCACTCACCGCGAACTGCACTGTATCCCATACAATGGCGTACTAAACCATCGTTCGTCTTCATGTCTGCAGCCGATAGATGGCGTTAGTACACTTACATGGCTATTCAACACGGCGTTCAATGTAAACAAAGCGGCCGAACTGCTCGTACTCTTATCTATTTTATTTAGTACATTCTACTTATTTTACCGTTACGCCCTCCTACTAAATTAAAAAGGTAAGCTGTGCAGAACCACCCATTTATGTTACTTTTGTGGGTCTACTACGCTTCCTTCAGAAAACCCCTTCTCCTTCATCTCACTGCTGACTCCTTTCAGAACCCTTCCCAACATACCCAAAACCCTTCTTCCCGTTGCAACCACCCTCTCTACCTGTTTTTTCCACCTGAGGTCTCCCTGCAATACAATCCCTAGATACTTATATTCTGCTGCTTCTTCTTCTATCTCTTGCTCCTCCCATCTGTACATGTCCCTGCTTATTACCTTCTACCNCCTGAGGTCTCCCTGCAATACAATCCCTAGATACTTATATTCTGCTGCTTCTTCTTCTATCTCTTACTCCTCCCATCTGTACATGTCCCTGCTTATTACCTTCTACCTTGTAAACCTCACTCACTATAATGTATTCACGGTAACTTCAAGATTTTCAGAAACCCTGCCAAATATCTACTTTCAGGGAGCCTTCCGCAGTATGTAAACAAAACATTGCCATGTAACACCTGTCAAACGTTTTGTAAACAGTGCCATGTGGGAACNCCTCACTCACTATAATGTATTCACGGTAACTTCAAGATTTTCAGAAACCCTGCCAAATATCTACTTTCAGGGAGCCGATTATGTATCCTTCCGCAGTATGTAAACAAAACATTGCCATGTGACACCTGTCAAACGTTTTGTAAACAGTGCCATGTGGGAACTGTCAAATATTTTGTAAACAAACAGTGCCTTGTGGGAACTGTCAAATATTTTA
>NQII01000219.1:1098286-1141399 GCA_002778355.1 Clitarchus hookeri | reverse complement strand
TTTTAACAAATTATTAAAATTTATTGAAAAAATATACTTAAAACTTAAAACAACCAATTTATATAGTGCTTCAGTGCTAAAAGCAAGACAAAACCTTTTTCCATATACCATTTTTTTATAACCAATTGAACATGTAACTCCTAGGGTGATTTTTCAAAGGTTCTTTTCAAAAGTATCGAAGATACAGTGAATGGATTATACCTTAGTTTTTTTTACATTTATCTTCATTTTATTCTCTATGGTCCACAACCATATCCTGTCAATGTCTGCCTGCAAGTTTGCACCCCCCCTTCCACCATTGCATACAATACACAATCATCTGCAATCAATCTGATTTTTCCCCTAATCATCAAACCCATGTCATTTACCATTATGGTAAACAACAAAGGGCCCAACACGCTTCCCTGCGGCACAACTGACGTAACTTCTCCTTCCTGCGATATTGCCTCCCCCACTTTATCCCTCTGNTCAAACCCATGTCATTTACCATTATGGTAAACAACAAAGGGCCCAGCACGCTTCCCTGCGGCACAACTGACGTAACTTCTCCTTCCTGCGATATTGCCTCCCCCACTTTATCCCTCTGTCTTCGCCCCCTGAGGAAGTCCCCAATCCATTCCACTACCCACTTGTCTGGTATCAGCTCATCCACTTTCTTCATCAAAATCCCATGGGGCACCTTATCATATGCCTTCTCAAGATCAATGAAGCAGGCATCAACCTGCTTCCCCTCATCAACTGCCTGCACCAGATCCTCTAACAGCCCAGCCAGTTGCAGCCAGTTGCGTCTCACATGAGTGTTATTTTCTGAAACCCTATTGTGACTCCTCCAACCAATTCCTTTTGTTCATAACATTCACCTCATGCTGAACCACCAGCCTCTCTGTCACCTTTCCTGTACTCAATGTGAGACTCCCTGGTCTGTAGCTGCCAGACCTCACCCCATCCTCCCCCTGTTTGTGTATTGGGACCACCAACGCATCCTTCCAACCTTGTGACAACCTACCCTCTCCTAAGGACTTGCTAAACAACACCTCCAAATATTTTACTAACTCTCTCCCACCAAACTTGCATTCCCTACCCCGTCCGATCCTACTGCCTTACTGCTCTTCAACCCCCTGATTACCATTGCTATCTCCCACTTCCTTTTCTTAAACTTACTAAACAACCTCCAATCCCTATTAGCCACCCTATTCCAATCCTCTTTTGTCTCAAACACTGACAAGTACTGGCCTTGCAGCATCTCCGATTTTTCTTGGTAATTTGACGCAGTCNCCTCTTTTGTCTCAAACACTGACAAGTACTGGCCTTGCAGCATCTCCGATTTTTCTGCTATCCCTACCTCTCGCCTGTTTGAAATTTCTCTAACATAACCTCTATTATTCTTCTAAATTCCTCCCATAATCCTTCTATACTTTCCTCCATAGACCACTTTTCAAACCTATCCCTCAGGAAGATTTCTGCCCCCTCCTTGTCTCCCATACTGCCACACCAACCTATATACTATTTGCTCTTCCCTCATCCTGCCAAGCCCAATTTCTACAACAGGAATATCATGATCTCTTATGCCATCCAATACTATTGCACCAACTACAGCATTCCCAGGTCTGACCAACACCATATCCAGCACTGACCCAACACCCTCTTCATTCCACCTCGTAGGTTTTTCTACTACCTGGACCAAGCCTCTGTTGACTAACTGCGCTGCAATTCTCTGCATCATGCTGCCCTTCCCTTCTGCACGTTCAATCCATCTCACACCTGGCATATATCCTCTACTACAACAACCCACTGCCTGTCCTTTACTCTATCAACCCTCTCCTTGATTGTCTCAATTACCTGCCATCCCTGTCCTGGTGGCCTATACGCTGCCAGCAAAGTAATCCTCTTACAGCTACCCCCACTTATTTGAATTCCCATCACCTCAACATCCTCACTAATCCATTCTACAGACTCTTTCAGCCCCTCCCTTACACACACCATTATTCCTCTTCCTCTCCCATCCCTGTCTCTTCTGAAGATGGTGAACTTATCCTGCCTACATTCAATGTCAAGCACTTCCTCATTCAGCCAAGTCTCCACAGCTACCACTTTATCTGCCCCATATCTTTCTACCTTACCTCAGAAACCCTCCAGCTTGCTGTACACACTCCTACAGTTCACCACCATAACTTAATGCTGAGAGGCTGCATTACCCTCCTACTTTGCTTACTTTCTCTCGGCCCCTGTGGCCTCATCTGTGGTTATCTCTCCATTTCACTCCACTTCTGTTACCTTGTCCCTCTCTGATTGCTCTTTAAGCACTCACTGCTCAGCTGCTTCCCTACCTAGCAGATCCCCTAGGATCANGTGGTTATCTCTCCATTTCACTCCACTTCTGTTACCTTGTCCCTCTCTGATTGCTCTTTAAGCACTCACTGCTCAGCCCTGGCCCTCTCTAAACAACCAGCTGCTTCCCTACCTAGCAGATCCCCTAGGATCCTCTTTCCCTGTTCTGTCTTGTGTACCTGGTCCCTTCCTACACTTTCCCAGCCTACCCATTTCCTATTATCTATAAATGGAGCCCCCAAATCCCTACATATTCTCTTGCCTTAAAGAAAAGTGAAACAAAATACATTCATGAAGCCATTTGGTTAGTATAGCGTATTTCTTAATACAGCAATGTATTGCGGTGCAAACAGTTTTATCCAATCAGGATGAAGCAGCAGCTCGTCGCAGTGCGCTGGCGACAAGTGCATTGCATGAAATTCTGGCATTGTGATTGTTGGCGATTGCCGACAACAGAGAAGAAGAACAAGCGTTTGTGTATGTGGAGTTAAAGAACAAATAGTTGTTTATATTTTGAAGACATGTGCCTTTTTACCCACGTCTTTGTATTTGTATTTTTACTGTTGCTTGATGGATTTACAAAATACGTAGAAGACAAGTCATTATGGGGAATGTCGTAAATTCTCCTTTGCTTTATACTTTTCTCATATTCGTTGTATGCTGCTGCGTAGTTCTCATTGCACAACACATTCATACTTCCTTGTGTATCTATCTTTCACCCACTTAAAACATAGTTATCATTGTGACAGTGTTAATGTTTTTGGCGTGTCCTTCGTCACATTTGTGAGATTTAAAATTGTAATTTTTACTCTTAGCAGAACCATCTAAGATGTGGTCTGTTGCAGACAGATTGTCGCTCAATTGTGAAACAGTAAGTATAGCTTGTCGCCACTCATAGCATAGGCACAAATTGCATCGCAACATGCCACTGTATTGTCGAACCAACTTATAACTGCAGATTTTGGGGAGAATGGTCCACAGATAAGGACAATAGTGGAGTATGGTATTTTTTTTATCATATTGATAATTTGTTTGAAAAAACCAAACATGCTATTAATTTGTTTAAAATAAAAAATAAAAAATTTAGTAGTGAAAAATTTTAAATAACAAAAGAAATGCAATAGGCTAATTAGAGTTTTTGGAAACTTCATTCACAAGTGTACTACAGACAGAAATAATATTTGCCATACCACCTCCCTTAACTGTACCAAACACATCTTGCTCCAGAAAAGTGATAAGATTTAAACATGCACCACTCTGCTTCATAGGTGCATAAGTGTTGCCCTCTGCACTTGCTATCACTCGTACTGTGGTGCAGATTTGAACCTGAACAGTTTTCTGGAGCTAGTTGTGTTTGTGCAATTCAGAGATGAATTTTAAGATGGCGGAGGGGGTAAAACACTCAATTTATTCATCTGTGTAAGTGGTAGATACTATTCTTTGGCAGCAAGAAGGAAGTGGTGCATAAGAATACATTCGTCAGGATACCAACACCCAAACATAAACTTGGTGCGTGGATTTGGCATAACTAGGGCTCCGGTCACACAGGGCACAGAACTACATTTCAAACATGTTCAGCATTGCGCGCGGTTACACTGGCTCCGAACTTCAGATCACAGCCACTTCTTGTTCAAAGTAAACAGATTGTGCAAGTACATCGGAAGAACTTTTCTTCTCTGTTGCATTCTTATTGGCTGCTAAGAAGTAAACAGATTGTATGATGGTTGAATTTGGTGGGAATTTCTGCATTTAATGAAATAAATAGTAAGCCAGGCCAAAAGACAGTATTTGCTATGCTGTTACAATATAAATAAGGTAACTTTTGTTCAAGTTAATAAAATACTCAGCTTTGATGAATGTTGGAAGCGATTACTTATAATCACGGGAGCGTGTTTTCGAGGTTAAGGTTTCCTTTTGTTTCATTCTGTTATAGATGTGTAACCACTGAAACTCGATCCCTTCGCAAACATGTTCAAACATGGCTGCAGAACGTATTTACAATAAACATGTTTTAGACCACTCGTGTGACCACGGCCTAAGAAACCATTTGCTAATTTACAAATAACTGTAGTAAAAATAATTTTTAAAAACTACGTGCCATTCTATAGAGATTTTTAGAAATTGCATTTGCAACCTCTTACATGTCATACTACCGGCACATGTCTCAATGTACCATTTGCAGTTTGCATCAAAAATATTTGCTGTCCTTTACCAATTAGTTAACCATCCTGCATAACTTGCACTTTCATTACATGCAACACCACAATCCTGATCTAATGGTAATTCAAAATAAATGTCAGAATTCTGTAATATCTGCAAATTCGTAGACATCCAAGGAATACCATGCACGTATCTTACTCTGAAACCCCCCAATTTTTATTTCAAATAGTCACACAGTCAAAATGAGAAGGTACCAAGAAAGTATGCAAGACTACCACTCAATGTCAGTGGTGTTAGGAACTGTACCGATTGTATAGTGCGTTAGAAACTGTACTGATTGTATAGTCTATTCATGGTTCTTCACACTTTTTGAATCAAACCTACTGTATGTTTGGTTGAACTAAACTTTTACCTATATTTTATCTATAAATTGTAATATTTAGTTTATAATTAATATAGATAAAACAGGGAGAAAATAGGCGTTTGGTAATGACTAGTAAGAAATAGTTCTTATGCAAAATACTGTTACACTTAGTGCGGACGAATGCAGTGCGCTGTCCCTTTGGCGTAATTATCTAGACTTGGTTAAGCTTTGTTAGCATGAGGCAGTGGAATGTCCTGGAAGTAGACATTTAGCAGGGAAGAAAAGTAGGAAGTAACAGCGAATGGACTTTACAATCCTTCACTAGTTAGAGCATTTTGCTTCACTTCCACTCACAGACAGACATAGGTGAACATTGCAGATCATGTAGATGACAGTGTTTTAACCTGGAATAATTTTCCTTTTTTTTATGTATTTTTACAAAAAGAAGTATGAAGCACCAGCAAAATTTCAACATTGTAAGTTTTGCGAAAGTCAGGTATACAACTTTAATAATGCTCTGATTTTGTATAATTACCATACACTATCTGACCAAAAGTAATCGGACACCCCTAGGCAGGGAGCTTGATGTTGGTCTGGACTACTCAATACGTACTGAGAGAATGGGTGGAGCAAGGGAGCTCAGCGACTTCGAATGTGGTGTACTTATTGGTTGCCGCATCAGTAAGCAATTCGTCAGGGCCATTTGTGTCCTCAACTCGCCCAAGTCGACCATCAGGAATGTGATTGTGAAGTGGAAAGAGAAGGCACAACCACAACAAAACGTCCGGGTATGGCCACAATGTGTTAACCGATGAGAACTGTCGAGCATTGAAAGAGGTGAAACATGCACATCACCATGTGATGCCATCACCTGTGAACTCCACTGTGCCACCAATCATGCAGCTATGACCATGACTGTGTGCCGGAGAATTATAAGGACTGGGATTCAATGCTCAGGCACCTGCCCATAAACTTCAAATTTTGCCTCTGGATGACTGGTTACGTTGTTATTTAGAGTGATGAATTATGTTTTACCATATAGCAGTCCAATGGGAAAGTTTGGGTATGGCGAATGCCAGGTGAACGCTACATACCAGCCTGTATAGTGTCCACTGTGAAATTTGGTGAGAGTGGAGTGATAATGTGGGGGTGTTTTTCATGGAATGGACTTAGGCCTATGGTAATACTATGGGGCACATTAAAGGTGGAAGGCTATAAAGACATTTTGACAGGCTGTGGGCTGTCTACGGTAGAAGACTAAGTCTGAGATGATAACTGTGTTTTTCAGCATGACAAAGCTCCCTGCTGTAAAGCACGCTCTGTTCAAGAGTGGTTTGTACAATAAGGTTCCAGAATTAGACTGGCCAACCCAGAGTCCCGACCTCAATCCCATCAAGCACCATTAGGGTGAACTGGAAAGGCAACTGAGTGCCACAATTACCCACATCACTTACAACACTGGTTACAGCGCTGCAGGAAGAATGGTCTGCCATTCCCCCGAAGATGTTCCGACTCCTTGCTGACGTGCTCCACCGCAGGGTTACAACTGTAGTAAAGGCCAAGTTTGTGTCCATCCAGTATTTATGTCCACTGCTCTCAGTGTGTGAGGGATACTTATAGGACAGTTTTTGTGGGTGTCCGGATACTTTTGGTTAGACAGTGTATGTTTCTTAGAATTTCACATAATTTGACAAATGCATGAATGCTTTAGGCAACCAAAGTCCCTGGTCAGACCACTTTCCAGCACCGGGCATCCGAGTGCCAAGCAAGTGACCAGCGACAACTGACTAGCTCCTGTGATCCCTGCGCCCTTGTGTAGCACATCTGCTGGGGTGATCTCAGGGTGGCGGTGGAATCGAACCCCAGCATATCAATGTTTGATATGAAAAGTAGTTAAACAATATTCTTACTTATTCTTACTACACACTCCTGCCACGCTGGCAGGATGTGGTCATATTAACCTTTCTTTATCACAGTGCCCATTCTGCCTGCGTTATGATTTGTGTGCTCGGGGCCAGCCAGTCAAGGGACATTTGACCACATATACTCACATATCTTTATGAGGTATGCCCATCACTAGGGACCAAAAGTTATGGTTTTATTTCTAGCTCAATTGTGTTTTAAAAATTTAAAATTTCACTATTATTGTTTTTATTTTTGTAAACTTTTTATATAGTTAACAAAAACAAATATTTATACACACATTCACGTAAAATTTGCAATACATAGCACTTAAAAAACAATATATCCAATATTTTATCTAAAATAAAATAACAAGACATTTTTGCTAGGCTATTCAACTAGTTTATGGTGCACACATTAAATTTTCTAGACAATGTGTGTATTCCCATTTGTCAGTTTCTTACGAAAAACTTTAAAATATGACCTGTTACAATAAATATGTAATTAAAGTTTTACTAAACTTTTTTTGCTAATTTAGTTGTATTTTGTCTTTTAACTAAATTTCAAAGTTATGCAGTGTATTTAAATGTGTTGGTGTTATTTTATTTTTATCGCTATTCACTATATAATCTTATCTCTACCCAGTGTTGTGCAAGTTCCTGTTTTAAAATATCTTTTTAAAAAGTTCAATTCTGCATTTCAAAAACGACCTTTTAAATATTGTTTCTTTTTTAAGTTCAGTTCATGTTCTTCAATAAAATAACATAGTTCACTTAAAATTTATTTTATAGATATATTATAAAACACCAAAGAGTCCAATAAATGAAACTTTTTTTACTAATCTGTATCCTTGTACACATTCCCTTTATGTGAAGTAAAAATATTTGGTGTTATGACAACTTCAAATAGTAATTCAAAAGTTTAACTGTATGTTATTTACAATTATTTGCAGGAAAATTTTTTGTTTTTAATTTGTTTGGTAAACATTAAAAAGAGCAGTAACATATTGTCAAATATTTTATGAAGAACTTATTTCATTCTTATTTTCAAGCAAAGAAGATCCTCAAAATATGTATCCTACAGTCATTCTTGCTTGTTTTGAAGATTTTATTACCTCAGCTGAATACCTACTTGTTCAACAGCAGCACTCAAAGGAAGACCAATGTTGAACTTTAGGAACAAATCTTCAATTATTGGAAAATTAAGTATATGTTAAGTCTGTTGAAGACAATGCAAGATATGACATCTTCATGTCTGCACGTTAGTGTGGGTTGTTTTAAAGTCTTACATATTCCATTCTTCTTCGCCACAGTGAGCTTCTGTACTGCCATCTTTCTGCAAGAGTTTCACAACTGCCTCTTCAAACCACACTTTAGCGTCAGTGTCCTTCTGGGGATTTGTTATGCAACTGAGATGGAACTCAAAATGAAGTATAGCCACCAGCAATTTTCAGAAAACCTAAAACAATTGATCATTTTCTGTATCTTAAATTGCCACAGTAAGTATTTGTCTATAATAAGAAATTAAAAAATATCAGCTTTCAAAAATAGTATCTATGCTGTTTTAAGAATTTTGAAGACAAAATGACTACATACCATTTATCTAGTCCAGAAATGAGAGCCTGAACAAGAAGCTTGCTGTGACAATTTCCAAGGTTCCTTCAGCATCCCTCATATTAATAATTTCCCTTATAATGCCCGGTTGCACCATTAACAGCCCTGAACCAAGATCCTACGATCTTGTTTCAAACATGATCTTCAGTTGGATCCGAGTTCAAATGTACGAGTGTTGCACCAACGTGAACTGCCGAGTTCCGATCGTAGATCTCCTGATCTCGGTTCGGAACTAGTATTGAGATGAAACACTGTTTGGGATTGGCTCTCATTTCGTGATGTCATGATGCAACTGTTTATTTTAAAGTTCGGAGACAATTTATAAGTTTCTGTGGATGTTAGCTCTTAAGACTAGGATTTTTTACTATATAATGTAGTGGAATGCTCTGCAAAACTACCGTTTCAGTTGTTTTGTTTGATTTGAAACACCTTGCACACATTTTTTCGTTATTTTTTAATACCAATATTATTGAAGAAGGTAGTGTACATAGAACTAGATAGTGCAATGTTTTATCTGTTTTAAGTAAAATTTTTGCTGTACGAATTTTACTGAATGATATTCAAGTGTGTATAAGGGGGCGTTCAAGTATTACGTAATGCAATTTGGGGGGAAGGGGGTCTTGTAAAACGTTACGATGCGTTACAAGGGCGGGAGGGGGGTTCGAACAACGTGTTAAGTAAAATTGTTTTTTTTTTATTTAAATAAAAAAAACTAGGAATTAAAATTTCCCAAATTAGCAACCCTTTTCGTTTATGTTTTACGGGGAATCCCTCGATTGCATTTTACATCATTTTTATTTTGTTTTCGTTGTTAGTATTCGTTTAGTGTTTATGCAGAAGCACATTGTGTCAGTGTTGTTAAAGTGAGTTCATACTGTAATGTCCTCAAAAGAGGGAGATTTGCACCATCAGCTGTTTTTGGCTTATAAAGAGTCTCATGCTGACTTGCCAGCGCAACTGTGCCAAAAATATGCCAACGAAATTTGGAAAACGGCTAAAGAAAAACTTAAAAATAAAGAAAAGCTTATAGAACATATAAATGATGTTATACGAGAGTTCAAGGTGAAGGCCACGAAGAAGAAAGCAACAATGCTTAGTTATTTTACACAGGTAAGAGTACTGCTAAAATGTAATAATATTACATATAGGTAGGTATATTATATATAAACCAAACCTAGATTTTTCATAAAAGAACTGGTCATAAGTATTATATATTTTTAGGTACCTATGAAAAAATCAAGCACGCTAGCAACACTATTGTCGGCAAGGCCCAATGTCCCACCGACTTCGCGTACGATTCAACAAAAACAGGTGCGTATGTACCTACACTTTTACAGTACAGTTTGTGTAGGTCTGGATGTTTATACAAAAAATATATGTAGTATATATATGTATGTGTGTGTGTATAAGTTCTATATCGCATGTCTCAAAAATACCCATATTAATTTATCACTTCGTTTATAGTATTCCGATGCTGTAGTATCCGCGTGTTCATCTCTTATGGAATCGATTGTCGGCGTCGCTGGAAGAGAGAGCAGTGCCGTCAAACGAAATATGAGCGATACCCATGATGAGTGAAGTGAGACTAATGATGAGGAAACTGTGGACAACGTGGACATCCCATCTACGGAACCACACATGACTTCGATTGTTTCGGACATGACTAAAAATGTTCCAAACAAACCAGTTCAAGAAACTGTTATGAAGAAAATCAGCAGATAATAAATGTTCTTACTGAAGCAAGGGACACTGGTATAGCCAAAGATGATGTTCAAGAAGAAATAAAAATACTACGGAAAGAATTGAAAGAAGAAGAAAAAAGTTTAAAGAAAAAATTTCTAGCCAAAGAAAAACTTGAGAAAGCTGAACGTCGGAAAAACAATCCTTCTGCAGTAAAACCTCGATCTGGATGTGGGCAGCCCCCTTTGATTGACTCGCAACCTGCTCTCCTGGATACCATAATTAACATTGCCATTCATGGCAGCGCTGCTGATGAACGCCGCCGAACAGAGATGATTAGGAGTTGTCTCACTCTGTCCGACCTGCATGAGAGGCTGTTGTTGATGGGATTCCAAATTTCTCGAAGCGGCACATATCTTCATTTACTCCCACGCGTTTCTAACTCTCAAGAGGGGAGGAGGCACGTACGCAACGTACCTGTAAAGTTAGCAAGACCACAGACCGAGATGCACAAAAAGCACGAGGACGGGGAATTCTGCACTGCTACAATCAGGTCCTTGGAATCTCTCGCGTCGCTTCTGGGACCGCAGCAAGTATTTGTTCTCTCTCAAGATGATAAGGCCCGTGTACCAATAGGTTTACCGGCAGTCAAAAGTCAGAGCCCTCTTTTAATGCATATGGAATACAGAAGACTTTTACCTGACCATGACTGGGTCGTGGCAGAGCGCCACAAACTTATTCCTTCTGTATACGCCGGCGTCATCATGGATTCTGACGGTTTTGGTAAGGAAGAGGCTGTTGGTTACAGCGGGCCGACATACATATCCATAAGGAGTGGGAAACACGCATCCTCCACAGCGAACACCCATGCTTATGATTTCGAATCACTTTTATCAGTAACTGCATTCAAACCCTTAATGATGTCAGAATCGAACACCGTGAAGCCAGTGATAATCATCATTGTAGATGGTGGGCCGGACGAAAACCCGCGTTATCGGANACAGAATCGAACACCGTGAAGCCAGTGATAATCATCATTGTAGATGGTGGGCCGGACGAAAACCCGCGTTATCGGAAAGTCGAGAACTTTGCCATTTAACACTTCAAAAAATACAACCTGGACGCCCTGTTCATAGCCACTAATGCTCCTGGGTGGAGCTCATACAACCAAGTTGAGCGACGCATGGCCCCCCTCAGCAAACGACTGTCAGGCGTCATCCTGCNCCTGGGTGGAGCTCATACAACCAAGTTGAGCGACGCATGGCCCCCCTCAGCAAACGACTGTCAGGCGTCATCCTGCTTCATGAACATTTTGGTTCTCATCTCGACAACAAAGGAATTACTATTGATGATGATTTGGAAAATCGCAATTTTCAGCACGCTGGGGAGACACTTGCAGAGGTCTGGAGGGAAATGAAAATTGACAACTACGATGCTTCGNAATTTTCAGCACGCTGGGGAGACACTTGCAGAGGTCTGGAGGGAAATGAAAATTGACAACTACGATGCTTCGGCGGAATATAGAAAGTCCGAAGATAGCTTGCAAGATGCAGCAGAACATAATCTTTGCATGGTATAGCGCTCACATCTGTGAATCGCAATATTTCTTGCAAGTGATAAAATGTGCAGACGAATCCTGCTGTTCCCGCTCGAGGAGTGCATTGAAATCTGTCTTTCAGGACACTTTCCTGCCGCCACCCTGTCCAATCCTTCAAACCCCAAGCAAGCTCGTGGTACCTAGTCAGCTAGACAAAGGATCATGCAAGTTTTCACCACTTCTTGTGAGGTTGTCCGTTGATCTGTCGCCTCCTCTAGAAGGGTTTAAGCAGATGCCTTACGATTTCTTTTGCCCATCAGTACAATCCAACCTCAAGAACAGAATATGTGCAACCTGTGGGATCTATTTCAAACCCCAAAAGAGTGTTCAAATGCACAGTCGTTGTGCATGGCAAGGCTGCCCAAGACCGTCGTTAAAGTAGAGTACGGCCACAGCGACTTGCTGCCAGAAGGGCAGATGANCGGCCACAGCGACTTGCTGCCAGAAGGGCAGATGAGTTTCTCTGCATTGTGGGCCGCTGTGAAACATCGTCTGAGGATGCTGATTGGCTCGACGAAGATGTAGTAGATGCAAGTGGTTTAACAATACCGGAACCCTCTTCGTCTGCTCTCCGGATGCCAGTAATGAAAGTCTGAGTGGCTGGCACACCTGGGACAGAGGAGCAATAACTCCAATTGAATTGTTTTTTTTACATACCTACCTACTTTTGAATTATGGCTGATTTTATTTAAAATTTTTTGTTAAGAATACGATTTTATTTTGACTAAAATATTTTATTTAAGTTAGGTTTCCATTTCTAATTGCATTGCCAAAGGTTAAAATGTTAAACAAATTTGTTATTTTATTTTTTTTAAGAGTTTATTTGTAAAAAAAAAAGCTAAAATAGGAGAATGCACGAGAAGAACAATGGTGGATGAAGCCAAGAATTTATGTAAGGATGGGGCCAAGTCAGAAAAATGGCGTAATTAAATGTCAGATTAGTAGTTAAAAGTTTATTAGGACAAATTTGAGCCCATTTAAACATATTTTAAACTTAAGCAAATGTTTATTACATTATGTGTGATTGTTTATTTAATAACAATATGAATAAATAAAATAAACAACATATGCATGTATTGCAAGTTAAAAATCTCTTGTTTTATTTATTATTACCACCAATGGGATTAAAACAATAACAAAGGTATTTTAGCGACCTGCCGGTACCTTGCGCAACTTAATTGTGACTTTTAGGTAAAAATGGTCACTTGGGTTTTGCCTAACATTTAAGGAGGGGAAGGTGGGGTACAGAAAAATGTTACGGCGCGTTACATGGGGGAGGGAGGGTCAAAAATCTTCAAAAATTTGCGTTACGTAACTCTTGAATGTCCCCTAATGTTGTTTTGAATTCAGAAAAAAATAATTAAACTTAATGCCATCTGTTGGCATATTTTCAAACTACATTTGTCTGCTACGGCTGCTCTTTCGTGAGCAAAAAATTCGGCGTTTGTTTTAGCTCAAGTNATATTTTCAAACTACATTTGTCTGCTACGGCTGCTCTTTCGTGAGCAAAAAATTCGGCGTTTGTTTTAGCTCAAGTGGAAAATTAGGACAGTTTCTGATATTCTGATTGGCTTTCCCAGTTTTCCGTTTTGTTTGCTCGGAGTGATAAGCATTAATTTCATTGTCTCTTTACAAAACATTAATACCAACTTTAATTAAATAAATGAATTGTATCTTAAAACTTTGTATAAGGTCTCAGTTTAAATTTTACAACAGTAAAATCAACCGAATCTGTTTTTAAACGCTATAAGTATTACAAATTTTATTTCTAGTAAATAATATTAAACTGTGATTTTATCTTCACATAACCTATATTCAAAACTGTCTTTTATTTTTCTCTATTCACTTTATAAACACTTAAGATTTATTTTTACGTGCCAAGTAGATCATAAATACGGAATATTTTAATGTTTATGCCGTTTTTAAAACAAATTTTCTTTTCAATATAACTCTGACATTTTAAAATAAAGAACTTATATTTACTTGATCTGTGATCATCATCCTGAACTGCCAAAATGTGAGGTTCAAGGCGAGGTTCAAATTGCTTAGTTTGGTGTGCCGAATAAAATGGTGCAACAGCCAACTGTGCTGAACCAAAATCAAGCCGGTATTTGATCCTAGATCATTGCTGAACCTCAATGAAGCAACCGGGCATAAGTGAATGAAGGATTGGCAGTAAGATGTCCGTAAAAGCATTTGCTTCACTCTGTGGTATGTCGAGGGCTACAGTTACGGGCTGATAACCTGTAAGGTTGTATTAAACCATTCTGTAAATAAATTAAATAATGAATATAAAAATTAACGCTGTTCACGTTAGAAAGAAGTTTCTATTAAACAAGTATTGAAGAAAGGAAAATAATGTTTTCATCGCGTAATAAAATAGAATGATATTAAAGTAGGATTGTAAGAATCTGTGAAGCTGGAGAAACAATAACACTGTGTGAAAAAATTCTTCCCAGGCTACTGTGAGCAGACTGTAAATATCTATAAAATAAATCTTTAGGCCTACCTTGCAATATTCACGAATGAATGTGACGTCAGTCTCACGAAAGTGAGGTAACCCAACAGCATCACATTCATCATCTACTCGGTCAGATTTTTCTCTCAGTANACGTCAGTCTCACGAAAGTGAGGTAACCCAACAGCATCACATTCATCATCTACTCGGTCAGATTTTTCTCTCAGTATGTGGAATATGAAAACAGTGATCCATAGAATTTCATCTTGTATCTTTGGATGTNGACGTCAGTCTCACGAAAGTGAGGTAACCCAACAGCATCACATTCATCATCTACTCGGTCAGATTTTTCTCTCAGTACGTGGAATATGAAAACAGTGATCCATAGAATTTCATCTTGTATCTTTGGATGTTATAAAATATATTCATAGTTTATCTTCAATGATTTCTGCAGGAACACAGCTTGAACCCTGTTTAATCCAGAGGCCCTGGCAGAGCTATTGGGTTGCGTGAAATTCTTTATGTGCTCTTTCCTCGTCAGTTTTGGTTGCATCACTTCAAGACCTTATACATTACATTGTGTGTGCAACACAACACTTGTGACAAGGTAAATGAAAATATGATTCCTTGCTTTTTGCCAAGTACAGAGGAAATCTCAGTGAACTCATAATCACCATCATCCTTATCAGCAACTGCACCAAACACACTGTAAAAATAAAATTTTATTATGGACAGTTTTTATAATTAGATGCCACCCTACAAACCTCTTCCTACTGTGAATAGCTGTTAGCAATGCAAATCTGTGCTACAGCATGTAATTTGTTCACTCACCTGAATGCTTTTGACAAAATTACTGCCATTATCTGTGGTTATTGCAGCAATTTTGTTTTGTATCCGTAATTAATTATTAGTGTTTCAAGAATTGCAGAAATTATAGAATATGTATGCATCCAAGCATTCTTTCGCAAGGTAAGAGATCATTACATCCTTCCAGTGTGTCTCATTCAATCCAGTGAGCAGTTGTACCAATGTAACTCCTGAAATAAATATAAAATACAGTATTACTTTATAAGAAAAATATTGGAACGAAAAATAAAATAAATTGAAACTTGAAATTTACCTGTTGAATAATTTCCAACAATCTGCAGTTGTTGCTACTGTGCGAGAGAAATAAATATACAGGATGAGTCGTTAACGTATGCTAATCCAGCATAAACAGAATCCTTATGACAAATAAATAGGGAAACACGTACACGACATAGAGCTTAAAGTGATTTCTGAGGGAGGTAGAAGCAGTAGGAACTTCGCGGTTGGAAATGTGTTATACAACGATAAATTGGAAACCACTTGCGATTATGCAACGAAAATTGGCATACAGGTAAATGTTTACAAGGCAGGTTACCACACAAAATAGCATTATGGAAAGTACACCCCTTCATACATTTATGGGGGTTGGCACTCTCCGATTGCTTAGAACTTTGAAACCTGCGCTTGAAGCAATTTGACATGACATGTTAGTAATCAGCATGAAAAAGCAATTAAAAAATTGCCTTGGTAGTATCCGCTAATCCCGACCATTAAAGCAGAAATCACATCTTTAGTTGGATGGCAGATTAATAGTTGTCTGGGAGGTAGGCAGCCCGTAGCACTCTCTGTGGTCCAAGGCATACCAATTGACAACCTGGTTCATGTTTTTTCCTAATGCTGATAAATGACCCCTTGGTAAACGGTGTTAGTGTGGGTTAGTTAAAAAAAACTAACACTTGTTCGAGTATCAGTGATTTATTTGGAATGTGAAGTGTTTACACGGTTTTAGCATATGGTCAAAGTGTGAGCCACCCATCTCCACACATGCACGAATTCGATGCGCATATGACTTTTGCAAATGCTGCAAAGGTTCCTTGATTAGCCTGTAGGGTACGGCATGCATCTTGAATACGTTGCCAGAGATTCTCCACATTGTCCACGTCAGTTGCATACACCTGTCTCTTCAAGTGACCCCACAAGTAGAAGTCGACTGTATTTAGGTCCGGTGATCTGGATGGTCAACACACTGGCCAACCTCGGCCAATCCATCGTGCTGAGTACCACATATTTATGTACTGCCTTGCTGTGCGACTAAAGTGCGCTGCTGCACCATTGATCATGAACCCCACGTCTTGTAGATTCAGTGACACATCTTCAAGCATCGTGCTGGAAACTTGTGTGAGATGCATGTCCAGTTTCTCATTACTTCACTCCATCACACACGTTGTGAAGAGTTGTCTGATGTGTAAATTACCAATGCAATGCTAGCAGACATGTAACCTCGTCGCCGTTTGGTACAACAGGAACCAATACAATGGAGAACTTGCCCGCAGGAACTCTTCATCTGTCCGCAATCTTATAAACCTGTTGCCTTAGGATAGGGTCATTAGGCAGAGTATCAGTTCACACTTCATGCGTGACAGTTAACAGGCTGCCTACCTCCCAGGCAACCATTAATATACTTTCCAACTAAACATGTGATTATTTAGGTAATGCTAGGGATTTGCAGATACTGCCAAGGCGACTTTTTAATTGCTTTTTTTAGTGCTGATTACTAACATGCCATCAAATTGCTTCAAGTGCAGGGTTACAAAGTTCTAAGTAATTGGATGCTGCCAACCCCTATTTAATGTGTGAAGGGGTAACGCTGTTTGTCTGTATGCCAAATTTCGTTACTTAATAGCAAGTGGTTCCCAATTTATCGTTGCATAACACATTTACAATTACAACGTTCCAGAGCTTCTACCACCCTCAGAAATCACTTTAAGCCCTATGTAGTAAATATGTTTCCTTATATATTTGTCCTAAGGATTAGTCTCACATCGGATTAGCATACATTGACTCAACCTGTATATGATATAATAATGCAAGTGCAGGTAGGGTATGTATGTAGCCGTATATGTGTTAGACAACGTGTGGAAATATTTGTTTCAGGCGAGCGAGTGCGTGTATCAGAAACAGAAAATTTTAACACTAATATTTTTTTCTCTTTCAAATCACCTAAGAGAAAAATCACAAGTATCAGAACATTCTCCAAGATCATGAAAACATTAAATAAAATTGTTTTCCACTCAACTCTTTCAACAAGGAGAACAGATGATGATTTAAGAATTTACCTTTACTTTCCACATAGCTGTTAAAATAGAACATAGACAAAAATAAATGAAACAGTTACAACATATTCAAGAAATCTATCCACACAAGACAAATACTTCAATACTGCATACAACATGATCCATGGATAAAATCTTATTCGTAGTGGTTTTATTAGAAACAGTTAGACAAATCATCTTATAATTAATGGCCTAAGTGAAATAAAATTTGTACCAAGACTTTGAATAAAATAATTATTTACGTTTCCTCCACCAGATAAATAAAAAGAGTACCAAAAACTGACATGAGTTAAGAATTATTTCTTATTCAATATTAAAAATGGTCAGTTCAATTTGCTTCATTGCACTGCTGGAAGATGGTGAGCTAGAGTCCTTTCATTCCAGGACTTCTGGTCTGTTTGAAAAGGTAAATAATAACGCACTAAATTAATTCTTTCTTCACATAGTAATAAATTTTGTCTAGTAATTCTACAAAGATTTGCTGGTGGAGATTCCAAGATAGCTTTACCAAAATTGAATTATCCTACAATATTTCATAGTGTTGGTAAGGCAGTTTCCTTCAGTAGTCGGAATAGGGAAAAAACCACTCCAAAAATTAATAAATCTGGTGCTTTTGTGCTTGTTCAGATACTGCCCGCACACATGTAATATACTTGGAATGGCTCTCATCCATTCCACCTATCCTTATGCAGAGGCAGTCTCAAAATTAAATTTATTTAACTCTGAGCCCTATAAAGTATGACTGCTTGTCATCATGGAAGCAAAATTGAGAGTCCCCTGTAATCACAGAGATTACCAAAAGCTTCTCTTGTAACAATTAAAAACTGCCCCTGAGAAGTCTTCACTTCCCGAGATGTATAAATAACCAAAAACCATAATCAAATATTTACATACAGTAAAAGGAAAAACACAATTTATCTTAGCTCAGTACACCTTAAATATAAACTGGAAAGAAAAAAAAATTAAGCACCCATTTATCATTAAAATTCCATGCCAAATAAACTGTCAATTAAACTTTTACAAGTATGAGCAAATATCATAAACATTACAAATTAACACATTAAATACTACTGAGTGAAAGTAAAATAAAGTAAACGGTCTTGTGTGACAATTGGGTACCAAAAGTATATACCTCGAAAATGTCCTTTTCAGAAAGTAAACAACATTATACTGAGATTACTGCCTCACCACATATTAGTGATGTGAAGAGTCTTGTAGACTTGGTGGCAGACTTGATTCTTGAAGGTACTCCATTTGCTTTGAGTAGTAATCGCAGCTGATTCGAGCCTGCAGGTAGCGAGGCAGGAGACTTCAATAGTAATTTTTCTTGTGATTATGATTTGTGAAACATTGAAAACATATTACTTGATGCTAAAGTTAAGTTTATATAATTGTATAATATCGTACTTATTTTTGGTGGTCTCGTAACTAGTATCTTTCTTTTAACATTCAAAGGCTAATTGTGATATCTGCGTAAATACAAAAACAAGGTGAATCGTGGTGTTTTAAACAATGGGCATGTAGCATTGTNAAAAAAAAAAAAAAAAAAAAAACATACCAGTACAAAACAAGCAGAATAGAGGTGTGACTACTAAAATAGATCAGAGTTTGCTAGGTAAGTACTCTAGTACTTGGACTTTACTTCGAAATCGATTCTTTAATTAAGGGTGGTACGTGGGTTTATTCTATTTTTAAAATCATTAACTTGTCTCATCACTACTACATATGTCACTGTGGTGAGTTTGTCTTTACATCATTGCATTAAGTTTTGTAATCAACTTAACAGGAGTTTTTCTTATCAAAACAGTTTTACCGTACTCAAGTCCCTGAATAAAATTGTTTCTAAATGAATGCTGTCCTTTCACAGTAAAATCTGTGACCAAACTGTCAACTATTTTCTGCGTTATGTGTCCAGGAACACATGAAACTAATTTAAGCAGCTCTCTGTGAGTATGCTGCCCATATTCTGTCTCGTTTTCACAACCATTTCTTCTTTACTTCTCAGAGCCAGACTCAACGTTCTCCATTTTTGATATCCGAAACATGTGCAAATTTGGTATGTTCTCGATAAAGTGAGCATTCTAAAATTCAACCTATGAAAAAATCACTGCCCGTAACTGCATATATTTTAACATAGGCAATGACCGCAATACTCATAGTTAAGTTGGCAGTGAACTTCGAGAAGTAGTTCATGTTTTGATGTCTTACTAGTCGTAAAGTTAAAACATTTTGTCACCTGTAATTCAGTTTCTTTTTATTGTATGCAAATAAGAATAGAATTTGCCATGATTGTAACACATTCATGTTTTTAACTCTTTCACATAATCGCCTGGCTGACACAACGTTCAGGTTAGCTTGTTCATTGTTTGTTTTATTTCTGGCCTGCGCTTGTGTGTCAACAAAATAACATTTTGCGACCATGATTTTCAGTGTCTCTTTGTAACTCCTGAAATAATGTATTCATTAACGTAATAAGTAAAACATTATTATACATGTTCTGAGTAAAGTGGCATAATTATTTATTGCCAGCCAATATATCAAAAAGTGAGTACTGGGTTTAACGATTAAACTTAAGGTAAGTAATTTGGAGAAAAATTAGATTCTGCATTAAATGTTAGGCTGCAGTTTCATGAAATACATTGTCATCAGCCAGTTATTATGTTTTTTTGTATTCTGGTGAAGTTACATTCACATCAGTGCAGGCATTTAAATTTTATAAGCCAAAAATGATTATTTTTGTAAGCAAAGCAGTAGGCCTTAGCAAGCGTTAATTTAGTGCTTTAAAAACTGTGTGGCAGTACGAATTTTCACAAAACTTGCATCATTATTGTGGAAGCAGTGGTGGTTCGTGCTATAGGGCTGCAGTCGTGGGAGGAGCAACTGGTGCTCATATTTATATTGCTTTGTTGTCGTAAAGCTGGTGATTACTTCAGGTGTAAAGTGAGGTATTTACTATGTTACTTTCACTATATTTGAACTTAATTTAACATGAACAGAATAGATGTGATGGGTTTACGAGCTATTTGCCATTTATTTTTCTCAGCTATCATTAGAGGAGAAAACTTACATTAAAAACAAATGGCTTAGTAATTAATCAGTCCTCATCAACAAGGCAGCAGACAAACAAAAGAAAATTTAATCGTGATGTGTATGATAAGCACAAATGGCTGTGTGGATGTGAATAAAAAATGTTTTTTTTTATTGAAAAGTATGATAAAAATATTTTTAACTTTTTAATTAATTTGCTTAGTTGCAGTGTTGCACATATCTGTGGTTTAAACATCACAAAATAAAATAGCGGGAATATTTTATTGGTACAGCATAAAATAGAGGACGAGAGAAGAAATTACCATGTTAAAATAATTTTATCAATAAAACTTTTTGTGACAAAAAATTTGTATACAAGATAATTCAAAAAGGATGGTGCAAAAGTAAGCTGATTTATACATGCATCATAATTTTTTAATAATCCTAAATACTTATGAAAATCTAAGTGAAATGGAAATTTGAATTTCACTAATATTTATTGCTTGTCCAATGTTCATCAAGAAGAATAACAATAAAAAATTTTATTTGTCTATCCATTTGTCTATGCTTATTACTATAATGTTACTGAAATACTGTATGGCCATTGACACTAGGCAAGTTTGATTTCATGATATTAATTTACTTAATTTGATTTTGTGCGAGTATTTAGTTGACAATGTTGAAATTTTAAGATTTTCGTTAAACATTCGTTAAAGCTATGTTCTTATAATATTATTTTTCTTTTCAGTTTCATGAAATCTCTTTTTTCGTTTTGTTAAACAAAACGTTACTTTTGTGCTACCCTAGAATATTTTAAAGCTTATTTTCAAACTTAAAAATAACAAAAATTATGTATTTCATTAAACTCACTCTCTCTCCCACTCTCAAATATTCAGTATCACTGTGCAGCCCTACCTGTGCTGAAACCCATGAGCCGTGACTGTGTGGAAGTATGCTGTAAAGATTTGGGACAATTCTGTCCAGCTATTTAGTTTCATGACATGACAATTGTTTTTGTAGCAATGCCCGTCATTTGCTTGTGCATAGTTTTGTATTAAAATATTGCTTTGTGAGGTATTCTTGCATTGTAATTCTCCTCATAAATGTTGTCAAACATAATTCTTAAGTCATTTAACAATGGTTTAAGACACATTGTTTTATGTATGAAGAAGTAAGTTCACTGTTTTGTCTAAAAGTGTGCCTTTCTTATAGGTATGATAGTTACGTATAACGGGCAAGCATTTCAGAGTTTTTAAAGATGAACGTTCGAAACGCCTTGGCGTTTGTGTATTGGGGAAAAAAAATTATGTTTCACTCTGATGTTATTCTGTTGACAACCTAAACCAAATATATTTTCTTACGAAATTGAAAGTATTCACTATATTTAAAGACATTAATTTATATGTAAACAAAAAAATTATCGTGAACATCAGTTAATCTACACAAACTAATATTTACTGAAGTTAACATGTACAAGTTTATAATGCTGATCATAATATCTATTACTTTTTATTGTTTATTTAATGAGTATGTAGTGGATATACGAGCCAGCTGATGTTTACACCAGCTGAAAGTCACATGGCAGTGTTAATTTTTACAGGTACCTGGCAAGATACGCAACGAACAGACTGGAAGTAGAAACTTAGCAGAGCTTTCAAAATTGCTCACTTTATCGTGAACAGTTTTTAACAAAATGTTGCTTTATGTTAGAAAAAGTTGAGTGATTTTAAGATAAGATTTTTACTTGCGGTAAGCAATGTAAACACTCAACTTTTCATTGCGGCATCATCATTACTAACATTTTTCTCTTTTGAAAGAAAAGAGTGTTGTAGTTCTTCCATGGTAGCTCATTTTTTTTTTAATAGAAAAATACAATGGACTGAAACATTTCATTCTTAAGTGGTTACGCTACAGTTAAAATCATCAGGTATAGTAGATTTTTACTTCTACTAGTGTATGCATTCGCCTCCCTGTGCCATCCTTCCTATACCCAGCACAGAACTTCGTGGCTGCACAGCATCAGTCTATTGACAAGCAGTACATTAACGTGGCAACATGGCTCTGTTGCCACGTCAATCAGGTAGCCGTCCCGTCATAATACGTGTGTCGTAAAATCTGAATTGTATTGTTATAAATTACAATTCTATACATAAAGAAAGACATTTGAATAATAGTTGAAAGAGAAATTAATAAATTACATATTTGATATCTTTCGGGGATGATATCTTTTAGAAAACTGCTGGAGCAGACAAACTGCTAAATGTTTACATTCATAGCAAATTGTTCTGACACACAAGTTGACAGCTTAGCAACATACATTAAATGTGCATGTAATAATTTTTTTGTTTATTTACAGTTACATGTAGCAAAGAAAAAATTATTCATCTATCTTGCTGTAGTTTGTAATGGCATCGTCATGCAGGTTCACTCGGTCTTGTCCTACATGTTCACAGATCTGTTGGGTGTATCAGGAAATGAGTGACCCAGTCACAAAAGTAACAAGAAAGTACAATAGTTAAAAGTCTATCATAGAACCACTTGATCTCTCTATGTTAATGTATAACCTATTTTGTCACTTAGAGCTGCCATGATTAATTTTGTTGTCGGAATTTCCCTCATTTTCGTACAATTCTAACGCTATTCTGAGAAGACAGTCTTCGTTAAAGTCATTAAAAACTGTAACTTATTCCCTGGAAAACCTATTTTTTCTAGGTGATACAAATATTGCTTTTGACATAGATGCAATGCTGCTGTCTCTTTAAATGCATATCTGTCACACTGTACAGTCACATTATATGTTCTAGGTGATACAAATATTGCTTTTGACATAGATGCAATGCTGCTGTCTCTTTAAATGCATATCTGTCACACTGTACAGTCACATTATATGTTCTAGGTGATACAAATATTGCTTTTGACATAGATGCAATGCTGCTGTCTCTTTAAATGCATATCTGTCACACTGTACAGTCACATTATATGTTCTAGGTGATACAAATATTGCTTTTGACATAGATGCAATGCTGCTGTCTCTTTAAATGCATATCTGTCACACTGTACAGTCACATTATATGTTCTAGGTGATACAAATATTGCTTTTGACATAGATGCAATGCTGCTGTCTCTTTAAATGCATATCTGTCACACTGTACAGTCACATTATATGTTCTAGGTGATACAAATATTGCTTTTGACATAGATGCAATGCTGCTGTCTCTTTAAATGCATATCTGTCACACTGTACAGTCACATTATATGTTCTTGGTGTGACAAACTGTTCATTTTGTTTACAATTCATACCTTAGCAAAATAAATTTTTTTATAATTCAGAAAAAATAAGAATGCAGACAAAAGATTATTTATAGATTGACCTTGTTTGTGAACCGCTATCCTTCTGCAAGTACAGGTGCTAGCACAAGGTTTACTCAGCACAATAATGTCAGCAAAAATTTACACACAAGTAAATGAAAAACAGTGATGATCATTCAAAGCCTGTCACTGTACTGGGGCTACACGATATAGCAGACACTAAACATTGGGTAGCATGAGGCAACTTACTGTGCTACACGTTATCTTTGTTGACTAAGCTCGAGTCAGATGTCGTCGTTATTGTGAGCTTCGAAAACAAGGTTGGCACGTATAGATACACCTAAGTAATGTAGTTCCCTCTCGTGGGAATAACAAATAACATTCAGGATTCTGAATTCTGAAAAATAGTAATGAGTTTATGCCTGCTGTCATTCACACTCCTTAATGATGTAAAACATGAATGGATAAAGATACAGATTTCAGGTTTTCACCTACTTATTCAGCAAAATGAGCCTCTTGCAAAAAGTGCCTGGATTTTAATGAAATTTTTCATGTTTTTTTGAGCAGACCTGAGAAACATTTTGCTTGACTCGCTGTAGCCTCTATAACATTGCGAACTAGGCAACAGCTCAAACCTGTGATAGGCTACTGGCACCAGTAAGTGGGAGGAGCGCCTGCAGATCGTCTGACCTTGAGCGGCCACGAAGCTCTGTGCTTGGTGTAGTGCTGAGTCTTTAGGTTCTAGGAATACAAGGCAGACTGCCATTGTTTGCTAGTTGTGTTCTGTTTTTCATCCAGCATGGATGCATCAAATTTTTTACTCATAATTGTGATTGTGTGCAACCATTAGAGTTACATTTAATTTTGCATATTGTGGAAAATAAGACAGTACACAACCTATGAGGAGACATTTTTATACTGCCAGAGTTTGTAGTTCTATGGACGTCTAGTGCACTTTCAATTACGTTTAATAGTTTAAATTATGTGATTGTAAATGATGAAGGGCAAGAAAGAATTAGAAAACTTTTGACATGTATTATATATGAAAGCGACTAAGATGATGATTGTGGAAATGCTTTTGAAAGTGAAGACTGATTGTAGGTGACAACGAAACTAACACTGAAGAATCAGGAAGTGAAAGTGATAGTAAACATGACATCCAACATGGATTTATCTAGGAAAAGATAATGTTACAAAGTGGAATGTACATAAAACCGAGATGAAATATTCAGGCGAGGAAACAAAATATTACACATTTGCAAGTGTAAAAGGTTAAGCATGGAATGCAAAAATAGATAAAATAATTATCTCTACTACATACTAACATGTGTATTGCAAGATTTCACCAAAACTATGGATGCTATAGAAATGCTCTGCTTGGCACGGCGGGCGGGGGGTTGGTAAGGGGAGGGGGGCTATTTTCAGGTGGCCTTATTTGGCAGGGGTGCTTCGAATGGCTCATGAGAATTTGTCCAACCTATGGGTTACGGTTGGTGCAGGAGTAGAGAAGTCTGATGCAACGTTTTTTATGAATAGCAAGTATTTTTTACTTCGTGCTCTAAGTTTTGACAATCTGAATGATAGACACAGGATAAATTGGCCTCTATTAGAAAGATGTTTGATGAATTTATCCGTTGTGCTGAACAATTCACCATTGTTTGCAATGGCATATGTCCATAATGTTCTAACAATCAATTATCCCCATTGCATAAATCATTCAAACGACACTTCACCATCATTGAGTGTGCAACGGTGAATGAAATGTTAGAACCATTCCAAGGCCTGTGTAGTTTCCGAGCATATATAAGATATTTGCCTGGTAAGTGTGCAATAAAAAATTTAGCTCTTAAGTTGGAAATTTTGACATTTTACAATGCTATGAAATGTGTAGACCATGGTTTCCCAACCTTTTTTGCATCGCGCCTCACCTATTTATAAATAAAACTTCCAGACCCCCTCATGAAAAATTAAAACAATAAACATCATTTTAATGCCATTTATTTATCAATCATAATTATAAAATAAAACTTTGGTGTCCGACCCTAAAAATAATATTACTTAGTATTTCTTAAGTTTTTGCATCTCATGTGCGCCTTACATGTGGTGATTCGTGTAGAAAGTACATGCACGTTACAGTAGTATGCACTGTGCGTGTCTACCGGAAAGAGGTCAGAATCTCGCACACTACTGTAGAAACTTTACTCACATAAGCAAGGGCTACGCGCAATCGAGACTTGCAAGAACTATATTAAAATTGCAAGATACTTGAGCTTGCATATTCTGAACCAGCTGGTCGACTCTAGGTTCAGTTTTTGCCAGAGGTACTGTCAGGTTTCTATCGACGGCAAGACGATTGCGTTGCTTAGTTTTGATCAGTACCAATGCTGAAAAATCTGTCTCACATAAATAAGTAGAGGAAAACGGAATAAGAAGTCGCAAAGCAATAGTGGCAACATTTGGATTAACAAGGAAACGTTTGATCCAAAACTTCTCTAAAGTCAAAAGATGGAAGTCATCTTCAGTGGTCGAATCTGCCTTCATTTCTAAAAATTCTTCTTGAACCTACCCTGGTAATTGCAAGGCACCGACCACAAATGGATTTCTCGTCATGTGTCATATCGGAGAGTCTGAATCAATGTCTTGATAGTATCGCTGACATTCTTGTTTCAAGGCATGCAAATGAGCTTCTATTTCAGTTTTCAACTTTTCATTCAATAGTTGACTTTTAGTTGCTTCATTTTGCCGAGAAAAGGATATCAAGTTTCCGGCAGACACTCTTTGAGTCCAAAGTTGAAGCTTTGATATGAAACCTTGAACATGATCTTAGTTACTTATTAGAGTGCAGTTATTACCCTGAAGCTTCAAGTTTAACTGATTCAAGGCATCAAACATATGTCAAATAGGCCAATCTCAATTAAAATTCTACATCGTTGAAAATTTGCAGAGGATCGTTGTTTTCAACTCATGAAGGCATGCCAACATGTTGCCCTTAGACAGCCAGTGCACTTCTGTGTGGAAAAGAAGTACTTTGTGATCTGAATCGAGATATTCACAAAGCAAAGTAAATAAACTACTGTTCAAAGTAAAGTCTCGCGTAAGTTTTATGGCAATGTTTTTGAAGCCAAAGCTTGACAGTGAATAACACAATGTGTGCTAACCAGCATGGGATTCTTTTCCTTGAGTTTTGATCTAAACCTGATCTTGCAACTATCATTGCAGGGGTGCCATCTGTGCAGAGTCCAATAAATTTATTCCACTTAAAATAATTTTTTTTGATGGATCCAGATATTGAAGCAAATATGTCGTCAGCTGCTGTCAAAGATTGGGAGTATAAAATTCTTCTTCAATCTGATCCTTGTTGATGTATCGAATGTAGACGATTAACTGTGCACAGTTACTGATGTCCGTAGATTCATCACAACTTATGGCAAAAAATGGCGATGATTTTACTTTGTTTATTATTTGGCACTTTGTCTGCAGCAATATCATCGATTCTATGCTTGACAGTGTTATTGGAAAGAGAAATCAATTTCATATTTTGTTCTGATTCTTCTCCTAATATTATCTGGGTGGCCTTTAGTACATATGGCTTGATTAAGGCTACGGCCACACGAGCCGTTTTTCACGCAGGAACGCAGCGTGAAAAGCTGCAACAAATATAGACCCGCTGTAACAGAATGGTGGTGGTCAGACATAGCTTGTTTTCACGCATGCGTAAGAATCGTCTGTTGCATTCTCAAGGTCTCCTGCAGACAAATAGATCCAGACCCATGTTTTCACGCACAGTGACTGGCTACACGTGCTTGAAAAACGTTGTTGCTTTGTGTTTTAAATTCTTCATCTTGTATTTCAAATCACGGAACTCCTAGACAGTGAAATGATTATTTTAGAAGTTCAGAAGTTTGTATATCTGTATGTCACTAGTGATATTAACTTTAAAAATCGTGAAAGAAAAGAGATGCATGGATGATGGTAACCAAAAATGTAATGGGTGAAAAATGGGACCAGGTGGACGAAAACACAAGATCTAACATTGGTAAGTACTAATAAAAATTATTATTTTATTTAAGTCACTAGTTATAGCCTAAGTAGTAAGCAGGTGTTACAAGAGGGATAAGCTATAACGTAAAAGAGGTTTCTGTGCACAGCATAGACTATTTAAAGTACAGATAAAGATTCTATGCTTCAATGTTACAACATTTATTTTGCCAGGGCACTGAACCTGCAGGAGAGGAGAAGTAACTTTTGAATTTGTCTCTGGTCAGAACTCCAATGTTGTCTCCTCTTGTTCCAAGTGTAGGAATACCTTCCAGTGGGCAGGACAGGGTGCCTTCAAAGTTGTAACCATCTTGTTGTCTTACGAAATTGTGAAGCACGTAACATGTTTGGATAATAATGTCGGCTGTATCAATACTAACATCAATTGGTTGATGAAGAATGCGCCATTTATTAGCTAAAATGCCAAATGCACATTCAACGTAACGCCGTGCTCTGGACAGGCAATAGTTAAAAATTCTTTGCTGCACAGTCAGTTTTCTAGCAGGATATGGTCTCATGAGATTTTAGCACATAGCAAAAGCTTTGTCACCTACAAAAACGTAAGGCATTGGTTCTCCAGACGAGTCGTTTGGCAAAGGCGCAGGCTGCGGCAAGATCAAAGTTTTTTTTGTAAATTTGTTCACCCAGACCAGTATTTTTTATTATATTTGAGTCTCCTTCGCCAAAAGATCCAACATTAATAAATGTGAAGTAATAGTTTGAATCTACTACAGCCATTAACACAATAGAAAAAAACTTATTGTAGTCAAAAATTCACTCCATGAACCCCACTGATTTATGATTTTTACATGTTTGCCATCAATTGCCCCCAAGCAGTAAAGGGAAGTTTGCCCTTTTTTCTAATTGATTACTGATTGCTTTCCACTCTTCCGCAGTTGGCTCTCTCATGTACTCTCCTTCCATTACTTTCCAAATAGCTGTACATGTACTTCGAATAATAGAAGAAATTTTTGAACGACCAAGAAGGAATTCAAAATGTAGTGAGCGAATAGAATTTTGAGATGCCAAGTACCTGAAAAAATTAGCACGTTTTAGTCGATATTCTTTGCAGTCGATGCAAATTAGAGTTTTGCTACACTTTACGTCTTGTCTAAAACATATCCACATACTAAAGGAATGTTTCGAGTAGTGAGTATCTCATAATTAATACCTGTATTGTTGCAGGAAAAGAAGTACAAAAGAAATGGAGGAGTATGAAGGATAGCATCCTCCAAAGTCTTAAAAGTGAAACAGGGAAAAGTGGTGATGCAAGAAAACCAAAGAAACCTTATGTATATTATAAACAGATGGCCTTTCTTCAAGCACTTCATGGGCAAAGAGAGTAAGTACAATAGCTTTCCAAGAAAGTCCTTCTACCCTGATTTTTTAAACTTCTAGGATCAATTTTATTTCTTGCAAGGTTTTTGAATGTGTTTCTTTTTCAACAGGACTTTGGGGAACATGGATGCTGATTGCGGAAATAACCAGAAGTAACAACGGAAGAACCAGCTATTGTTGATCGTTCAGTTTCACATATGCCAAAGAAACGAAAGTCAGATCCATTTGAAACAGTAATTGTCAAAATCTTGAAGGCGAGTGTAGAACAACAGCCCACACAAGTAATACAGGATCCAGATGAAATGTTTCTTTTGTCACAGTTGCCAAATATAAAAAAGATGACACCAAGTGATAAGCTTCAATTTCAAATTAATTTCATGGAACTTATCCAGACTTACAGCGATACTAGTTCACACGGGAGTACATTTACATCTCCTGTTTACAGTGCGACCTCATCGAGGGCACCATCAATACCAGAGAGGCTTTTTGAAGATGATGAGAACTCAGTATTGTCCTTTATTAACCTTTAAATTTAAATGCTATTTGTAATCTTATGAAAAATAAACTGCATTATAAAAATGCTATGTTGTAAAAATTTAATACTAACCTTAAGGACACTGCTAGCTTTTCTTCTGCACTTATACAGTCCTGCATTATAGTATCACTTGTTGTAATTGCATCTTCAACCTTAGATAGTAATATTTCAAATGAAGATATGGACATTCTATAATACTCAAAAAACTTGTCTGCGTATCCTTTTAGCTTATTATGTAGAAGTGCAAATTTTCCTTTTACTGCTCTTTCACTTATAATAGGATGTACCGAGTATGTTCTTTGACGTCGACGGTGACGCCTGCGAACAACTTATAAGGCACTTAATATGTTAACAGCGTTTTTATTTATTGAACACGGTCTCATGTTGCACTGGAGGGAACCAACACACTACTGAGTTGGCGGTAGAATAACCCACACTAGTGGCCGGGGGTAAGTTAGGATTTTCAAGCTGCTTGAAAAGAAGCTGCGTTCCTGCATGAAAAACGGCTCGTGTGGCCGTAGCCTAAATCTTCTCCAATAGTGTGCAGTCTTTTTTGCTTCTCTATCAAAAAAGTTTTTTCAAAGAAGTGACGTGTGACGTCTTTTGGGAATAGGAACCTCGCTGACCCACTTTGCGAGCATACCCCAGTTGACACGTGCCACGAGGCAGGTGGCGGGCCGCAGTACACGTGTCGCTAAGGCGTAGGCCTCCCTGCCACCCCCCCTTCACCTCCCTAGGCCTCTCGCCTGCCCGGGAGATCTGTGGAGCGCGAAGGTTTCATGAGATATCGAAACGCAGCACGAAGAAATAGCTGACGAGCTGGATATTGGTGCCGAGAACACACCAATTTTCAGGAACCACGCCACGCGTTTTGAAAGGCATTGTTCTGCGTTCCACCCCCCCCCCCCCCCTCGTCAGTAAAACATCACCACAGTGAGACGGCAGCAACAGCGGGCCTTTGCCAAAGGCCGCCCATCGCCGGAGCTCTCACACCACAGCTGACATCATACCAGCAAGAGTTAAGTATAGAATCACCGTCAAGAGAAGCCCCCCTCCATCACGAAGTCGTTAGCAGTCAATCCGAGTAACCAAATTATCACAGTACCACACCTCTCAAGTGCTGATGTATTTTATTTGTGTTAAATTCGAGACAATATATTCGTCCTTCAAATTGAAACAGCTAAAGACTAAATTATTGCAAACCCCGTAACCTTCAGGCATCATATAGTCGGTGCCTGGGGGCATTAACAACGACACTATAAGCCACTCTGTCTTCCACAGTGGCGGTATAGCGTCAGAAGGCTTTGAGATGCTGTGACACGCCTTTGTGATAACTNAGAAGGCTTTGAGATGCTGTGACACGCCTTTGTGATAACTTCTTGACTTATCTAATCTCATGCGCTTGAGTGTTTCTGATTTGGAAGAAAAAGACTCCTTAGTTTTGGTTATCATAGTAGGGTGTTGTTGACTCAAGTGCCTTTCAAGACGATTATGCCTCATGGCTTCATTGCTCAAAACTTTCAAACATATTACACACTGAGGTAATTGTACTCCGTCTTTTTCAATGTAGGTAAATCCAAACTTAATGCTGCTGTTCCAAGTTTAAATTCGCGTTACGATACGCTGCATAACGTGTCGTGATGCGACCTTGAAATTATATCCAAGGCACTCCCAAAGAAGTTTCACTTCAAAATTTTAGTGTAGGTATAATACAACTCACCTTCAACATCAAATCTTCACGACACTTCACAGACTTGCTTATCTACTCTAATTGTTATAAATTGTGCGTGCGCAATGGCGTTCTATCCCAGACTGATGGGGCAGGGCGGGGAAAGTATGGACATGAAAGGCGTGGGCGACTCGATGACAATTTAAGACATGAATGGACTTGACGAGGCGTGAGGATAGTAAGGAAAGCAATGAAATGATTGTGGCGCTTTGCGCCCCCCCCCCCCTTTGATATATATATATATATATATATATATATATATAATATTCAAACCTACAACATAAAGCAGTATAAACTGCCGAGAATATTTGAAAAACCTGTCAGATAAGCTTGGTCAATCACTTGAAAGTATGTGCTACAGTAAAAATTCTACTTTGACTATTGCAGGCAACTTGACAATTGGCAGGAACCTCTGAACCGTCATGATGCCTTAATGGTAAACAGGGTAGTAGTATGAACATGTTAAACTGGTGGCGACAGCTGGGAAATATATAAAGATGGAAAAAAGGGGGAGAGTAGCTGTCACCATGTTATTTTTTGAAAAGGATGTTACCAAAATCCGTTCTGCTAAGACGACAAATGCAGAAATATTCAAGTTCTGCCAGATGTATCTTCGGAGGGGGTGTTGTGATATTACACAGTCTGGAACGGGTCAGCTACGAGTGACTAGGCTACAGTAAAGGTGTCTTGATTAAATTACTTACTGGTTCAATAATGCTATTATAACTAACTGAAATCAAAAACAAGTCGTCTTTTCATTGAACCTAGTTGCCTCTGACTACAAGTTTGACTGAAATTTCATTTATCGCGCATTTAACTCCCAATGCGCTAATTACAGCAACCACTGCATCTTAGTATGGATAAATCCACAGAAATTACGTACGAGTTTCCTACACTAGATAACTCTTGTAAACTCAACTCTACCTCAATGAATTATGACTATTACAGACCCAACAATTTGCCATCATAATCAAATGTATCACACATTGAACAACATAGGCGCTTATCTTATTCAATATGTTGTACATTCATAGTACACTAGCTCATTAAGTCGCTTGTTAGGTAATACTACTACAAATCCTCTAGTGAAATACCCTCAAACAGAACAGTCAATTAAATTACTATGAAATCTTCATGGTTCAGGCTCCTACTCTTGTCATACAGATCATCATCTTACCATTAATTATTACAGAAATGGTAAGATACAAACGTAGAACTTTGGGAGATGTTATCTCATGAAACATGGTGCACATACAATAATAACACTTGTATCATCTAAAAGTGGCTTGATGGTTCTTAAGTGCCATTGATATGGGGTTAAAATTGTAACTCACATTGGAAACCTCACTAGCAGGACTTGGTTAATAGAAGGAACCATTTCCGCCAGTATGAATATACCTTCAACAATTCTCAAATAGCAACATGCCTTGAACTAATATAACACTGCAGATGTCATGGCACTGGGTTATAATAATTCAAGATTGCTGGGTAAATGTCAGAACTTATGGGGCTACCAGTGGAATCAACCTTGCTATAAAATTAGTTATCTTTTTAACTTGAGTTTACTGAATATTTATTTGAACAAAATCAATTACAGTAATAAATTCAACTTGACTATCATCTTTCAAGCAATGAAACTCTACACTCTGTTTCGTACACATCATCTAAGGTTTATGAAATTAACTCTTCTATCATCCTTAAAATTAATGAAATTTATATATACTCTTCCAATCACTTCATCCAAAATCTTAGTGATTTTCCAAACACTATCAGTTACATACAACATTTTACTTTACTTGACAACAACCTTTATTTAATTCTTCAGAACAAAAATTTTCCATGGAGGACTCATGAAAACCTCACACATTCAATTATTACCAGTTGTTACAAACATCATGTATCTTACTTGCAATACCCTCGTTGCTATGTATAATTGAATGAGCAATTCTATTTGAAAGTACGTGTCTAGTCTATGCTCAGTTCAGCAATGGATGTCCTAACTTATCTATTGAGCTCCTCCTGGGCTGAAGACCATCGGTGTCACCTCGTTGACTGCTGGGATAGCACTGACCAAGAGCAGTGTGTCCGCACTGCCTATATCTGGCCAACAGAACTCTGCCCTCACCCTGTTCATGCCCTGTAGGTGACGCCTCAACACTTCCCCAGTCACGAGGACCAAATAATGTAGCTGTCATACCTCATAGTGACCCGTGACACATAATTAATCATCAGTCGCTTTGTGTAAAAGATTCCAATACTGGCTTCACAAGCAAGCTATGGAGATGTCTGACAGTTTAAAATAGTAATGTAATAATTTTTATTTCAAATCTGATATCAATTTGACGCTTGGCTGTGTACGCCCCACAGTTGGGAGCCAATTTAACTTGACGTATGTAGGCCCCACAGTTGTGCGCCAAATTAACTTGATGTATGATACACTAACTAGCGTTGCGCCCCACGTCCGGGCGCCACTTTAACTTGACGTATTTAGGCCCCACAGTTGGGAAGCCGCTTTACTTGACGCTATATCGCCTCTGCGGAAGACAGAGTGGCTTATAGTGTCGTTAATGTCCCCAGGCACCGACTATATGACGCCTGAAGGTTAAGGGGTTTGCAATAATTTAGTCTTTTACTGTTGTATTTTGAAGGACGAATATATTGTCTAGAATTCAACACAAATGAAATACATCAGCACTGGAGAGGTGTGGTACTGTGATAATTTGGTTACTCGGATTGACTGCTAACTACTTCGTGATGGAGGGGGGCTTCTTTTGACGGTGATTGTATACTTAGCTCTTGCTGCGGGTGCTGTCAGCTGTGTGGTGGGTGATCTCCGGCGATGGGCGGCCTTTGGCAAAAGCTTGCAGGTGCTGCTGTCTCACAGGGGATTGCTGTTCTGCTGACGTACTGACGTGGCCAGGGGTCCGAACCCCTGACCTAACTCTCTGCTCGGCGATCTTCGACTCACTGCTCTCTCGAACTAACTTCTCTGCGCGTTACTAATCAACTGACAGACCTCTCTCCGCGTTACTAATCAACTGATTCCTTACTACTCTCGAAAAGGGGTTTTTATGCTTGCCAGCCTCCAGTCTTAATTGTCGGCACGTGGCGCCTTGTGGGGGGNGGGGGGGGGGTGTGGGCCAGCGTCGCTCTATTATCCCTAAACCATCACACGACAAATTTCACTTATGGCTTTACATTAGAGTAGCAGACAGCAGCATAACAATTCGTTATAACACCTGGGAATATTTCATAACTACTTTTTTAATAAGATAATATCTCAATTCACTTTATGTTAATAAACCATTATGAAAGAATTCTTTTAATTACTAAAGATCTTTATTCTCAATTCATTTTATGTTAAAATATTATTATAACAGGAAAATGTTTATTTTATAAAAAGCATTATTCTTGAAATTCAAAATAATCAATTGAGTCAATTCTCTACACAAATTAAGTGAGGTCAGACATCAAGAGTTATGGTTTTAAGTTCACATATAAGGGAGGGGTCGTTTCCCCACACAACTAAGACTATTGAGGAAAATGCCCCTGGACAATGTGATTTCTGTTCCTGGGAAAAAAACCGAAAAGTCAGTTCATGCAGTATGAAGTGCACCAGCTACATCTGCAGAGAACACACTGTTAAAACCAGCATCAGCTGCTCCACGAAAGAGGATCAAAATTACGTGGATAAAGACTTGTCATAAATATTATATTATACAGTAATTTTATCAACTATAATTGTTTTTTCTGTTACCTAAATAAATCCAAGAAGCACTGCCTAACCTATTCAGTATGAACTAACAGGTTAAAATAAAATTAAAATGTTCATTTCAGGATTTGTTTTAATACCTGATCAGAAAGACTGTGTGCGGCCACACGTGGCACAAAATATAACACAACCTATTAAAGGTTTTTTTTCTTTCTGCTCAGTTGGAAGCAAAGATTCATTATATGACTCTTCATACCACACTGCTCCTAGTGGATGATGATAAACATAATGTAGCTTGCAAATATATTTCCTTGTTTTATGAATTTAATTATATATACAAGCGATGGTTGAAGTACAAGGTAAAACATTGTATTTAATGCACAACAAGAATGTTTAAAAAAATATGATTGCAGCTCAAGTTCACTAAAAAGTGATCTTCTAAACATTAAAGTATGCAGTTTCAATAAGGAATGCATTTATGTAAACAATCATTGTACAACACTGTCTCAACTCATCACATAATACATATAATAAAGGAATTTATAACATCTGGCTGGGACTGAGACTTTGCAGAATGGGAACAACTTTGCAAAGAATAAATACAGAAATAAAAGTTTCTTCAGAAAACCGTTTTCCTTCCTTAAAGAGTTAGTAGTTCAGAGATATTTTCTGTAGATTCGTTGTTTGCGTGCTTATGCATATATAAGAAAATAAATATCCTGGGAATACATTTTGCCAGAAAAGATAAAATCCTTCATCTATGCCTGTATATTTTTTTTTGTATCATATTAGAAGTATTAAGAAAAAGAAAAAACTGTGAAAATTATTTAAAAAAATCGCCTTTTTAGAGGTTGCCTGCACAGTTTCCTTACAAATCTCATTTGCACAAGAAAGCATGATGATGGAAACACTGCACACTGGTTCAGCATCTTGCACATATGATCTCGAGGTCCATGTACTCTTAACATGAAATGAATAACTTTGTAATGTTTTGGCGTACTCTTTGGTTGTGTAATATGCGTTGCCAGCACGTAGGCTAGAGCTGCGTAACTGTGGTGCAGTAGACAGGAGAGAGTGGCTGCCTGTGCAGAGCACCCCTTGCAAGCACCCGGTGGTGATGTTGGCTGGAGTCACCGCCACTGACCTGGAGGCACTGCTCGAGTTTGTGTACCGCGGGGAGGTGAGCGTGGACCCCAACCAGCTGCCGTCGCTGCTGCAGGCCGCCCACTGCCTCAACATCCAGGGACTTGCCCCTGGCACCATTAGCACTGAGGTGAGACAACAGCTGTATAACTTACACTTTGATTGCGTTTTCAGCAGCTCTGCACATTACTCTTTTTGCAGTATATTTGTGTTTCTATATTTTTGTGCCTTTTTATGTTTTGGTGAGTATGTGATAATCTGGTTTTCAAGGTTGTAAGTAAAACCAGTTAAAAGATATTTATGGGTGATTGCAACACACAACAGTATGTTTAGAAAAATGATTTTGTTTATAGTTTCAGATAAAATTACAGCTACATTAATAATATGTTATTTTTAAGAAATTTCATTGGAGAAGCATATATTATTTAGAAAAAAAATTTATAAAAACAGTAAGTGACTACGTAGAAAATAGGTCTTTAAAGTCCAGCCATAACATCATCTATGGAAGTTATTTCTTATCTTGGTGACTGGCTTGTTTTGTGGATAGTAGCATGCTGGAGATGTGTGTTACAGTCTGAAGTCACATCATGGACAGATGACACTCAAGGTGTTGACATTTAAACTTTTTATTTCCATCCTGCCACAGATGTGTATTCTCATGAAAATAGACCTCACACAAATAATATGATAATTATAATTTATTTCATACAATTCNAAAATAGACCTCACACAAATAATATGATAATTATAATTTATTTCATACAATTCTAGTTGCTTTTTGATAAGGACTTGATGCCCACTCTAGAATAATTTCTTGTTGCATTTATGATATTTCTGTCCATTGCTATGTACAATGCCATAAATTTCCAAAATTTTATTTCTAGAGGCAGTTTCACTATTGCAGGGTTCAGAGCAAGTCATTAAAAGTTAACTTTTTTCGAACTAAGTCACTAAGGTCCTTTTTTCTGCAGTTTTGTCACTAAAAGTTAACAAAATGTTACTAATTTCAACACAAAACTGTCGAGGCACAGCTAACAGAAGTTAATGCACCGTACATAACGTACATACTTTGGAATACTGTCAATCATCAAAAAACAGCATTGTAAAAAATTTAAAATCTTCTTCTTTCAAGTTCTGCTTCATGACTGGAATAACTTTATTATAATGACTTGATCTCTCACTCTCAACATTATTTGTGGGCATCCATCTCAGTTATTTTTTCAAATGCCCTGCAATAAGAATTTACACATCATTGTCGCTGCATTGGAGACCTTTGTATTCATCTGCAAGTCAGGTTTCATCGATTTTTTGGACTAGTCTCGCAAACCCGAGGAAAAAGCGATAGTTTTAAGATTGACAGTTACTTCGCATACTTTGGAGCTCCCTGGGTGGCATACAACTTATGTTTATGGGTTATTCTGAAATTAAGTATAAATTTGCAATCTAAAATTCAAAAAAATTAAAAATATAAAAAAAAAATTCCAAGGTATTAAGTAATTATCATTGTAAGTAAATTAACAAATAGGCGCATTAAAAAGAGGTCAAGAGTTGTTATTTTGGGGGGGAAAACTGATATTTAGTTTTCAATGTGAATATGGAGGTGACATTAATAAAATGGACAATACATGTTTCCATAGGAGTGAGACTCTGCCTTTGAATTCAGAAGATTGTAAAAGTTAAACAAAACTGTGAAATAATTAATTGAGTCTTATAAATCTACTGTATTTCAGGATATGTTGGAAAAAGTACAATCTAAACCTATAAGCTAGAGACCTATAACATACTGAACAAGTGTCTCAATAACAGAAAGAAATAACTATTTTGTTTACAACAAAGTACAAGAATCGAAAACGTCACACTTTAAATCGTTAAATGTTCTGACATTGTTTTAAATTATTCTAGTTAACCTTGACTGTTGCAGTCTTTCGGAATGTCATTACAAACATATTGCAGACGGCTATTAACAGTAAGTTGTTTCAAAATACACACAACCTCTTTTTTAATATCGACCTCAGGTCTGAAAATACAAATTGGTTTCTGGTGTCAACACTTAGACATGAATTGCACTTGAAATAATTCAAGAAGCAACGTTTTGATAATTACGGCTACGTACAGCTTCGCAGAATTTCTTCCATCAAACACAACAACATAATCACCCCTCTTAGTGCTACAAGTATCTTGTCTAATTTGATCAACTAATTTTNTACAAGTATCTTATCTAATTTGATCAACTAATTTTCTATTGCTGAGAGTTTGTGGAACAGTCTGCAGGGGTGTCACTGCCAGAGTAGATATGACTGATGTTTAATTCCTTGTTAATTTGAGGCATCATCTGTTAAAATAACAGTAAGTAAAATGAATACTACTATGAGGTTGTGACAGAAATGTTTTTTTCTCATATCTGTCAAGAGTTTAAAACGACACGAGACAAACTATATAGTTTAACCCACCAATCCTACATTTCAAATTCAAACAGGCGATTGAGGTCAACAGATAGTAAATTTAATGTTACAAATGAGAAACACTATAAATAAATACTTTGACCATGACACAGAGTATCCCTGTATTATTTATACCAGTAGTATGACTAATATTTATGATAATGCTTATTATTTTACAATAACTAAACAATTTGTTCACCGCCGTGGTTATTCTGTCACCTCCATGTTTACCCTTAGCCATGGAGGTGACATTTGTGAGTTTTCTGTAATAAATTCTAACCTACAAGTACCTACTCAAGCCATATGGTTTGGTTTTNTGGAGGTGACATTTGTGAGTTTTCTGTAATAAATTCTAACCTACAAGTACCTACTCAAGCCATATGGTTTGGTTTTCAATGGAAAATTCTCATATTACATTTATCTATGCTCCTAACTAATTAGACAATTAAAACTTTATTAATTTTAAAAAAACCCATGGAGTTGACTCATAATTAAAATACTAATGAATTTCTAACACCAAATCTGTTCTATAACTTAATAATAAATCTTACCTGCAAACAACAAAGGTAATACGCTGAAGATGATTCAGTGAACATTCTCTAAACATATAATTAAGCTTGTGGTGTTTATCTGTTGGATTTTTGTTGAACTTTTAAAGTCTTTCCATGGAGGTAACACCTAGCATTTGGGGCAAATCTTTTTATTAATTTTATGTGCTTCTTTTGAACATGGGCAAGAACCATGTTACTTTTTTATAGAGTAGCAGTGGTTTCTTCAGGGCCGTCCGGCATCAAGGTACTGCAGAGCTCCTCTGGCAATGAGGTAGCCATCAGAAGCAGGGCTCTTCCTACTTGGAAATCACATTAGGGGGCTTGGGCAGTCGCCGGGGTGCTGTCTAAGTGGCCTCTCAATGATATTTGTGACCACGCCGGCGTTGCCCTGCCATGTCCGGTCGCCAGACGTTTTTCCTCNCTAAGTGGCCTCTCAATGATATTTGTGACCACGCCGGCGTTGCCCTGCCATGTCCGGTCGCCAGACGTTTTTCCTCCCATGGAGGGGAGTGTCCGTAGGGACACCGCTCCCCTGGTTGCCTGGTGGATTCCAGACAGGGTGATTCCCCTGGTAGGTTTCACGGTTGTGTCTGCAGAGGTCTTGGGGTCAATCTCGGTGAGCTCGACTTGAGGGTAGCTCCCAGCTTTTACGAGGTGTGCTTTCCCCTGTTTCTTAGGTCGGTGGTCGTCCACCTCCCTTTCTTCGATATCGGCCCAGCGGTCAGGATGATTGGGGGCGGTAGTAGTCTCCATTCCTGCAGTGCAGGCAGAATCTGTCCTCGGGTGACTTTCCTTACCCTACCTTGGGAATCCTCTGCCCAGTATACCTGGTCTTGTCGTCCAACAACTTTGTAGGGGCCCTCCCACTTCAGAGCTACATTGGTGCTAAACTTATCCTTTGCTTTGCTGAGAGAATAACTGCGCAAGATGGCGGTCCTTCCAATCTCGAAGCTTCTGATCCCCGTCCGGAGTTGTGATACTTATGCCCGGTGTACTCTTCCTGGGCTTCTTCTGCCTTCCACATTTTAGCGTCCTGACTTAGCTCACATAGCCTTTTTTGCATCTATGCTATGGGCAACCTCACCTCAACTACTATGTACAAATCATTATAGTGATATAAAATATGTGTGTGTGAAATTTAGTGGAAATAATAAGAAGTAAATTTGCGGAGATAATGAAATTATTGTAATTAATATTGAAACGTGATCATTAAATTGACTGGGACTAGTAATGCAAGTGTGTAAAAATTTATAGCATTCAATTACCAAAAGATAATTAATTTTACAAAGTCCATCATAAATATTCTATCTGTAAATTTTTGCACAGAATAAAAGTGCTGCTTTAAATAGACAAATTTAGGTATCGACTTCTCAGGGTAATTTGAGTAAAATGATACATATTTAAATGAAGGATTTTCTTATCTGTTGTCTTGATACAACAAAGGGCAGGGTTAGGCACACTCAGGAAGACAACTCATTCTATAGCTGGAGAAAACATTGTCCGTTGAAGAATCTGTCATCTCACTCCGATCTTCTCTACAGGCGACTATAGACGCTGCAGTATATCATGGTGTCTACAACCTCCTGATGATTATCTGTAACTCCTAATTTAATACCATTTCTTGCCTAAAATCGTAGTTCAAATAAGTTAATTTTTTTCGTGAAAAATTCCAAAATACGATTTGTAGAACTTGTTATATAATTTCGTTTTGTTCTTTTTTTCCATAGAAGCTTTGCACAGTGAAATTAGGCTATAATCGTTACATTGTGCGGGTAAGGGCGTTGAGATGAGCGTCCTCGGGTTGAGGCATGGTGGTGGGTTCTTGGTCCCACTGCCAATCTTCGGCGTATGGCGTGTCCCAACACCAGCTGGATGGGGTTCGTGTCATTCACCTCATTGTTTTGTCTGCAGAGGGCAAATAGGATGTCAGAAAGGTGTGCATCCCAGTGTCTGTGGTTCTCCCCCACACTGAGACGGAGGCTTTTCTGAGCTCTTGGTTCCTCCGCTGAGTGGGGTTGGCTTGTGGGTGGTAGGGTGGGGTTGTCCAAGTCTCTAAACTCCACTTATTGCCCTGTAAATTGGGCCCCTTTATCCGTCAGGATAGCCTGAGGATATCCCCAGTAGGGAAAGACTTCTGCTTCAAATTTTCTGATGAGTCCCAGGGTCTCTTAGCTTGAGAGGGGAAAGGCCTCTACCCATCGGGAAAAGAGATAGGTTATTAGCTTATTACTAGTAAATAACCCTTGGTATGGTTCCATCATGTTTGCGGCCAAATGAGTCCAGGGCGTATGTGGTTGTCTGGGTTTCCCGGTTGGGTTGGATGCCGGGTAGACTTTTCTTCAGCAGCACGCTTCACAACTTAACACCTACTGTCGGACGTCTCGACTCATGCCGTCCCATATGTACCTCACCCCTATGTCTTGGAAGGTTTCTTTAATGCCGGGATGGCCGGCCTGGTGATGGTCGTGATGATGGTGGCAAATGTCTGCTCGCAGCCCCTTTGGGCCCCCTGATCTTCCATGGCACTTCCTGGGTTTCTATTACGTAACCACACAACCTCATCCATGAGTTCACATTTTGGGGGAGGTTTCTAAGGAGACTCTTGACCTCGGGGTCTTTTGTTGGAAGTAGTTCAGCTGATATCTGCTAATCTAGAGCTGGAGGAGGAAGATGTTTTCTACCGGACTTCGTGGCGGTGCTGGGGGAGGTGTGATTCGCTCCCATTCCTCATCTTCCTTTGTCCCTCCTTGGGCATCTGGCTGGTGGTAGATGGCATCTGGTAGGTAATTTGACTTCCCAGGGCAGTGTTGAACCTCAAAATAGAATTCCGTTAGGAACATTACCCACTTCCCTAGTTTTGCTTTGGTGTTTTTGAACTCATTGAGCCACTCTATGGCTTTGCTGTCTGTCCTGAGGATGAGGTGCTACTGTTCTAAGTAGTGTGTGTATTTGTGGACCGCCCATATTACTGCGAGGCACTCCTGCTCATTGATGTGCTATTTTTGCTCGGTTGAGTTTAGTCGTGTACTGGTGTAAGCAATAACCTGTGGTTGTCCCTCGGGGCCCTCTTGGAACAGTACAGCCCCCAAGCCATCTTGACAAGCATCCGTTTGAAGTATGAGGGGCTTCCCCCCCATGGGGTCGGTGGAGTAGGTTAATATTTCCAAAGATATTCTTGAGGTTCCGGAAAGACGTTTGTTGTTCGACGTCCCATCGCCACTGAGCATCTTTCCCTAGTAAGGGGTTGAGAGGGGCCATCAACTGGGCGATATCAGGCACGAACTCCCTCGGCCAATTACGTATACCTATGAAACGGTGTAGCTGCCTTTTTGTGCTGTGTTCTTCGGCTTTCTCGATGGCTTGTATGGACTTGGTCTGAGGAAAATTCCCCTCTGGAGTGACAATATACCCCAGGTTATCTATGTTATTTTTACTGAAGTGACTTTTGGACATATTGCAGGTGAATCCGTGCATTTTGAGACATTCTAACACCCGTTGCAGGTGTACACAGTGCTCCTCCCATGATGTGGAGTATACTATGATGTCGTCTAGGTAGGCGAAGCAGAATTTGCCAACTTATCCTGTCAGTAATTCGGCAGACATCAGCCTTAGGAAGTTTGCAGGTACATTTTCAATACCAAAGGGCATGACCTTAAACTATAAGGTTTCCCCTTCTGGTGTTGTGAAAGTTGTGTGCTTTCTACTCTGTGGGTGAACTGATACTTGCCAGTACTCCGACTGCATATAAAGGATACTGAATATCTGGGCTGCCCCTATGTCCCTCAGCGTATGGGTCAGGTTAATTGCTGGGGGAGCTATAGGGTGGGTAATCTCATTCAGCACTAGCTCTTGGTAATTCACAAAGAATCGTAGCTGTCAGTCTTTCTTTGGAATGAGTACGACCCTGGAGTTGTAGGGGGAGTCCGAGGTTCTACCAGGCCTTGTTCTTTCATTTTCTGCACCGCACCCATGACCAAAACCACAGCCATGGTTGGTCAGGATGTTTTGTAACTGCTGGAACTCCTGCCTACCCAGCTGGTAGGGGTCT
>NQII01000219.1:1073224-1096182 GCA_002778355.1 Clitarchus hookeri | reverse complement strand
AGGTGGTCCTTGGAGGTACTCTGTCCGTCTGGGTGGTTGCTGGAGGCGGTAACTGGTGTCAGCGGTTGTTGGGTGGCGTCTGCAATGCCCAAGGCCACAGGCATTCATACGACGACGCGGGGTGCAGCTCTCTGGCTGTCTTCTGGGGTGGCTCGAACAAGGATCTAGGGGTGACTGTGGTGTGAGGCTCTAGCAGTCAGCAGTCTACGGGTGGCCCAAGCTCATTCCCAGGGGAGTGGTGCAGCTGATGGCTGGCGGGATTGGGTTGGGTTGTATAGTAACTGATCAGTCACACGGACAGTAGCTGTCCTCTTATCACTCCACTTTGTGCCGCCTCTGTAGGTGAATGGCATGGGGTTTGGTACTAACAGTCCACCTCGACAAAGCAGGGGCAGGCGACTGTTTCCCTAACTAAGGTGTGCCCAGAGGTGATCACGTCATGCAGCGTCAGTCCTGTCACACCAGCCGGCGAGTCTCATGTAGTGGATGGAGTTAGTTAGCTGATCCGGGTGACCTACTTGCTTTCTTGCGAAGTGTTCCNACCGGCGAGTCTCATGTAGTGGATGGAGTTAGTTAGCTGATCCGGGTGACCTACTTGCTTTCTTGCGAAGTGTTCCTAGTAGGGGGCTTTACTGTACGTATGTGCCAAGCACCTTTACGCACTTGGTCTACAGTATGGGTGGCCAGCAAATATGTGGTGTTTTCTGACTTACGTGCCGCCCAGTGAAGGGAAGTTCGCAGTCCTACAGTAGCAACGGAAATAGATTTAAAAGCTGCGGTCACCTGCCTCTCCTTTGAGGGATGGTACTTACCAGGATGCAGATAGGTCACTGTTTCACCTTAGAATAAGAACACCGTCGTTAGACTCGAATGTGTTTATTCAAAGTAGAATAAACCTGGTAATCGGTGCTATCTCCTGCGCTTTTGTGATTCGTAAGCAACTGGTGGAAGTTACGTTAAACAGGTAAAAGGGATCTGCTGGCAAGAGAAACCAGAGCAAATGAATTAGGTAGTCGTGAGAATAACTTGGATCCTAAGTGTTGACTAGTTTGCCCTGAAGGGACTTGAGTGTCACTACCAAAGTGTGGCCAGCGCAGCCCTTGCTGTGTGCTCTTTCAAGGAAGGAATGAAGCGGGGTAGTTTCCTAGTGTGCTGGTGTTATCTGGTGCTCGCTTAGGGGCAACTGACGTGCCTGGCTTCAGTTGGTTTCCTTTGTCAGGGGCTGGCATAAAGGGACAGTTGAGGCTTGTCCGCCGTTTCCTTGGTTGTCCAAGGTTGGAAGAATGCCCTTTGGTTCTGTAGGTAAGCATACTCGGGGTTCGATACTCTGTTAGGGTGCCGTGTCGCCGTACGGAATGAGTTGGAGTTGAAAAAGAAAGATATGTCTAATAGGCATCGTGCTTCAATGTATATTTAAGGCAGTTTTTGTTGGTTTCCATGTTCTGGAGAAAATAAATATATTAAAAATTTGTGCAAGCAATTATGTAGAAATTTTTGTCAATCTNTTGGTTTCCATGTTCTGGAGAAAATAAATATATTAAAAATTTGTGCAAGCAATTATGTAGAAATTTTTGTCAATCTGTTTTAAACAGCTTCTGTCTGTGCAAATGTTAACTGTAAAAAATAGCTAGTGTTTATGTAAAAAAATGGGTACATTACCATAATACTTTTTTTCTTCTTTTACTGTGGCCCTTACTAAACGAAATAAATTAAATTGACTTTAAAATGAGTGACTGATGTTACAGCCTCACTAATAAATGACTAATACAATTTTTAAACCTTTATGTTTTTATTAAATAATGCAATGTATGCCATATAACATGTACGTAAAGTTATTTATTCATGCTTATATAATAGATGTCAGACAAAAAGAACTGGGATGCTAAACATTCAAGTCGCGCTTCTGGTTCTAAGAAACCAGTAAATGGAGAAATTCCAAGTATTCAAAATCTTTGGTGTATATCAGACCCCTTTGGGAAGATAAGCAGAAATATTTATTCAGCGNAGAAATTCCAAGTATTCAAAATCTTTGGTGTATATCAGACCCCTTTGGGAAGATAAGCAGAAATATTTATTCAGCGCCTACAGAAGTGAGCAAAACAAGGCTGGATAGAAAGCCTTAACACACTTAATTGTGTAAGCTGATCTTGCAAAATACTCCCTGCAAATGGAAAAACATTTTTTATGATTTTTCACATAAATTTGTACTGCTGGAATTTGAACTGGCAGAACTAAATGTATTTCACACTTGTTTTTCCAAGGCAAAAGAGTTGGTAGGAATAAAGTGGTTAGAAATATTTGTCTGACAAAATCCAAGAATTTCTTCTCGAACTCCACAGGAGCGTTTTCTTCCTCTTCATAGAGTGAAAGCATTGATACCATTTACAGTATATAATTTTTAAACCTGATTCATCTTTTGTAAAACATGTCTCACATGTATCATACAGCTGTGAAGATAAACTTAAATGACTTATGTATTTTCCAGTCAGGAGAGAGAGAGAGGGAGGGAGAGGGATTGAGAGGTTGGCAGGGGGGGAGGGGAGGGACAGAGGGAGAGACAGGCTTCTCTATCCCAGTGATAACATGCACAAGAGTCGCTTAACTTAAGTACCACTGCTTATTTCCTTATGTTATTTGACAATGTAGTACTGAATTCATAACATTTTTACACCACTATACCACAGGTGTGTTTATTTTTTGCACCAAAATGTTACATTTCAATTAGTTTTGAAAAAGTTTAATTCCAGGCATTTCAGTTTTAAATACTTACTATCTATGACTGATCTCTAAAAGAATNATTAGTTTTGAAAAAGTTTAATTCCAGGCATTTCAGTTTTAAATACTTACTATCTATGACTGATCTCTAAAAGAATGTATAAATTGTGTTAACAGAAAGATTAAATGTTTTTTTTTTTACTGCAAATGTTTTAGAAACTTTATGTTCATTAAAACATTATATATAATTTAATTTCTTCAGAAATTTTGGTACCAGTAATTTGTTAAANTAGAAACTTTATGTTCATTAAAACATTATATATAATTTAATTTCTTCAGAAATTTTGGTACCAGTAATTTGTTAAACAAATCAGTTTCCTATATCGGGTATAGTTCTTTTACATTGTATTTTCGTTGCTATCACTTTCACAAATTCACCCTTTTGTGACGGGGTTGAGGAGGTATCTGCAAGTAGACACAGGGTGTCTGCTGGTCATAGAAGTCATGGAAAAGCCACAGAAATTAGATGGTGTTCATGGAAGCCACAAAAAAAGTCACAATAATTACCACAAAGTCACAGATTTTTGTATGAGAGCAGCATTTTACCGTTGCAGCATTCAACTATTGCATGTGTGCCTGCTGGAGACAGGTAAGTAAGATGCTTTAAAGTTTTTTGTTTTAAGAGATAGATGGGGATGAAAGCATATGAAATGTAGAGAAAGGAACAAAATTACCCACCTTTTTACTTACCTTACCCACCCTTGCATTTTGCCACTGCCCCATCTTAATTTAATTTCCCCCTGTGCAATTCATAAGACCTAGTTGTTAACTGTCGACCAGCACCTCTCACTACGGTGATGATAATATAACACAAGATAGTGGCATAGTATAGAATGCTGTGTGTGCCACAGCTGGTTTCTACTATAAACTGACGAAGACTTTGACACGGTGCTTCCACTACTTTCATACAACAGTTTACAATTTAGATGCTGGATACTGTTCAATCTATTAATTACCAAATCCAGGCGGCCTTCAAGTCTCAATTTTAGATAACTCCCTGGCATCTTTATACTTAGCACAGTACCTACCTGCGAATCACATTTAAATCTAAATTTTTATGAATTATCTCCTGCATTCAGGTTTGATCTGTTGCCACTAGTTTAACCAGTATCTACACATTGCCTGCCAAACTACAGTGTTCCGTCAACACAATTGTGCATCAGTGTGTGTAAATTAAGGATGCACCGATATATCTGTAGCCGATATATTGGCCTATTTTTAGGATATCAGTATCAACCAGTATCAGCCTCATATTTGTCAATATTTTCATTTTTACAAAAAAGTTTATATTTGGTATTTAGTATACTTACAGAACATACAAAATGATAAAAGAATTAACCAAAGCTTAAACATAATGACAAAAAACATGCTTACTACATTATATGCACTCATCACAAAGGTACCACTNGAATTAACCAAAGCTTAAACATAATGACAAAAAACATGCTTACTACATTATATGCACTCATCACAAAGGTACCACTCGATGGATTTAATGCCACAAATCAATGTTTCCTTTTAAAACGCAAGTTCTTCAAAGATATTTGGTTAAAGTTGGTTCCTTAATTGTGTAATCACTTTGCCAGTGGTGCTGAATATCTTTCGCTTTCAACACTGGATGGAGGGGCTGACAGGTATGCTCTGGCAATGCTAGCAAGGATGGGAAAACGTGCCTTGTTGTTGCGCCACCATTCAAAAACATCACAGGTATTAGATATTCGTCTAAATATTTTGTTATTTCACTACTTTTTCGTGCATATTATTACATAGCTGATGCAAGAATATGTGTATAAGTGAAACACTGTACATGGTTTAGATTGGAAAGTAAGGGCGGTGACTGATTTTTGGTACATGCACTTAAATTTTTTTAAGTGCGTATGCTTAATGTATATCAAGGTGGCCATGCACTTATCAATGCATTGAACTTCCCTTTGTCAAAAACCAACAGTTTAAGCTGTCAGACTAAAAATTGATATCATCTTTCCTCTTAATGTTTAAAATTTTAATGGAATTATCTCATTTTAAATGGAGTTATCGGCCGATATATCTGCTAAAATATTGGCCGATATTATTGGCTTCACTTGACCGTTATATCGGCTAGCTGATATATCGGCTAGACCCATATCGGTGCATCCCTAGTGTAAATGTTCATCAATATGTTACAATTTCATTCTATTTTATGTGTGTCTGCAAGTAGTGCTGTTTTAGTAATTGAGCTGTGTCCACTTCACTTTTAGGATTGTTGTTATGAGCCTTGTAACCTGTTTTCATATTTGAATTAATTTTTCACATAGATTATAATTTTGCAACCTGGTATAAAATATCCTGGCCATCACTATTTGATAGTTTTTCAGCTCACTAAAAAGATACCTGTAAGAAAAGCTCTGCATCCATTATTATAGCCTTGTGTTTTGATTTACAGAAGCCAGATGATCTGAGTACAAATCTGCCATCCACACACGAAGCACTTACTCGTGATGTCATCAATTCGTTTCTTCCCATTAGGCGACGCAAACGCACCAAGAGAAGGAATTCCACTGGTAAAAACAATAACCCTTTCATATATAAACTAATTTTACTCATTTTGTTATTTGTTACTTTTGAGTCTAGCAGACACACTAGTTCACATGTCTGTTGTTTCTTCTTTTTTATACGAGGGCTAGTTCAGAAGTCGTGGCAACTATTGTTTATCTCTCGAAAATGACCCAAACAGGAAATGTACTATGTACAATTGAAAGCGAACGACTAGTACGTTTTAAAGGTGACACAATATGGGGTATGGATGCAGGAATGTCCGGCAAGGAACAAAGACAAACATGACTGCTTGAAATCACAGTTTAATTGATATAGTCTTGTACAAACTGTATACACTTATTTGAACGAGTACATATAGTACGTGTGCAAGCTGTTTAACGTCCTTCAAAGTATTCTCCGAGGTTGTCCACGGTTCGTTGCCAGCGATGAGGCAGACATCACAGTATTTTGATGAGAGATGGCACACATTGACGGATCTCATGCAGCCAATGGTATTTCCTATCTGCCTCATCTGTGGCAACGAACTATGGATAACCTTGGAGACCACTTTGCAGGATGTTAAACAGCTCGTACATGTACGATACATACCACTTTAATCACATTCAGTCAAGTCGCTGATGGAAAGACTACACGCCAGTTGGACTTCTTGCGTGTAGAGGTGACGAGGTAAGTGAGCAAGATTNTCAAGTCGCTGATGGAAAGACTACACGCCAGTTGGACTTCTTGCGTGTAGAGGTGACGAGGTAAGTGAGCAAGATTCAACCTCATAGCTCACATGTTTTGATGTCTCAGGATACGTGAAACTGCTGTAGACAGGTGGGACCGTTAATGTTGAATCATAAATTATGTGATTCATTTCAGTTGATTAGTGTATGTGGATAAGTTCAGTCCAGCCATGTTGTGTGTGCTTCACAGGCTCAGGCTCAAGCTCGGCAGAGAAGTGGCCGCGCCAAGAGGGGGATGTGGAGAACCTCAGCTTGGAGCAACATGTCGGAGAGACGNTCAAGTCGCTGATGGAAAGACTACACGCCAGTTGGACTTCTTGCGTGTAGAGGTGACGAGGTAAGTGAGCAAGATTGAACCTCATAGCTCACATGTTTTGATGTCTCAGGATATGTGAAACTGCTGTAGACAGGTGGGACCGTTAATGTTGAATCATAAATTATGTGATTCATTTCAGTTGATTAGTGTATGTGGATAAGTTCAGTCCAGCCATGTTGTGTGTGCTTCACAGGCTCAGGCTCGAGCTCGGCAGAGAAGTGGCCGCGCCAAGAGGGGGATGTGGAGAACCTCAGCTTGGAGCAACATGTCGGAGAGACGACCATGACGGGCGAACACGAAGTGCTCATGATGTCGGAGATGCCTAGTAAAACTGAGCCCGAGCAGAAGTCCCATAGTTCCGATGAACAAGGTGAGTCCTCAGCTCTTTCAACTATAAGTAAAACCTCTATTTTACAATATTCTAGGGACAAATGCAAAATAGTGTAAATTGAGGGGAAAGTGGTAAATAATTGAACATGAAGATGATTTTTAGTAGTTTATGTTTGTTGTAGAGTAATACGCAATACAAATATAAGTTAATATTTTAAACTGAAAAAGTAATGGAATGTTATTGTAACAGTNACTATAAGTAAAACCTCTATTTTACAATATTCTAGGGACAAATGCAAAATAGTGTAAATTGAGGGGAAAGTGGTAAATAATCGAACATGAAGATGATTTTTAGTAGTTTATGTTTGTTGTAGAGTAATACGCAATACAAATACAAGTTAATATTTTAAACTGAAAAAGTAATGGAATGTTATTGTAACAGCTATAAGGATAGGTTTTCCACTTGTCAGTAAACAGTGTAAGAGCTAGTCTTTTGTTTACTTTGATTTCCCTGGTGAAATTTTAAGACGTATTTGGAACTAAATTACTTTACCACTAAATATCTCCATTTAAGTTATCTTTTGGTCTACAATCCTGCTGCAGTCTGGTAAATGTCTTTCCCACAGTTAAACATTTTCAGGAGTGACACGTTTGCTTAGTGTGTTTTTTAAACAATACTGTCTTGACTACACAGACTGAAAAATAAGTGTAATAATATGGCTTTTTTTTTTATAGAAAAGAGGGAATCAAAGTGCAGAAAATTAACAGGGGAAACACANGCTTAGTGTGTTTTTTAAACAATACTGTCTTGACTACACAGACTGAAAAATAAGTGTAATAATATGGCTTTTTTTTTATAGAAAAGAGGGAATCAAAGTGCAGAAAATTAACAGGGGAAACACAGGTAAATGGCTTACATAAAAAAAGCTTTCAACTTAACGCTGAAGAGTGGACCCAAGTGGAACAAAACAAATGAGTGAAGGGGAAAAAAGAGCGTGGATGGCATGACGTAGATTATATACGGCAAGTAGTTAGTATCTAGTGAGAGTGTGCGCGTTAGTGAAGAGGAGAGAAAAAGAATGGTAACGATAGACATACCTCTGCAAACCGTCCATAGATGGCAGCACACACACTGCATTGGCATGGCTTATCTTAGAATTGCATTGGTTGGAGAGTGGTGTTTGTTGACAATGATCTGTTGTTGGTCAAGGACTCTTCTTCTGTGATCTGAAAAGTTTTTATGGCGAATTAAGCTGTANGTAGATTATATACGGCAAGTAGTTAGTATCTAGTGAGAGTGTGCGCGTTAGTGAAGAGGAGAGAAAAAGAATGGTAAAGATAGACATACCTCTGCAAACCGTCCATAGATGGCAGCACACACACTGCATTGGCATGGCTTATCTTAGAATTGCATTGGTTGGAGAGTGGTGTTTGTTGACAATGATCTGTTGTTGGTCAAGGACTCCTCTTCTGTGATCTGAAAAGTTTTTATGGCGAATTAAGCTGTATTTTTTATTGGCTTTAGTGCGTTGAATACTGTAAATATGGACAGCTCAAAATTCATTGAACTTGATTACAACCATCTTTGCAGCTAGAGTTACATCCTAGTTGGCAGGGTGTGTAAATTATACGGAAAGTGCTTCGTGTAATGTGTGCAAAAAGAATTTGTTAAGCATGACACGCTACGGGTTTCGTCATTTACCTGATCTAGCCTCGCCACAGCCTCCTTTCTAAGAAGAGACGGTATGCCGCACGTGTCGCAGTACACCTTGAAGCTCAGGGTTGGCTTGCCCAACTGTTGCCTCCTGCTGCGCCGCAACCCGTTTCACATCATGTTGCAACTCTCTTACCTCTCCAGCTTTCGGACGTGTGAGGGGAAGTAGCTGCCAGCTTTGGCCATCTCCGGCGACTTACCGCCCTAGCCGTGTGTGCCGCGTATTAATGGGGCTTGCAGTCCTTATTTCGAGTCTGTGTCATGCCAGTTCAGTAGCACGCCGTTACTCTGCCCGAGTGCCCACCGACGTCGCATCTACCTTTGCAGAACGTCACTCTGCCAGAGAGTCAACCGACTTCAAGTCTTCACTACAATTCACAGCACAGTCGAGAGTCTTAATCTGCACGAAACCACCTTGCTGCCTGCTAGCACGCCAAAGTCTGTCACGCTTCCAGCTACCTTGTAGCTCACCCGCATTTGACTCGAGTTTGAGTACCACTGACTTGGGGTCGCTCTCACCTCCCTGCTCTGCCGCATCTTCCGAGACTAGGTCACTTACCAGTTGGCAACGNACTAGGTCACTTACCATTTGGCAACATAGGATCGACCCTTCAGGCCCTAGTCAGGATACAGGTTGGTTTATGTGTGTTTAATGAGCAATCAATAAACAGGCATAAATCAACTTGGTTGCATGGTCACTCCCAGCACTTTATCTCCTTGCTCTCGCTATCTCCTGTTTCGTCACCAATCCTAATAATACTCTTGCAGGGATAGTCACAAGCCAGAACCTCGTTCCCCACCTATGTTTTTGGGGAACTCTCTTGACATGAAGCTTGGGAAGCCCATCTTCCTGGGCAACACCAGTTGTCACTTTGGACTATATCCCCTCCAGTATGTGCCTGGATTTTACCAGCGACGTCTCGCTTGCCAGGACACTTGCTGGAGAACGATAGGTTAACCCTCGACAAGGAGACCCGTTTCTTCGTGATGCTTGGGTCCACCAGCAATGTCCTGCTCGCCAAGTAGCCACGAGAAAGGATGCCCCCAAACCTGATACTGTACCCTCAGTTTGGTACTTGGGTCTGCCAGCGACGTCCCGCCCACCAAGCCACTAGACTGAAGGCCAGTAGTCCAGGGCTGCCTATCCTATCCAACAGCCAGCACCTTACTTTCCAGCAGGCCATGCCTACCCCTTTTTGGACACCCACTATCTGCCTATCTGTTCTTTCACTCCCCTTATGCCTCACCATAGGGCTGGGCGGAGGAAAGCAGCCAAGCAGGGACTAACTCTGGCTGGAGTCCTGGAGAGTAAAGGTTCGGGTGCCAGCCAGGTATTCACCTGAGAGAAGGAGGCGGCTGCTCGCCAGAGGGGGTCAGCTACCAGTTCGTCCAAGCCGTTGCAGAGCCTTCTTTGGCATGCGTCCCGCGCCGTGTCACCACTTCCTTTACACGGCCAGCCAGCGCCGACAAAGTAGTCAGACGCCTAAGCATTACACCAGGGTACACCCCTAAGCGTGTGCCAATCTGACCAGCTCTAACCAGCACACCTCCCAAGGCCCAGCGCCATGTTATTGAAGTGGCCAAACCTTACACCGCAGGCCCCAAGAACAACCCGTAAGAGCTTTGACCACTGCTTCTCAGTAGGTTGCTCGTTAAGCAACATGGGAAATAGGAATGTCACCAGCCACATGTCAGGACAAGTGGATAAAGGAAAGATTGCTGCAGCAAAGAGTACAGCTGGCATTTTTGCATTCTCAAAAATAGGTGGGCCTCTTTTATCCACATAAATAAAACAATTATATGGTCACGGTACCCCAAACAAGTAAACCATTTCCTGCATATTTGTTTTGTTTTTAAATATTTTATATAAATTTTTATTTATAGATTATTTATGTGGGAATTAATTAAGGTTATATCTTAATCTGCAGCANAGGAATGTCACCAGCCACATGTCAGGACAAGTGGATAAAGGAAAGATTGCTGCAGCAAAGAGTACAGCTGGCATTTCTGCATTCTCAAAAATAGGTGGGCCTCTTTTATCCACATAAATAAAACAATTATATGGTCACGGTACCCCAAACAAGTAAACCATTTCCTGCATATTTGTTTTGTTTTCAAATATTTTATATAAATTTTTATTTATAGATTATTTATGTGGGAATTAATTAAGGTTATATCTTAATCTGCAGCANTAAATATTTTATATAAATTTTTATTTATAGATTATTTATGTGGGAATTAATTAAGGTTATATCTTAATCTGCAGCAGCTGTGTCTGTGGACGTCTGCGGTAGCTACGTTTACCCCTAAACTATACTTCCTTCCCAACATCAACGTCAGAGCAGCAGAAGTTACTTGGGTCATTCATGTGACCAGCACTAAAGCAAGTTTCAGGGCTCAAGAGGGTATCAGCAAAATCTTTAAGATAATGATCACAGCCCCATAGCATCAGAAATGCAACTTTGTCGGACAAAAATGGCATACCTTTCTTGCTTTGGATTCGCAACAAACTTCCATCACAGGCTCGCTAATGACTTGAGATTTGCAATGCACGTTGTGTGTTTCTACGATTCTGTTAAAATGATGTGAAAATTGCTGCAAATGGGACGAGAATAAGAATGAAGTGTCATCCAGGTATTGGAATTCTTCTTTTATGGATTATTTGTCTGTGTGTGACTTGTTTAGGTGCTTCAAACAGGATTTTCAAGAGGAAAATGAACAGAGATAGGTGGTGCAGGTGTCTATGGATGGGCCAAACATAAACTCTTAAAAAATATGAAAATGTGTGAAGAAGATTCAGTAAAACCGTAAGTGACACAGGATCGTGTAGCCTATATGTAGTCCACGGAATGTTCCAGGCAGCATTCAGGAAAACAGACTGGGAAATCGACAAGGTCTTGAAGTCTGAGTCTATCTACAATATGCTCAAAAGATTCTCCTGCATAGCAAGTTGACTTTGAGACTGAAACAAAATACAGTAGAACCCCGATTTTACAAAATGTCACTGTTCCTGAAAATCTTTACCCTATTTCGTTGTTTCGTTTGAACACAAATTTATCTATTTCTATTACCACCCCAACACCAATAAGTTGTTATGAAAACATGTTTTTTCACGTTAAGACAGTTTTTGGTTGTCGGTGGTGCAAAATAACACTTTTATTTAAATTAAATACTAATGGAGTTCACTAGGCTGATGTTCTGAAAATGTTAACACGTTAACAAGAAATAGTTCAAACGTTGTGCTCTGCATACCTTTTAAAGAGTGTAAATTAAGTTCCTAAAGCCTGTTTGTACCAAATTTAGACAAATTATTAATGAAATTATAATATATTTCAGTAGGAAGGAGTCTTCTGGATAAAAATATATCATCACAGGACCATAAATGACCACATGTTAACGAGGAAAAAGTTCAAACATTGTGCATCACTTAAATTTAAGCGAGTGTGAAATCCAAATGCAAAATTAGTAGATTTATTAACGAAACATAAATTTATTTCATTAAGCAGAAGACTTCAGGATAGAAATATACATCCCACAAGGCCGTGGACCTCCTCTTCTATACATATCATAAAATTCAAGGTCTCTCTGTGTGTCTGCCTGTCTGTTAGTACGCTTATCACTCAACAACCACAAATCCGATTTACGTGTTTTTTTTTTTTTTTTTTAATTCATAGTTATGTTTTCTGGTTAGGTTTTGGTATATATTTTGTTACGTAAAGTAACATAAGGAATAAGCAGTGACGATAACAGTGAATCAAGTCGGAAAAAAGTTTGCAGCCAGCGCGTTCTCCTGCAATAAGCTGTCTAAACCATTAAAGATGGAACAATATCATTTAGTAAAGAATTGTGTAAAATAAAAAGACCTAAAAAAACTTAGTGGCATATATCTATCTATAACAGAGAAATACTAATAAGCGTTTTTACCATTTAATTCACAAGCAACATTCAATGAAAAAGTTTTTCATCTTGCACTCATTGAAATTGAAAAGCAAGTGCAGACATTATCAGGAAAAAGTATAAAAAGCATGGGCCTACCAATACCAGAAAACATAATAGATTCAACTATTAACAATTATTACATCAGGGAAACTTCATATAATATATTAGTATTGCACACTCTATGACTCTGTGAACCTCTGACAACAGCCTGACTTTACACTTCTCTCCAGCTGTGTGACCATACATATCCTTCTTGGTGAAGACTTAACAATGTGTGACATCCCCATTATCAATCCATTACGATAGCAAGTTATGTAGTGCCTGCACTTACCATATTGCCACTTATATTCCAATCAAGCTAAACTTTTATCAGTGTGCATGTAGCGCCCATCATCTGTTGGTACATTCGTGAACTACAAACACCCGAACCATTACCAAACGGGATAAACCTGCAGAATTTGAGCCTCGCTGCAGAAGAAATTTGGAAGTGGTAATACTTATATACTTACATTTTGTTTTGTTCTACCTTATGTTAACAAATTTCTTATGTTAATAAATTTGATTCATTTTTTCTGTTTTAAATTTTTTTGTTGCAACAACAGTTAACTGTGATTCTTCTATTAAATTTATACATTTTTGTTAATTTTTGCAATTTAAAAACATGGCAAACTGAGATCTAACCGTACCTGTGTCATCCACTGATTTTCAAACATGTGTCCAGGAGATACTAGGATTACAAACAGTACATTTGTGTGTTTTATAAATAATGTATTCCAAAACACTTGTAGGTTTACAATGTTTAAAACATTGTACATGGCCCAGAAAAAAATGCCCTTTCCACTCTATCTTATAGTGTAAAGGCCTTTCACTTGATCAAAGTTCACTTCAAATATATTGAATTAAATTCTTTGAATGTTTTGTAATGCCACTCAGACATCATCATCGTGGCCATTTAGTCTTTGAAAGCATTCAATGACAGAAATTCATTCATAGATTTTCATTTAGAACATGTTCTATGTTTTCTTGAATCCAATTTTTCAACTAACACTCCAAATTATTAAAACAGTATAAATATAAAGTTTAGTGTCTTAATACAGTATTTTAAGCTAGAAAAATATTTGCATCTTAGAAAAAAAAATGTTTTTTTTTTGCTAATTATTTGTGCGTAGTGGTTAGAGGTTAAAAAAGAGTACTAAACTTGATTATAATTTTATAACAAAATATTTGCAAAAAAAAATTTTAGTTACCAGTTTAATATTTGTTGAATACAGCTGGAATGTGTGAAAAGCCTTTTAAAACTTTAAAGTAATAATTTGATTTCTTTTGAAATCAATCCATTGAATTATAAGTGGACACTTTCTGTATTCAATAAGTTGAATTCAATTGAAGAATAATTTTTTATTTGATAGAAAATACCAGTGTGAAGTTAACGTCACTAAAAATGTTTTACTGAGTTTACTCGCATCTATATGAACAACAACATATTTATCACATTTTATTCTTTTGGTAAAGTTAAAGGTTTCGAAGTTTATATAATTTTAGTGTTATCTCTATATGAACAAAATTTTCCACTGCTTCATTAAAACAATATGCTATTTGATAAGAGAAGAACGGTAAACAATGCCATCTCATGAAAGACATTTAAGTCTTCCCTCCCTTTTTCTTCTTCTATTAAACATACTACACACAGCCCCAGCTATTATATCCTGCATGAGTGCTGGATTGATATTCACTAACCTTTCAGTGCCTGCCATGAAATAGAACGAAAGTTAAGAGGTGAGAAAAATGTGTGCATTGGATTCATATCATTTGATTACATATTTCTTCGTGGGCATAACAGCTGTGATGGCAAGATATGGGCTGCGCTACGTACGTTTTACAATGAAAGTAATATTTGTTATTTGATGGTAATGTGTGCTCATATCTGCATTTCTGAGGAATAATTTTTAACAGCAACATGCCTACATTTTAAAATATTATTTTATGAGTAAATAAAGTAAACTGCAAACAAAACGTCTCCAGTGCTGCATCATAAGCTGATTCGCTGCCATATTTTTATGCTAATTTTGACGGTAATGTGTGCTCATGTCCGCCATTTAGAGGCTCTCCTGAATTGTAAATATCTNTTACGTAAAGTAACATAAGGAATAAGCAGTGACGATAACAGTGAATCAAGTCGGAAAAAAGTTTGCCGCCAGCGCGTTCTCCTGCAATAAGCTGTCTAAACCGTTAAAGATGGAACAATATCATGTAGTAAAGAATTGTGTAAAATAAAAAGACCTAAAAAAACTCAGTAGCATATATCTATCTATAACAGAGAAATACTAATAAGCGTTTATACCATTTAATTCACAAGCAACATTCAATGACAAAGTTTTTCATCTTGCACTCATTGAAATTGAAAAGCAAGTGCAGACATTATCAGGAAAAAGTATAAAAAGCANCAGTAGCATATATCTATCTATAACAGAGAAATACTAATAAGCGTTTATACCATTTAATTCACAAGCAACATTCAATGACAAAGTTTTTCATCTTGCACTCATTGAAATTGAAAAGCAAGTGCAGACATTATCAGGAAAAAGTATAAAAAGCATGGGCCTACCAATACCAGAAAACATAATAGATTCAACTATTAACAATTATTACATCAGGGAAACTTCATATAATATATTAGTATTGCACACTCTATGACTCTGTGAACCTCTGACAACAGCCTGACTTTACACTTCTCTCCAGCTGTGTGACCATACATATCCTTCTTGGTGAAGACTTAACAATGTGTGACATCCCCATTATCAATCCATTACGATAGCAAGTTATGTAGTGCCTGCACTTACCATATTGCCACTTATATTCCAATCAAGCTAAACTTTTATCAGTGTGCATGTAGCGCCCATCATCTGTTGGTACATTCGTGAACTACAAACACCCGAACCATTACCAAACGGGATAAACCTGCAGAATTTGAGCCTCGCTGCAGAAGAAATTTGGAAGTGGTAATACTTATATACTTACATTTTGTTTTGTTCTACCTTATGTTAACAAATTTCTTATGTTAATAAATTTGATTCATTTTTTCTGTTTTAAATTTTTTTGTTGCAACAACAGTTAACTGTGATTCTTCTATTAAATTTATACATTTTTGTNCATGTTTTCTGTTTTAAATTTTTTTGTTGCAACAACAGTTAACTGTGATTCTTCTATTAAATTTATACATTTTTGTAAATTTTTGCAATTTAAAAACATGGCAAACTGAGATCTAACCGTACCTGTGTCATCCACTGATTTTCAAACATGTGTCCAGGAGATACTAGGATTACAAACAGTACATTTGTGTGTTTTATAAATAATGTATTCCAAAACACTTGTAGGTTTAGAATGTTTAAAACATTGTACATGGCCCAGAAAAAAATGCCCTTTCCACTCTATCTTATAGTGTAAAGGCCTTTCACTTGATCAAAGTTCACTTCAAATATATTGAATTAAATTCTTTGAATGTTTTGTAATGCCACTCAGACATCATCATCGTGGCCATTTAGTCTTTGAAAGCATTCAATGACAGAAATTCATTCATAGATTTTCATTTAGAACATGTTCTATGTTTTCTTGAATCCAATTTTTCAACTAACACTCCAAATTATTAAAACAGTATAAATATAAAGTTTAGTGTCTTAATACAGTATTTTAAGCTAGAAAAATATTTGCATCTTAGAAAAAAAAATGTTTTTTTTTTGCTAATTATTTGTGCGTAGTGGTTAGAGGTTAAAAAAGAGTACTAAACTTGATTATAATTTTATAACAAAATATTTGCAAAAAAAAATTTAAGTTACCAGTTTAATATTTGTTGAATACAGCTGGAATGTGTGAAAAGCCTTTTAAAACTTTAAAGTAATAATTTGATTTCTTTTGAAATCAATCCATTGAATTATAAGTGGACACTTTCTGTATTCAATAAGTTGAATTCAATTGAAGAATAATTTTTTATTTGATAGAAAATACCAGTGTGAAGTTAACGTCACTAAAAATGTTTTACTGAGTTTACTCGCATCTATATGAACAACAACATATTTATCACATTTTATTCTTTTGGTAAAGTTAAAGGTTTCGAAGTTTATATAATTTTAGTGTTATCTCTATATGAACAAAATTTTCCACTGCTTCATTAAAACAATATGCTATTTGATAAGAGAAGAACGGTAAACAATGCCATCTCATGAAAGACATTTAAGTCTTCCCTCCCTTTTTCTTCTTCTATTAAACATACTACACACAGCCCCAGCTATTATATCCTGCATGAGTGCTGGATTGATATTCACTAACCTTTCAGTGCCTGCCATGAAATAGAACGAAAGTTAAGAGGTGAGAAAAATGTGTGCATTGGATTCATATCATTTGATTACATATTTCTTCGTGGGCATAACAGCTGTGATGGCAAGATATGGGCTGCGCTACGTACGTTTTACAATGAAAGTAATATTTGTGATTTGATGGTAATGTGTGCTCATATCTGCATTTCTGAGGAATAATTTTTAACCGCAACATGCCTACATTTTAAAATATTATTTTATGAGTAAATAAAGTAAACTGCAAACAAAACGTCTCCAGTGCTGCATCATAAGCTGATTCGCTGCCATATTTTTATGCTAATTTTGACGGTAATGTGTGCTCATGTCCGCCATTTAGAGGCTCTCCTGAATTGTAAATATCTGTTTACTCTGCCTCTATCAGATGGAGGAAAATAATCATAATTTCCCGTCGTCCTCTTGCTGCCGTCTCATGAAAACTTTTTAGCTTCATATTTTTATCTATGACAGACGTTTAGCAGCACTTTTGTGGCTATCCTAGCTAGGAATATCGGTATCCTAGTATCAAATTGTTGGAAAAGAGCTTTAAAAAACTATTGTATAATTTTTTTGTAATGCCACACAAAGTTATTGCCTTGTCTGTTGTCCTAGTAACATTCACATGTGGGGAAAAAAACTATCTGGATATGAACTTTTAATTAATCTATATGTTCACGGTGGTGTTAAAGGAAAATGGTTTTTATTTCTCCTTTCATAGTTCAGTTCAGTTTTGTTATTATTATGCCGCCTCACAAAGGGCAACTCCGGAGCCTAACTTGAGTAGTGGCAGGCTGGCAGGCACCTGGGTGAACATTGGCAACCTTGATGAAAGGGGTGGATCGTTATGTGTTAGTAAATGGTGGTGTCTATTTTTATATATTTCCTTCTTGGGAGTTCTACAGGAGTGGCGAAGAGAATCACTACATTTAGTGGCCAAAATAAATGCAACTAACTTAGTTGTCCACCTATTTCCTATCTTTTAACCAGATTTTTTACGGTTCTCACAAAAAAATGGTTTTTACTTTGAGGGAATTGTTATTACAGATTAATTTTTGTTGAGATTTGACTGTAGTTGTGAATCGAAAATATGTGGTGAAATAACTTGTAAATGCTTTGAAAACATGAATTTATTTTGAATACAAGTTATTAATTTGTATACTTTATATAGTACTTGGTTTCTGCCTATATGATTTTTATATTGCCATGTCATGTATTTGTGGTTTTGTGGAAGCTCTTGATGTTTAAAGTAAACATATTTTGTATGAACTTGTTATGTCTGTTCTGTCTGTATTATACTTGTAGACAGTTTTGTATGCATGACTTGATTACTTAATGAAAGTTGAGGGCAGGCCAGCAGAACACAAGCACAACCAACTACCCGATTTGACTGCTTCGTTAAAGTAGAGACTGTAGGTGTAGTGGTGCAGTTGCTGTAGCGTATTTTTTTAGCATTACAATTTAATATTATCTGATTGCTGCACCTCAATGATCACATTATTTGAAGTATACATCTGTTTTCCTCTGTCCAGCCCTCTTGAGTCCAGAGTTATGATGACTTTGTGTGCAGTGCCAGTTTAAACATAACAAGGAAAATGCTTAAGAAATTTTTATGTTCACTTAATGACAAGTTTTGATAGGTCTAGCTAACTTTTTTGAAATGGTATATAATGTACATAATGTGACTTTCCTGAAAGTTATTTTATTTAATTTTTTAAAATTATTCAGCATAGATAATCTAATGTGTATCTCTGACTGTAAATGAAATGTAAAAAAAGTTCGCCTGTAAGTCACCAATTCATACTGCACATTTGAAAAAAGCTTTCATATGGATTGCATAATCTTTTTGATTTATCTGTTGTTAGAAATTCATAGACCCTCAGCATTTGACTGAAAATTAAAAAAATTAGAAGTTACAAGTATGCCTGTAGATCTCTATAAACAACAGTTTCTCCTTTTTTCTCTTGTATCTTAAATGATGCATCAGTATACAACACCCTAATGTTTTACCGGTATTTAAACAAGAATGTGCTTCATGATAAGTGTACATGAAGGCGTTCCATTTCCAGATGTAGAGATCTTGGTTAAATTACATACGTGCACAGTGTAATGTGTAGCTAGAGAATGCAGTAGTTGAATCCGGGCGAGTAATGTGTTGTGTTTGTGTTGTGTGCGCGCAGTGTATGGTCCGGGCGGGGGGAAGGTGCGCGGAGCGTCAGACCAGCCCGGGGCATGCCCTGTGTGCGGGGCCCTGCTGCGGCAAGCGCGTAACCTGCGTCGTCACTTGCTATCCAGTTGCAAGTACCGCACCATGGGACCCAATGCCAATGCGTCAATACCAGGCGGTGAAGAGGACATGTGTGAGCAGATTGTGTGTCAAGTGTCTCCCATTCCCGTACCATCTCCACTTGCGCCGCACCTTGACACGTCACAGACGTAAGATTGCAAGGATAAGTTTCCAAAAAAATCCTCTTAGTATAGAGCGCTCAAACTTCAAGGTGATTTTCCAAGTGCTGTGGTTTTCTTGTGTGCTGATCTGATGCTTGAAATACAAGCATAATCAGATGAAGAACAACAGTTGGGTACAAACTACTGAAGTTATTTATAAAATTACATATTTTGTTTACCAAGTCCACTAGTTAAAAAATTGCAGTTTAATGTTGCAAATATGTGTATTTAATTATTAATTTGGTCTGCTACATGAAGTGTCATTATTCTTTCTTTTGTGTATTGTATTNAGATTGCAAGGATAAGTTTCCAAAAAAATCCTCTTAGTATAGAGCGCTCAAACTTCAAGGTGATTTTCCAAGTGCTCTGGTTTCCTTGTGTGCTGATCTGATGCTTGAAATACAAGCATAATCAGATGAAGAACAACAGTTGGGTACAAACTACTGAAGTTATTTATAAAATTACATATTTTGTTTACCAAGTCCACTAGTTAAAAAATTGCAGTTTAATGTCGCAAATATGTGTATTTAATTATTAATTTGGTCTGCTACATGAAGTGTCATTATTCTTTCTTTTGTGTATTGTATTNTGCAAATATGTGTATTTAATTATTAATTTGGTCTGCTACATGAAGTGTCATTATTCTTTCTTTTGTGTATTGTATTTAAAAGATGTGATATTTTGTAGACAACATTTCCTGGCAATATTGTAGAACAGTTTTCATCAGAAGTCAGAGAAATGGAAAGAGAATATTTTGTATTTGCATGTGATGTACAGGTAACAAAATTTTCCTAGCAAGCATGTAATGTGCTCTGTATTTAAATTTTCATCACTATCTATCTTCCCTTCAGATGTTGCCACAGCTGCTTTGCCAGCACTTTCAACTTATATAATGAGCTTTACACGATGCCTCTTGTATATCTTAATTCACCTGAAAAGAGATAAAATTTTAGTATTTAGCCTACTTAAAGATAGTTTGTCATATTTTAAACTAAATGAATATCTGTTTTACATATGCTGTAACCAAAATGCATTAAATTGTATGAAAATAAAATTTTTACTGTAAACTATCACTGTGTATTACTAAATATGTAAATAGGAATTTTCATTCTTTGAAGAATTAGTTGCAGTTTATTATTGTAGAAGTTAGTAATTATTTTTGTATATCCTTAGTTGTGGTACGTTATTGTGTTGCCTTTTGTATTATTGACATAAAGGTAAAACACGTAAGAAGTACTAAATATACGTACAATCATTGCATCCCTACAAAAATTGAATGTTATTAGCCAAAGAGGATTTGACACCTTGCAGCTTAACTAAGTACTTTGGTTCTTGCTTATTTCGCTAAAAACAAGTACCTATTCAGAAAGGTGATCTTTTGCCACGAGATATTATATTTCATTAATGAAAAGCATTTAAACATTAAGTTACTCATAGACAAAAATTAATACATAGTAGTAAATTTAAAGATTATATTATTTTAGTGTGCAGCCTCATGTCAACACAGGCTGGTACACCAACTTTTTAATTGCCTTGGGTGGGAGGCTATGGCATGAAGTATTTTTTCTTTCTTTCTTTATTAAAATCAAGTGACATTTTGTGTAAACAAAGTGTAAACATGTTGCAAACAGCCGACAGTAAGGTAAAAAGAGAATTTCTCTTTCAGTGGAACATTTTGTATTGTATTTGACAAGTTGGTGTGTTATTGAATTTTTTTATGTATTTAAGTTTATATAATCAGTGTATTTTATGACATGTTTATTAAGAATATTTTGTTACCTGTGCTGTAGGTCAGTAAGATCTATGTCCTGCTACTTGTAGGTAATGGTAATAAAAGAAGTTGTTCTGAAACTGATACTCATCATCACTGTAGTCTGTATCGTCACCGGTACCGGGTACAACACTGGCCAATACAGTAGGCATGTTGCAGAATACACAAGTGCACTAATGTCATTCAAATGTTAAAATTCATAGGATCTATTATGTAATGAAACAAACTTGTTTTTCAGAATTTATGCTTTCTAAATTTTATTCTGCCCAAATTATAAATCACATGTTTCATTCTATTGAAGGTGAAAACTAGGATTCTTGTAATCCAAGTCTTCAGAAGTATTGGTGTGTAATTGCAGGTATTTAGTTATTTATACCTACATGGTTTCAGACTTTTAAGTTAGTGAAAATCTCATGAAGGGAACTATGAATAATATATTAATCATTTTTCCAGAGAACAGTCATTAACTTATGAGGGGCACCTGCATTCATAAAGTTGATTGGAAGTCTGTCAGGTGAACACACTCTTGAGGAGTTTGTGCATCTACAATTTGATTACAGTATTGTTACAATTTTTTCAAAAGTCAGTGGGCTAAACCAAGTTCGTTAAGGGATGGANATCTACAATTTGATTACAGTATTGTTACAATTTTTTCAAAAGTCAGTGGGCTAAACCAAGTTCGTTAAGGGATGGAGGTCTTCATTAAATAAAATAGTTAATTATACATTCCTAATTTATTAAAAACAACTACAACCAACTCAACTCAATACCTCACAATCAATTGTTATCACTTGCTATTTACAATTAATGAATCAAATCAATACAATTTACAATTACCTGAAAAAAACTAATATAATTAAATAACTAAAATCAGTCCCAATAGACAGTGTACCAAAACCTATTGAATTACTTTATAAATTATACACTGAGGCGACAAAAGTCATGGGATACCTCCTAATATCGTGTCGGACCTCCTTTTACCCGGCGAAGTGNATCTACAATTTGATTACAGTATTGTTACAATTTTTTCAAAAGTCAGTGGGCTAAACCAAGTTCGTTAAGGGATGGAAGTCTTCATTAAATAAAATAGTTAATTATACATTCCTAATTTATTAAAAACAACTACAACCAACTCAACTCAATACCTCACAATCAATTGTTATCACTTGCTATTTACAATTAATGAATCAAATCAATACAATTTACAATTACCTGAAAAAAACTAATGTAATTAAATAACTAAAATCAGTCCCAATAGACAGTGTACCAAAACCTATTGAATTACTTTATAAATTATACACTGAGGCGACAAAAGTCATGGGAAACCTCCTAATATCGTGTCGGACCTCCNTTATACACTGAGGCGACAAAAGTCATGGGAAACCTCCTAATATCGTGTCGGACCTCCTTTTACCCGGCGAAGTGCAGCAACTCGACGTGGCATGGACTCAACAAGTCGTTGGAAGTCCCCGAAATATTGAGCCATGCTGCCTCTATAGATGTCCATAATTGCGAAAGTGTTGCTGGTGCAGGAGTTTGTGCACGAACTGACTTCTCGATTATGTCCCATAAATGTTTGATGGGATTCATGTCAGGCGATCTTGGAGGCCAAATCATTCGCTGGAATTGTCCAGAATGTTCTTCAAACCAATTGCGAACAGTTGTGGCCCGGTGACATGGCGCATTGTCATCCATAAAAATTTCATCATTTTTTGGGTACATGAAGTTTATGAATGGCTGCAAGTGGTCTCCAAGTAGCTGAACATAACCCTTTACAGTCAATGATCGGTTCAGTTGGACCAGAGGAACCAGTCCATTCCATGTAAAAACAGCCCACACCATTATGGAGCCACCACAAGCTTGCACAGTTCCTTGTTGACAACTTGGGTCCATGGATTCGTGGGGTCTGCTACACTCGAACCCTACCATCAGCTCTTACCAACTGACATCGGGACTCATCTGACCAAGCCACGGTTTTCCAGTCGTCTAGGGTCCAACCGATATGGTCACGAGCCCAGGAGAGGCGCTGCAGGCGATGTCGTGCTGTTAGTAAAGGCACTCG
>NQII01000219.1:1044605-1065645 GCA_002778355.1 Clitarchus hookeri | reverse complement strand
GGGGGGGGGGGGCGGTCTGTGGCGCCAGCCAGTCACCCCTGTCAATCATTCCCCCGGCGAGCGGGTCTGCATGGGGTAGGGGAGTGTCGGGTGGGTCACCCCCCACAGAGCCGGACCAAGCATGGAGCTTGCGCCTCGTGTGTCAGTCAGTGCGTAGCAGTATTATCTATCCAGGATGTCTACTGGTCACTGAAGTCCCTGAAAGTCGCAAAATTTAGGACAGGGTCACGGAAGTCCCTGAAATTTACGATAGTTGGGATGAGGTCACAGAGTTTTTTGAGAGAAACCAAACTTTTTTGCAGTTCACTGACACAGCAAGAGCATCTGGCTGGTAACAATCTCTCCCCCCTCCTCGTCCTGGTTTTCAACAGTTTTATTCCCTCTGCAGAGATACAGCTGTAATGTCTCTCTTCCTCGCCTTCCCCCTCCCTCCAACCATCATGGAATGGTTTTTTGTCAAGCGAACTGACCCATTCCTTTGGAGGAGGGGAAGGAGAATATTGATTGAGAGCCAGCGGGTAATATCACCAAATGTACGAGAATTATTGTGTATGCACAAGAACAGTGGGACCATCGACACCAAGCTGGTACCAAACATACATGAATTATTGTGTTTGTATGAGTATTGTCAATTTCATTTAAATGGGGCAAAATGTGAGAATATGTAAACAATTAATGCTCTCGTTTGCAAAGTATTGTATCAGCTGATGAATAGCTGTGGGATATATGTTGTTAAGTTGGTGATTTTGATGATGGTTTTGGTAGAAAACAGTATGAACTTAGAACTAAGAGTTTTAATTTAAAAAATGAGTTATGCTTACAAAATTTGTGATTTTATAATTTTGAAGTGATATTAAATAGTTCTGGCTTTTAGTGAATTCACTTTAAAATACGTTTAGCAATTATGACGGAGCNTTTTATAATTTTGAAGTGATATTAAATAGTTCTGGCTTTTAGTGAATTCACTTTAAAATACGTTTAGCAATTATGACTGAGCATGTAGACAGGAACAGTGGAACGTTTCCAGCCCGGTGAATGCCATTGTGCATGTATTATTTTCTCATTGTGTTTATACAAGCACCTTGATGTCTGAATATTTTATTGGTAGTTTATTATTTTTTTATTTGCTTTTGTTAAGCATAGTTGGTTGTAGATTACCGTTTTAGTGTGTTTTCGTGAGTGAAATGTAATTATTATCGGCACATGTTTACAGCTTCGTAAAACTGCTCATTCCGCCATTTTCCTTAACAGCCGTCCGCGTGTCCGCGTTTATAATTTTAATTTTGTTGGTTTCAGGAAACTTGCGAAGTGTTGAATTTACCGAATAATTCTACAAATAAATTACATGTTATCAGTGACGAACAAACGCAAATTTAGTGAAGTAATTGTGCAGGGATTTCCATGGAAAAAAACATTTTCAAGAGGTTGCGAATTACAAACAGTGAGTTTGCATGTTTTGTAATTAGTGTTGTTCTAAACTGTTACTATAATGTTTGAAATACATGTGCCTAAAAAAGCTGCACCTTCAACTATTTTGTAGTGTGTAAATAATATTTGTTTATTTGTCTTATATCGTAAATCCAACGAGTGTAAGGTGTCGTATGTATCGCGTTTCATTTTTTCATTGAAGTTAAAACTTTAGAAGTTATAGTAATGTGCGTGTTATTTCTTCACAAGCTAATTATTTTTCCACTGCTCCATCAAAATAATATGCAACTCAAAATTATACACTCGTAAGAACCTCAAAACAAAACCGTCTCACAAATAACATTAATCTAAAGCCCCCACTCACAGTTTCTTTTTACCCTCAAAATAAATTAACAAAACCCCAACAAACTTAACTTGGTAATTACAAAATTAAGACAGGTTGGAATGCCAACCGAGCTATAATATCCTACATTTTATTACTGGATGGAAGTTAGCTAATGTCAGTCTTTCAATGCCTGCCATGATAGGAAACTTTTAACTTTCTAAAGCATGTATATGCATTTTAGGTTGTATAGGATACCGATATTTTAAGTGCCAAAAAGTCATTTATATTAGTTTACATTTAAATTAAATTTACAGTTAGAAAATAAATAAGGTCACCAAAATTTCTTGGAAAAGGTCCCTAAAAGTAACCAAAAAGTCACTGATTTTTGTAAAAGAAGATTTGTAGACATTCTGAATATACAGTAGTAATCATTACTAGAGGTCTGCGAGTATTCAGATTGTCGAGTCGAGTTTCTGACCAAAACTCAAAATCTAGCTAAACTTTCTTTTCAGACTCAAAGTATTCAAGTTATTTTTAAGCTTCAGGTTTAATGGTTTATGTTTGTATTACCACAAGGTCTATTAGTTTACATAAAAAATGTGACTAATTTAATTTATAAAGTCTAATTTAGCACTTACCTTGTGTTAGTACGTTACAATTAAACAGCAAAACACTGTAACTTAACTTACTACCTTTGTAATTTTTTTTATCTTGACAATGTAGCATGGCCAACCACAAACAAGAAATGGAATATTTTATTTCCCCTCTAAAGAAATAGGTTATTATGAGTGTACATAACATGCAGTAATACTATTTATTGTGCCATTATTAGAGGTCTGGAAAATTAGCATTTTGAAATGTGTATTTTAGCATTTATAAAATGAAATTCATCATTTTTTAGCATTTTAAAATTAAAAACTTGCATCTTACAGTATTTAGGAAAAAATTGGGTTTTTCTAAAAACTGGTTTGTTAAAATCACACATCAATTACAAACGAAATTTTCACATGAACAGTAGCCAGGTAATTACAGTATTATAATTGGTTAACAATAGATGTCTTATAAAACATACATTTCACGTACCTTATGTAACTATCGCATGTCCCACATTTCAATGTAAAAAATTAGAGAAGAAACACTGTTTTCAGTACACATACTAGTTAATATTTTTACTCATAAAATTTTAGCATATTGCACATTTCAATATTTTCCTCTTTCAAACGAGTTCTGCGATTATTGAGAACAACACTGTATGAGCTCGGGCATCAGCACTGCTCACAGGTGCTCAGCTCACATGGTTGTGAGGGCAGCAGTCCAAACTCTGGTTTTGTGATAGACATTGCTAGAAGAAATTGAGGCAAGTCAATTTTGCTGCCTTCACGTATATGTCCTTTCAACTTTACATGAAAGTACAGGTAACCATCCACAAACTGATCATCGCTGACCTTAGTCTTGCTAGCAATCAGTTTACTGCAATTTACTTCTACTTGTTTGCTTGCTTTAGCCAGGTTAAACAGCTGACCTACTGTTGCATAGAAGTTATTTGCTGGAGATGGAGCCATGTGTGATGTTAGTTTAGTACAGCTTTTCACACAACAGCTTGAACTGGCAGATTTAATGCTTACTTTGACTGCATCACTCTTTACTTCTTGCAACATTTGCTGTGTCTGTGATGGCAACACACCATTAGCATACCTTTTGAGTTCACTGGAAAACTGCGTAAGTTCATCCCATAGCAAAGGGATAGTGTCCACCTTCAAGAACTTTAATTAGCTCAATAATTTTTTTGCAAGCCTCACTTAGAAATTTGATCTTCAGTACAGAAAATTGGCGTCCAGATAACTTCTGGCACACAGACTTTACGCTGGCATTTTGTGGATCCCATTGGTTGAAAAACTGAATAAGCGCCTCAATGTACTCAGATAAGTAGAAAACTGCTGGAAACCAAGAATTCCATCATGTCACCACAGGGCTTGGGAAAAGTTTTCCATCTATATCTGGAGTTCTCTTGCAAAAATGAAATGTAGGCACTCGTAATTTTTCTTCCATGTAAAAATGTTATCTTCACGTTGACAAGAGAGTTTATATCGCTAAACTCGCACATGGAAACATCACCCACCAGATTTACTTTACGAGCCCAACACTGAAAGTGGATGGTGTGATCACCAAAACTATCTGCAGTACTGCGAAACAGGTACTTGTGTACCTCGCGAGTCTGACACAAGACCTAGAACATTTTGAAAGTCTACACCAAACTGGTTTAAAGTGACGCTATACCGCCACTGTGGAAGACAGAGTGGCTTATAGTGTCGTTGTTAATGCCCCCAGGCACCGACTATATGATGCCTGAAGGTTAAGGGGTTTGCAATAATTTAGTCGGTTGCTGTTTCATTTTTAAGGACGAATATATTGTCTGGAGTTTACACAAGAACTACATACATCAGCACTTCCGAGGTGTGGTACCTAATTTGACTACTCGTATTCACTGGGCGACTTCGTGGTTGAGTGGGGCTTCTCTGGGCGACGATTTTTATACTTAACTCAGCGGTGAGTGTTGGTAGGCTGTCATCTGGGAATGAGCTCTGGCGAAGTGGTAGGCCTTGGAAGAAGGCCCGCAGGTGCTGCCGTCTCCCTGGACTGCGATTCGGACTCGTGATTACGTCTTCTCGCGATTCCTTGACGCAACTCTTCCCTCGGCGCTGTGATAATCAACTGGGCCCCACTACTCTCGAAAAGGGCTTTTTATGCTCGCCAGTGTCCATCCTTAATTGTCGGCACGTGTCGCCTTGGGGGNACTGCGATTCGGACTCGTGATTACGTCTTCTCGCGATTCCTTGACGCAACTCTTCCCTCGGCGCTGTGATAATCAACTGGGCCCCACTACTCTCGAAAAGGGCTTTTTATGCTCGCCAGTGTCCATCCTTAATTGTCGGCACGTGTCGCCTTGGGGGGGGGGGGAAGGTAGCCCCTTGCCCCTAGTTTACTCTCGTCAGCTACTTCTTCGGTGCATTTCCACATTGTCCTGTGGTTAGCCAAGGGTGTTCTCGGCACCAATATCCAGCTCGTCAGCTATTCCTTCCGTGGTGCGTATATTTTGAGTTTAGGTGAAATACACATGATTATTTGGTGATATCGCGTGAAACCTCTGCGCTCCACAGATCTCACAGCGGGCTAGAGGCGTACGGGGGTGGGAGGGTGGTAGGGCAGACCTAGCCGCGGGACACGTGTCACTGCGGCCCGCCACCTGCCTAGTGGCACATGTCAACAGGGATACGCTCGCAAAGTGTGTCAGCGATGCTCCTATTCCCAAAAGACGTCACACGTCAAAAGATTCCTGCATAGCCTGACAGCACGTGGTCCCATTTGCTGAATCAAGAAAGCAACACACGGCCAAGTACACCTGTTGATCTATAGCCGGGTTGTTGGTGCGAAAAAGAACAGCAAAATCACAATGTCCACGACTATCTGAAGTTTCATCTGCAACAACTTATATCTTTACCCGAAATGATTTCTTTAAGTTGTTCTTTTTATGCAACACCAATTTTAGGCATATATTCCCATCTAAGTGTGTCTGCCCTAGGAAAATCGCCAGAACCAGTTCTAAGTATTTTTGAACGGCTGGGTGAACCAATTTTTTTAATGGTATGTTTGCCTGCATACACCTTTTCACAGTATCTTCTACAAACACACTCTTCTCAATCTTCGCGAGTTTTTTATTTTAAAATATGCGTAGGACTGTTGCTTGGGGCTTGGACGTCTCTCCTTTTTCCGCAATACGTTTTTCTTGTTCGAGTGTTCTTCTGGAATGTGTACTTGATTTAATATGCTTGTCCAGAACGTCTTTTTTTCCCAGTCAAGACGTGTATAGCAAACACCACACAGTAATATAGAACTATCGCTCACATAGAATTTTTCATGTTTGAAAGCATTTGCATGATTGTGTATAGAAACTTAACATGCTGCATTGTTTCAGTAAAACTATGCGTGTTTATAGAACATAATTTTCAGGAAATATTCAACACCGGTACTAAATCTCAAAGTGTAAAACGTAAGGTTGGTTCATGATCAATTTTGTGTACATGAGACATTTGTAAAATTATGTGGGCCGATGTACACATCTTATGTTTTAACCAATCCCACTAGACATTAACTTTATTTTTAATAAAATAGTGATTTATTAGCATTTATAATAATTTAGACCTATTATTTAAAAGAGCAAAAGACAATTAAAACCATAAGTTTTCTTTTAGAAATTATATTTTCAAACAAATACTTATTCTTCTGTGCTTTACGTACACAACACAAAATAAAATTGCGCCATTGCCTACACGTCTACACGCCGAAGATGTTCTTATACAGACACAAAATAAAATTGCGCAATTTCCTACACATCTACACACCAAGGATGTTCCTAGACGACATGTTACGCAATGACTTTGAACCATTTTGTAAGAATCCCTTGTAATGACGCAGTATTATTAATTTTCGGAGTATGCAGTTCATTTTCTTTCGTTTAACGAGGTTTCATAATATTTTATCGGAATTCAAAATTAAAGCTGTGGGGGTTTATTTATCATTATCAGACATACGTTTGCCGTTTAACGTTTATCAGGCTTCCGACTGCGTTGACAATTTTGTTCGAGAAGTTTGATTATCTTTAACTGATGGCACAGTTAAGCGGGCTATGATGCAGTTTGGATGGCGCTGCTGGCAGATGTCTGCTGCCGTGCCGTTATNGGGGGGGGGGGGAGTGTAGACACGCAACAAATACCGAGTGTGCCTGTCGTCTTCAAGCATTCGATAACAGTCAGTAGACCCTCAAGACTCTCAGCAGCAACTCGCAGAGGCCGCGTCGGACGTGGCGCATAGCCCCCATACCGGCAACTTAACCCTACTCATTTGATTTCTACGCCGGTGTGGGAGGTCTCTAATTGTTAATATTCTGGCGAGGCAACTTTTAGAGAGGTAAAGAACAATCAAATGACGACTATGACACTGCTCTCTGCTTGTCTGTGAGCTGGTGAAACCTGTTCGTATTCGGCATACCTGAAGCTCTTTATGTGAACGCTTGCATTTTGGATACTAAATTACAGTAAAGAATAATAAACCGGAACTTGACTACTTTATTTAATATTTAATCGGCGCCTTCTTTTTTAAAAGTTTCATGTTGCTGCCACTGAGCTAACCGAATGGTAATTTCCAGCCGTCAATACCTTGACGTGCAGCATTACAACTTTCCTCTATTTCACTGTGTACATGTTAATTACGTACATGTTTTTCATCATAATAATAACAAAATATGCTGCTGCCGATCACAATAAAAAGATGTCACATGACTTAGGTGGAAGACTGTATACGCGTGCCATTGACGTAAACGATGTAGTGTTGAGGTAGTCAAAAGCGACACTGGTAGCGCTAGGGTCGTAGCTATGTGGAAAGCCATTTTGGGTTGAGTGCTGTGTGCATGTGTCATATCTTTGACATCCGAAAAAAACAATGGTTTACAATACGTTTTCCGTCACTACAAACACCGTCCGCAATTATTTTTAAGTCAAAAAAGAAGATCAATCTTTTATTTACATTGAAAACTAATGCAGTGAAGGGTATTTGTAAAGAATTTAGTGCATTTACATAAGTTTTATTGCTAAATCATAAAAATTTAGCATTTCATCGCATATATTTTGCATTTGCGAAATTTCCAGGATTCTATAATAATTTATGAGAAAATGTCATGGTCAGAAAATTTAAAACAATGTCGATCATGTGATCTACATGTTTTAAGTAAAAAAAGGCAAGTTTTACAACACATCATAGCTATTAATTTGTCTTGCGAAACTAAAAATACAAACACACATGATGCACGTTGTGTCAGTGACATTTTACGTCAGCCACTGAAATCCCCTTGTTTCCAAGCAATCTACCAGACATCAGTGCATTTTGTGCAAGAATGTATAGGCAAGGGGATGTTACCCTTAACTGAGCACCATCACTAGCTTACTTCCCTGAGCGCACGCAGGGCTGACTGAACAAAACCATCTTTTATCACCCACCACCACCACCACCTCCTCCTTTCATGTGCACAGCCTTAGTGGAGGGGGAATGGCAATCTAAGCCAAGACCCCCATACACACTGTTATATAGAGTTGCAGCCATAAAACCGCCAATTGACCTTCACCTCCAGAGCTCTCTCTTCCTCTCTAGAAGTCGGGAAGCAAGCTCGTAGAGTTAGCACCGAGTAGTGTTGAGCCGGCTTTCTCTCCTTCAGAGTCCTTGGCTTCTGTGTTTTTCCATGCCGCCCCACTTGCTATGCTGATGTGTCTTCTAGTTAGACAGAGAGTAGGGTTGTTGGCAATATTTGTGCACCAAACCACACTCATGCAAATGAATGCCAAACATTTAGTCCTTGGGGCAATAAATCAGTGTCATATCAAACTATCGTACATTATTGTGTGTAGCGAGATCCGTACTTCAAACCCCTTTTTACCAATTAATTACTGCCGCTTCTCACTCCGCCAACTACCTACCTTAATTATTACCTCAGCCATCTCTACCAGGAATGGCCCGNTCCGTACTTCAAACCCCTTTTTACCAATTAATTACTGCCGCTTCTCACTCCGCCAACTACCTACCTTAATTATTACCAGGAATGGCCCAATTGTAAACAGGGCGGAGAGGGAACCAGGTTAGGGACCCAAGACAGTAAGGGGTGGGAGTGATTGCACCTAGAGGGGGAGGAGGGGTCACTTCTGCATCTGGTGCCTGGTTCAGTGGCCATGAGTTGATCCACAGCATCTATATGTAATGGGAACAGAGGACAAGAGCTCGTGGCACACAGACCCCCTGGCACAGGCAGCATGGGGAGGATATCTAACCCTACTGACTTGGTTCTCACACAAGTGGGAGTGTAGGGAAGCTGCGTATTCAAGTATGTGGGACTTCCTCTAGTCCCTGTAGCTAGTTATCTTGCAGACCCCTACCTACCACCTCATCCTTTAACCAGACACACTCTCTCTTATCTTATTCCACATGGTGGGTGAGAGCGGATTAAGGCAATAAAATCCAACTATTGCCCTCAGCACTCGGACAAAGCAGACCTGCCTAAGGTAGTAGTCTAAAACGAGGAGCGGGACGAAACTTCCAACAGGGGATAGAAAAGCCCAGTGGGAGACGCACCAACTCACGGAAGCCAACAACTCCTGCCTGCTAAAACTGTCGGGAAGTGCAATCCCTGGTTAGAGCCAGCACCAGTCGGAACCCCAGAGCCAAACCCTACAAAAGTAAGCCCAGAGGCAAGGCCAAGTCTATTCACTTTTTCTTCACACTTTTTGAATCTACCTTTTGAAAAATCATCCCATGGATGACATGTTTGTTTATTTCCTAAATATGTCATGTATCATAGACTTTTTATACTTCTGTTAACACAAAAGTACTTTATTTTTGATTAAACAGAACTTTTACTTATATTTTATCTATAAATTGTAATATAAAATTTATAATTGATGAAAATAAAAATCAGTGGGAAAACATGTGTGTTGGTAATGCATAGTAAGAAATAGTTATAATGTAATATATTATTACACCGAGTATGCATGAATGTGGTGCATTGTCCGTTTGGTGTTATTTTCTAGATATGAGGTGGAGGAATACCATGAAAGTAGAACTTTAGCAGGGCTTCAGAAAGTTGGAAGTAACGGTGCATACATGAATTAAGCGACACGTGTCCAGNTGAAAGTAGAACTTTAGCAGGGCTTCAGAAAGTTGGAAGTAACGGTGCATACATGAATTAAGCGACACGTGTCCAGTAGTCTGTGGTTCAACACCACACAGCCACTCGAGCTGCTACTACTCCAATCCTTGGAAAACAGTGTAATTTTTCCAGCAATTTGTTAACAAAACATGTAACAAAACAAACATATATCAGAAAAGCGCCTGCAAAAATGGCATGGCTCAACTACTCTGAATTAAAAATTATGGTAATTAAGTACATGATTTNATCAGAAAAGCGCCTGCAAAAATGGCATGGCTCAACTACTCTGAATTAAAAATTATGGTAATTAAGTACATGATTTTAAACAAGTGTATGAAACAATCGTAAATAATATGTCCCTAAATTATTAATTTACTTTCATTAATAAGTACCAATGAGATCATGCACTACAAAATAAAATCACTTAACATGTTTGTTGCTATTAGCACTACCATGCAGTTAATATGTGAACTAATACCTTCCTGCGATTAACGTACTCAAGTAAACCGTGTTCAACTTTCACACTACGTAAACGGGCACCATATTTGAGTTTTGTTCATTTTATTAATGTTGTAAAATTAATTAATATTTGTGGTAATAAAATATTGAAATAGCTTTGCAAAGTGCAGTAGTCAATTAATGCTGAAAATAATTCAAACAACTCTTGTATAAAACTTAAGTTCAACTGCATCTTCAGAGCTTATCGAAAAAATTACTTGAACTGAACTCAAATTCAAAAACCTGTACTTGCAGACCCCTCATTTTAACATCTGCACTTTTGCGGTTTTTAAATCATGCTTGACATTAAAGTTGCACATAGTGGGGAAAAAACTTTTTCTTTTCTTTCAGCATGTACTGTTTTGGCACCTGCCCAATTGTATCTGCAATTGTTTTTAAATAATGCACCTTGTTTTGACTGGTTTTTATTGTAGGAATTAATTGAGGTCATTGTTAATAAAATAATTTTAACAATATAATTTCTTTAAGTTTTTTGCAGTATGTTGAAAGTCTGTGATCTTTAGTTGATGATAATAATAGTACTACTGTATGTCAGTATGGCAAATTGGTGAATCATAGTTAGGGAAGTAGGGCTTTGACAGCAAGGTCATTAGAGACGGAGAAAGAAGCTGTGAGAAGTAGGGACGGGGAAGGAATCAGCTGTGGACTGTAGTAATGAATCATCCCAGCATTTGTCGAGAGTGATTTTGGAAAACCATAGAAAACCAAAATTAGGATGGCTGGACTTGGATTTGAACCCAGGTCCTCCTGAAGGCGAATCCAAAGGTTTACCAGTGCCCCACCTCACTTGATCAGTGAATAGTAGTTTCTATTAATGTTAAAAGAGATCAATGAATGGTTTTAATACAAAACATACAATTTTTATATTTAAAAAATAGCTATAGTAAAATAGGTATGAAATAAATTTCCATAAAACTCAACTAAAGGTGCTGGGTACAGACTGAGCCAAAAGCCACCAGTGCACCTGAACAGCAGGATCAAGCCTGTATTTTGTGTTTGGAGAAACGTGGTGGATGTTGGCTGGTGGGTTTTCGTGGTTTTTTCCATTTCCCTCACTGCTACAATTTGCTGCCACTCCATTGTCACTTCACTTCACTTCACTCCCATCAGCATTGAAGGCTTCAGTTGTATCAGTTGTAGTTGTTCAGTGCTGCCCAGATGTCTTCGATTTCTTGCTAGTGCACCTATTGGTTAGCACCTTTACACATGCATTAGCCAGATTTTGCTGTTTGCGTAACATTAAAGATCTAGTTCATGCTTTTCCTCAACATTTTGTGTGTTTTATTGTAATCCTTAACAGTTCATATTGAAAAGTATAGGTGGCAAAGTTTTGATGGCACCCTTCATTTTAGGAAAAGTGAGGTACATTTTCCTTTAGATGGTTGGGTGTTACAGTAACACCAAAAAAAAATTTGTATGTGGTTAAATGTTTAGTGAAATTGTACATCATGATTTCACAACTTTCTGAATTTGTGGTATTTATTGATGCATGTGGGAATAGAAATTATTTTTTTATTAGTTGCACACCACACACTGGTTTTTTTGATCATGTAATGGTGTCTGACTTTATACCCAAGTGTATCCAAATGATTGATGACCAAACGGAGCAATTTCAAACGTAATTGTAAATCCTTAATTATTCTCATCATGTTGTCAAAGGTTTGGTGCTAAGAATATTGTCTCAAAAAACAGTTTACACTAAAGGGACATCTTGACATTTACAGACTGTTAACGGTTAATTGAGTTCTTTTGAAAGGCCTTTTAGGATCTATTTTTTGTCTCATTCATGTTGTATCCTTCTGCTGTATGTAAATTAACATTGCCATGGGCCTGGTGAAACTATTCATGTGCCATGCAAGTAGAATCCTGTATTTGTTAGGAATGTGAATGTGTTAACTATATGCAAATTCATAGTCTGTTAATGTGTACAAAACAATAAATAATAATTTGAGCAGCCATGAATTCTAACACGACACTCGCAGTAGGTCCCGCCCGTATGCCTGTATGTAATGTAACATGTATGTAGTTGTAGTCCATGATTATTTTCATTGGTTGTTCCGAAAGTGCTCACTTTACCCAGAAATAGCATATAGTGTGATGTTAGCACCCTATGAGATTTGGAGGGTAGTGTTGGCAGATGGTTGAAGGATTAGTATCACTTGCAGAACAATTCTAAAAAGTGAAAATAAAATGGCAATCCAGTATGTTGGTGCCATAATTTTGGGACAGGTTAGAAGTTTTTTTCAAGGAAGATGTAAAATGTTTTGTGTCTTTTGTAATATAAGTAATAGCAATTCAGTATTGAAATTTTGTGTACCTTCTTTGTAATTAGCGATACATGTCTTTTTTTTTTTTTTTCAATTTAAGTTGGCCACCTCTACTAAATAAGTTTTTAGAAACCTTTTGCAGCATGTGTAAAGTGATAAAGATAAAATTTTTGTAATTTAAATTAATTATGTAGATCCAAGTTGGTAGCTCCTCATCCACTGTGGTGGGAAGAAGGAAGGTGTTCCATTTTCCACCTGTTTATCTGCCAAATGCTTTGCTTTGCAAGGCATCATCATAGTCATGCACAACTGGCAACAGGCATTGTCCATGTTTTAACTCTTTAACACAACTCAGTATAACCTCTGTTCGCTTGACAGCTGAAGGAAGGATTCACATTAATTGAATAGTGCTTCTCATTGCAATATACACAGTCATGGACATTAAGTTTTAATATATTCAAAACAAAATTGGAATTATCAGCTACTGTAGTTGATCTCATTTTGTCCTGTTCAAAAGTGGCATTCAGGATTGTTCTGAAATTAACTGTACCCAGTTCAGCTAGGCCTACTTGTGAATATCGCTCCAAAAAAGATACGAACTTTGCATATGTCGGCATATCATCTTGTGGCAGAGAGAGTTCCCATATTTTCTGAATTTGTTGTGGAGTATCTATACCAACAAATGCAACAGTATTGCCTCTACTGATGTGTAGAAGACTGAGAACCTTCCAGCATGTAATGGTGTAGCACTAACTATGGTGAAGTTTATGACAGCCACCTACACATATTACATTTATATTCTGTTACTTTTTTTATTTATAGTGATAATGATTGTAGAAGCAGTTTTTAACTGTTTTGAAGAAACCCTTCAATTAATTTTTTATATAATTTCACAACAAACTTCTACGACAAAATGCACGGGTTGAAAGCCTGTTGTTTTAGACCTGCCCAGCCTCTGATGTCCCATCCACACCTTGTGTGGGTGGCTCCCACGGGAGTTTGCAGTCTACTCCACCAGGTGGGTCATATTCTATTGACATACATTTAATGACAAAATGAGCTCATTTTATTTACCGTAAATGTAGGCCATAGTCATCAGAAATACTAGGTTTTATATTTTTTAGGGTCTCTCTGTTGCAAATTTTTCAATCACTTTATCCAGCAAAAGGTTATTTGTAAGAATCAGTCATTATATACATGTAAACTCCTTCTCTTGCGGAACAATTCGAGTCTTAATTTAAAGTTTATTTGAATGTTGCATAGATATGTCAGGTGAGATGAGATAAACCACAAATAATTAGGGTTATTCCAAGTGAAGTGCTCCAACAACAGTTGCTTAACCATTACTTAAAAATTTGATTTATTTTTCTACTGTACCTTAACATGTTAATACTTCAGCATTACCTTCAATTAAATTTTATTGTTGAAACTGGAATAGCTCAGCCCTTATTTGTTTTAGCAACATAAGTGTAAAAGCTAAAAAAATCAAGCTATAAAATTAGTTATATGGTTTTTTCACCTAAATACAGGTTAAAGGTCAAAAAGAAAATCAGATTTTGTAAAGATGGTCAAGCAGCATAGTAATTTCTTTTCGAGCCACTTCATTTGAAGTGACCGGCCATGCAGTATGGTGAGGACAACCAGTCTCAGACGACTAGAGGAAAATGTGTAGTGTGTGGCTTGCAGGGGCTCAACGTTGCACTACTGTGCTGAGCAGGTAGGGGAAGACATACAGTAAGAATGGCTCCACCTCTTCTTTCCACCACATCCTAAGCAGTGTTGCAGATTGATTGTCTTGTGTAATAAAGTGTGATAAAGCAGTATATTCATGTGTAGCACATGTCTTTACAAGTCAACAAAGTAAAACTTGTAAATACATAACTGTGGTTCAAAGTTGTGATGTACATATCTAGTCACTATTCTAGTCTGCATTTTACGTGCAAGTTTCAACTTTTAAGGCAACCATGTGTTCTGATTTTTTTTATAAACAAGAAGTAATTTGTTGTAGGTCGACAGCATGCTGACACAATGTGTGAAACTGAATAAAAAATGATGTGGTTTAGTGTAGTGATGTTTTGTACATTATAGCAGTTGGCTATTCTTTGTTTCAAATTAAAGGCAGTAGTAGTTTACTGATGCTAATTTAGCTTAATTATCAAAAAGTAAAATTGCACACCCAGGGTTGAAGAACAGACGGACTGCATGTACTGCACTTGCCCATGAAAACCATCTTGGCCATTTATATTGTGATTTTATTCTCTTTCATATTCAAATTGGCAACTTTTATGCAACTACCAATCCCCATTTATTTACTTTAAATACTGCTCTTAGACTGTTGTAATGGGTAGTAATGCTAGAGCTATTAAAAAAAATGTGGCGGAGAATGGGGTTGCTGCGTTGATTGATGGCCTAATAATTTACGGATTGACAGTAATATTATTGATTATGTAAATATGTAGGTACATAGTATTAATGCAGTAAATTACAGTGACTGCATTAAGTCTAGCATGGCCTGGTAGAAACAAGTTTTTATTGTTTTGACAGTTAACAGCTACCATCTGGAAACAAAGTACATATTAAAAAGATACGTAAATATCAAGACAAAGCTTTTAGCGAAAAATTGAATGAGTATGAAAATTACATTCAACTTGATAAATGAAAAAAAAATGTAAATTAACTTATGTTATTGAATGTTAGAAATTGTGATAATTTGTCTTACTTTGACATAATATTGAGGCATGCCAGTTTTGTGAATAAGCATGTCATCATCTACTGTTGTTTCTGACATGTGGCCAAGTCAGTGTGGTGAAATGCCACTGTATCTGTATTGCATNACATGTCATCATCTACTGTTGTTTCTGACATGTGGCCAAGTCAGTGTGGTGAAATGCCACTGTATCTGTATTGCATTTTACTAATGTTTATCAAGTAATGGGTAAGTGCTGAGCCACCAGCGTACTACGCCTGTTGTATCAAAACCAGGCTGGTGGGGCTGCCACCTGTTCATTGCTATGTGAGCTTGTTTCAGCGCTGGTAGGGTTTTCTCACTGTGTGTGCTACTGTTGGCTTTGCAACTTCGTAATACCCCCACTAGGCTACCAACTCATCTTGCTGGGGCCAAACTGGTTTGGCTGTTTAACAAGCGTGTTGGTTTAAACCTGCTCAGCCTCTGATTTCCCATCCGCCCCTTGCGTGGCTCCCACGGGAGTTTGCAGCCTATTCCACCAGGTTGCTCATATTCTATTTACATACTTGTACAGATTAAGCAATATATGCATATCACATTCAAATAACCTTTTAAATTAAATGAATTTAAACCTGAAGTCATTAATAACACACACACTTTGTCTGTGTGGTGTTGTTCCCTTCAAAAACAGCACATCCTGAGTACACCTAATCACTTCAGACAGGATAGGTTCTTATAAGTAGAGGCAAGATTATATGATGAAAAGTAATAAAACTAAAATAACACAAAAATTCATGTTAATACATTACATAACACCAAAATTTAAGTTAAGATACTAAATAAAACTAAATTAACAAATATGTTTTATTTTATTAGCAAAACTATAATTACTTCTTTTAACAAATTATTTTCCGAATATTTATGTAAGATACCGATGAAAAGGAACACACATTGTCTAGAAATGTAAACATTTGTACCAGAAGAAAGTTGAATATCTAAAATGTGCATGTCTTCATTATTTTATATTTAGGGATGGGTCAATGTCGATTCCGGTTCCGGTGCCGATTCTACAATTTAAATATCGGTTCCAGTATTCGGTTCTATGTATTTTGAATACTTGCCTTTTGCTTGCAACTTTATTAAACCAATGCAGGTAAAATTCATTAAATGTTTTATTTAACCGTTATATGGAAGAATTGAACAATAACAAAGTGTGAAGATAAGTTTTCATGTATACAGATAAACATGTTGTATTAAATTTAAAATTCCAATCATTTATACATTTTTTAATAAGAAAAAAATGTTTAATATGTGGTGATTGTGATATGTTTGGAAAACACTTTAATTAAATAACTGGTGGCCCTCAAACCAAAACATTGTGGCGTGCTGAAAGATAAAGGTAACCTATGAAGGTTCCTTAAAAGAAGGTCAACAGCCAGGGCCAGATTTCTTATCTTTTTTTTTGCTTCTTTTATGTTGTCTGGGCGGCCCTTTTTTTTTTTTGCGTCTTTTACACAGTGACTCCCTGGTTTCTTTTTTTGCCATGCTGGAATGTGACACCTGGAAAAAAAACGTCTCTTCTTCCTCTCTTACCCTTGGCCCTAGGCCATCCTACCAAACAAAGAAGGCTTGGAGGAATGTATTGATCGGTTAGCAGTGTTGTTTACGGCGGCGATGGAGGGCTGAGAGTTAAAAGAGAGAGAAGGGAGAGGAGTGTTGATGTAAGAGCGAGAGATGAGATAACAGACTGACTAATCCCATACACTTCCCTCCAAACATCACCCTTTACGACTATCACTCCTTAATTGTTTTTCCGCATATAGCATGCACCCCAGAAATTTTTTGGAAATACAACCCCCTTTTTCCCGCGCGATATGTACTCATTTATGGTTAGTTATTTTTGTAACAACAGAGTTTTGTCATTTCTGTGTAGAACCAAGAACCGAGTAATTGTTGTTAACCTAAAACCGGTTCCGAGTCAAACCTCAAGAACCGGTATAAATTGGAACCGAAGAACCGAACCGACCCATCCCTAATTAAATAAAGTGCTTATTCTTCATTACAGTAAAACCACTGATCCGTGCAAATGAGTGGCCTCAGCCATGTCAAAAATATTTACTCTTAATTTGGCTACTAGCTGTGTATAACATTATTTCGGCATGTGAGTCGCAGGTTTGGTCACAATGAGGCGAGGAGCATTGCAAGCACCGCCTCTATACACCTCGAAGGGGAAAATCTCTCTCTAGTGCTTATTACTGCAAGCAGCAGAGAATCGTGGTACTTGTTGAAGAGATAGGCAAGCGATGGCTGAAGAACAACTGGCGTTTTGCAGGTCTGCAACTCACTCTACAGTAAAATTCCATTACAACGTACTTCCTCTTAATGTTTCTTTTACTTTAACATAATATTTTCAATTCCCACCCAAATACTCTATGTAAACTATGTAAAAATACTGTATTTCACTTTGACATACAAAATTTACTTTAACTTTAAGTACAAAGAAGATTATTTTGCCTAGTGTCTTCCAAAATGTGATTAATTAAATGTCCATACGTGGGCTTTACATAAAGATATTGATTTTTTAACCATTTACAACCTAAATCTGGTTTTGTTTACCAATACGACACACAAAAAAAGATGCTGATTGCCAAGACACGTTCAGTTTCTCATTTACGTATACGCTGCAAACAATTGATTCCCACTATCAACACTAAGCGCTATAGACCCTCGTGTCGAGTCGGCCAAGATTAATGGTGTTGACATGAAGCACCATCTTGAATTCTTTCGCACATAAAAACATGAATATAAATGGAAAGCCATATATGAGTTTTTGCACTGCACCTCATAACATACTGTAAACTCCCTTATGAGAATGACTTTGTAAAATCGNAAGCCATATATGAGTTTTTGCACTGCACCTCATAACATACTGTAAACTCCCTTATGAGAATGACTTTGTAAAATCGTTACCCTTGTAAAAATTTAAACTGATAAATTTTAACCCCTGAAAAATTTAGAAATTGCATCATAAAGTGAGTTTTTTTCCCTGTGAAGATTATTTTTAAACATCTGCTAAGTAAAATAAAAATTATTTTTATTGGAAATATTAATTAAAATCAATAGATAGACATCTCACAAATAAAATGATACCCCAGAAGCGTAAACTTTATAATCCCTTGTCGCCAAAAATGTTTATTAACATCAAGCAAAACACATTTTACCAAGTGCTTTTTGAAGGAACAGTAAAGAGGACTTGTTACTGAAATATTAATTTCTTTTAAAAGATAAACGTCTTTTGAATAAACTTCCTTCAGTGTTATTTGTTGATTTTTTCAAAGGAAACTTATTAATAAGCAGTGTGTAGTATTTGCAAACCATGCATTATTTTGTGTTTTCAGGATGTAATTTGTGCATTTTCGTATTATAGAAAGTACNGCAATTTGTGCATTTTCGTATTATAGAAAGTACCATTTTATCTTCGCTTTTTAAAAAATATTTCTTTGCAATTACACATTAATTTTATTTTCTAAAATGACTAATTGTGCCATAATTTTATGGAGTCCATGTTGCAAAGGTTTAAAAATAAGGCTTTCAGTATAAAGTACTTTTATTACTAAGTATAAAAGCTTGGGCTTTNTCCATGTTGCAAAGGTTTAAAAATAAGGCTTTCAGTATAAAGTACTTTTATTACTAAGTATAAAAGCTTGGGCTTTATACATGTACGTTATAACAAGATATTACTGTATACTTACACAGCGGACATCCTGAAAGTCAGGAGTGCAAGTGGATGTCACTCTGCAGCAGCTGCACATGAGAGGGGGTGGTAGCGGGTGACTGTCGAGTCAAATTAATGTCACTGGCGGTTGGGTGGGCGGTATCTATGTCCGCTTAGGGGAAGATAAACCCCTGTCCATTCCATCTCGTGCCTGTAGTTGCAGTTTATCTGGTAAGCAGACCTTTCATGGACCTCGTGGGAGGTCTGCTTATCAGTTAAACAGCTTGTGTCAACCTCAGCATGACTGCAAGCCTGAAATAAATACGACTCACCCCAAAATTTAAGTGTTTTTTTAGGCGTATGCATAACCTGGTCACGTAATGATTTTAATTACAGTAAAAAAATGTAGTGAAGGGTCAATTCTCGAAAAATCGAGTTGAGTCAAGTCAACAAAGATTTACTTCTCACTCGAGTAGAGTTTTTTTACAGTAGACATTGAGATACTAAACATGCAAGTCGAGTCACGGTGCTTTTAGGTGATAAACAACAAATCTTTGCACCTAACAATTACCTTTTGTGTCTCACAAATCAATAATTTTAAGTTACTAAACCGTTAAAGTTACGCCGGAATGAAAACAGTAACTTGGCNTTTTGTGTCTCACAAATCAATAATTTTAAGTTACTAAACCGTTAAAGTTACGCCGGAATGAAAACAGTAACTTGGCCTCCTGGCGCCAAGCAGGGTGAGGGCGACATGAGATAAGGAGACCCTTGTCAAGGTACAGGTACAGTCCCAGCATGACACAAATACGTACAACCATAGGATGCACTGTATTTAAACATGAAAATCCTTTGCCTCATGGTACATCACACCTTCAGAAGAAATACGCATAACTGTAAACTTGTCATTACTTCTCTCATCTAACTACTGTTTTAAAAACATGTGATAAAAAATGGTAACCAAAACTTTCAATGTGGATTGCTTGTCCTTTCACCCAGTGTCATGCTGACAGACAAAAACTACTCTCCTGCAATACCCCTCTAAAAGTTATCTTTTTTTTTCTATCAGTATCTCGTGGCTGACTTTACCATTCCTACCATAGTCATTCACTCGTTGGCCAGAGGGAAAAAGTTGCGCTGTGAATCAATCACCCTGGCAAAGAATTATTCTTATTGGTAGAAACTAGTCCCAAACCTTTTTCATGGTAAATTGTAACTATAAAAGGGGGAGGAAGTTTTAAGGGGCGGGCGTTATACCCATGTACATAGATACACATTTACATTTATGGTGCAAACACGATTTTACTAAAAAAAATGTATACTGAACTCTACTTGACTTGACTTTCATACAACATAAAATTCGACTTGACTTTCATACAACATAAAATTCGACTTGACTCTACTTGTGTTTCATACAACTTGACTTGACTCAACTCGAAGCTATAAAATTCAAACTCANTTCGACTTGACTTTCATACAACATAAAATTCGACTTGACTCTACTTGTGTTTCATACAACTTGACTTGACTCAACTCAAAGCTATAAAATTCAAAATCAACAAAATAAATTATACATTTCTGTGAGGGAGAAGGAACTGTTGCTCGCTCTGGATGTATTGTAAACTGTGTTCATGTATGCCCCTTATGAAATCATGGATCCATGTTTAAACCCCTCTTCTCGTTTATTTTTATCTTTCTGGCTTTATATATATATTTTTATAGATAAGGGTATCTTTGTCTTGAGAGAGTATCTCACCTGACAGGTGGGAGAGGTCAGAATTGGTTCAGTAGTAAACAAGAACCACATTAATGAACAAACGTGGTCATCTCTTGTTGGCCAGAAATAAGCCGCAAAACAAAGAAAAAACTGTAGTGAGATAATATTTCACAGTCAGTGTCATCCAAACGTCTCTTTATCACTTCAATCTTGAACAGGCATAACGCAAATTTTTACTTTACGCAAACGCACCCTCACTCAAGCTGCTGCACAGGTGTTGACTCAATGGAAAATCANAGTGTCATCCAAACGTCTAATGAACAAACGTGGTCATCTCTTGTTGGCCAGAAATAAGCCGAAAAACAAAGAAAAAACTGTAGTGAGATAATATTTCACAGTCAGTGTCATCCAAACGTCTCTTTATCTCTTCAATCTTGAACAGGCATAACGCAAATTTTTACTTTACGCAAACGCACCCTCACTCAAGCTGCTGCACTCAATGGAAAATCGTCATCAGTGACCGACGTGAGGTGAAAACTTTTAGCAAACCCCAACATGATCTGGTTCGGAGGAGAAAAAGAATGTTTAATGGACAGAGCACAACAAACCACAAAAAAAAAAAAAAAAAAAAAAAAA
>NQII01000219.1:1022644-1041965 GCA_002778355.1 Clitarchus hookeri | reverse complement strand
AAAAAAAAAAAAAAAAAAAAATCTAGCATGATTACAAGCAAAATCTGTTATGAATGACGATTGAAACTCGCACACAACTCGCCTACAAGAGGATTGGTGGTACCATCCTGTTCCACACTGAAGAAAACCAGTGTTGCCACCATTGGCAACCAGGATAGCCGTGCTCCATATGCAGGGTAGCCAAAAATCACAATTTTATTTTACCAATACAACGGACTTCATTCGTGTGCACGTTCATACACACATACACACTCTCTCTCTCTCTCTCTCCCTCTCTCTCTCTCTCTCTTTTCTCTCTCCCTCCCACTCTCTCTCCCACCCTCTCCTCCCCCTACCTTCCTCTCTCCTGTCTCTCCCTCCCTCTCTCCCCCTTTCCCCCTCCCCACACACACACGTACACTATTTACAACTGCCCAAACAGTACCAGATACACATAGCTTTGGTTACTTCAAGACTGATGTCTTGGTGTCTATCTACGAATGTTCCNTGCCCAAACAGTACCAGATACACATAGCTTTGGTTACTTCAAGACTGATGTCTTGGTGTCTATCTACGAATGTTCCAGGCACCTGCACAGAAAGTGCATCAACAGTATACGAAGTATTATATATCTGAATGGTTATTAGCACTCAGTAAAACTTGTTGGATATCCATTCTTGCCACAGATACTGTATGTGCACCTAAAACAAAACATTTTATCTGGAACGAAGGGAATGTCAGGGTAGGGCAGGATTGAGTGGGAGAGGCTGAGAGGTGTCTACTCATCAGACGTTGTGTGTTTCACTTCAGTACTCCATTCATACCCCCAGAATAATCTTCTGTATCTCTAGTTGTTCTTGATTAAAATGTTGGGTGTGATTTAAGACTTGTGGGTTGCCAAAAATATTGTAATAGAGTCTACAGCCGATGCCTGTGACCTACAGTTGTATTCTTGTGTAAAAATTGTATTTGGTGTCACTCATTACCTTTCATGTTGCAGACTTATTTGTACTGTTAGATTGGCTATCATTTTTTGTGTGTGCTACTGTATTAATTTTTNTACCTTTCATGTTGCAGACTTATTTGTACTGTTAGATTGGCTATCATTTTTTGTGTGTGCTACTGTATTAATTTTTAAAATAAATTTAGCATTTGGTTTCTTAACTTGTTAATACCAATCATAGCACTTGGCTTATGACAATGTACAAAAATGCCATCCTTGATGGGTTGGTCATAAAACATACAGAGATACTGGATCAGCCTGTTTAAAATGTAATGCACATTCGTTTGTGTAAAAAAATTTTATTATGTGTTTGTTTTTGAAGCTCTGGAAAGTGTGTGCAGTTCCTTAAAGATTAATGTTGCAGCTATTTATTCTGTGGTATCCAAGCTGCAAGGTTGGTTTACCATAACCAAAAACTTAAACTTAAAGCACAAATGATCAATTTTTTTTAATCATTGTTCAAAAATGGAAAGGAAAATCTTTTTTTCCAATAAATCTTTTGTATTGGTTTAAAGCCTTTATTTTTTGTTAAAAAATATTACTGTTTCTTTAACTGACGAACATACCGGAACATACTAGAGCAACAGGTAAAGGTAAGAAAGGGAGGAATGAATCTGCAGCGATAAAGTACTGTGTGCATGAAGGCCTGATGAGGTAATTAGATGGAGAGGGGATGTCCATGCTGCATGAGTACAACATNTAAAGTACTGTGTGCATGAAGGCCTGATGAGGTAATTAGATGGAGAGGGGATGTCCATGCTGCATGAGTACAACATTCCCTGTAATATATAGCTGTGACCCATTCCACTGAGGTGATGGGCTGTGAGAGTTGACTGTAGAAATTATGTGTACTCCACAATACGTTCTTGGACTGTTGGGCTGGGATATCGCATACATACATACCTAGCACCAAAAAAATACATATGTTATTTGTGTTTTGTACTCTTGCCTCACTTATGGCTCTCCCCTTCTCGTATATAATTTGCAGTGCACAGTGGTACCCTGACAGATATGAAGAGGACAGCTTCCATACACAGAAACTAAGTATCCAATAATAGTTTCTTACTTTAACGATTTTTCCATTTAGTTGTAGCCAACAAACATTAAAACATATTACAATTAATTTTGCTGCAATGAAAATATGTCCCATGATTTCTCTACGTAAACAAAAATCAAAATTTGGTAATGCTAATGTTAATTACAGTATATTTAATATCTTTTCTAAGATTTTTAGTTTTTGTACAAATGTAGAAGTACCAAACATGTGCCAAAGCTATCAATAGTATTTTTTTTAAACATTAGTAGTTTTCATTAATTTTTGATATTGACAATATTCATCTTGCCATTCTTGACAAAATCATACACAAACAAATTTACAGGGCTAGGAAAACAGTAGATCCAAATAAACTTATGAATATTTATTCTCATTTACTATAGCTGCGGTTAATTTAAATGCATAGCTGTAGAATGACACAATNAATAAACTTATGAATATTTATTCTCATTTACTATAGCTGCGGTTAATTTAAATGCATAGCTGTAGAATGACACAATGTTATAGGTTCAATTAGTCAAATTTACTAAATATTTAAATACACAGAAGAAGAAACACACAAACGATTAGGCCTACTTAGAGAAAAGAAAACAATAGTTGAATCCTTAGCAACACTTGAAATAACACATAAAAAATAAAAGTGGACAAAATATCATCATATTTCAAAACACAAATTAGAACACTTTTAACATAAACTCAGTCAGACATTGCCAAGGTTAACATCATTTCAATGTTTTCAGGAATCAGGTTTGTCCTTTGCTCAGACATAATGTTGTACGTTGAAAATGACCCCTCAGAATCAACATTGTTTACTGGTATCCTCAATGACTTGACAGCAGCATCTACAAAACTACCATGATCAGACTTTAATGATAGCAGAATTGCAATAGTGTCAACATCTTTCCCTGCTTTGTACAAACTAGAAGCCTGTTCCTCGATTACAAAATATGGTTCAATTAGTTCAGTTGTTGCAAAGTCCTTAAGCATAGGAATTTTTTTCACTAAAACACAAACATCGTTATTTTTCTACATTGCATTTCATTATGTTTCTAGGGTTAAACAGCTGCCCAGGGGAAAAAAAAAATCTTTTGCACTGTCAGATTCTATTAGCTGGTTCAGTTTATGCATACTTTTTTCACCTACACACTGAAACAAACATGTCAGTTGTGCCTGACTTTGTTTTGGAAGTTTGGAAAGTGCAGCAGAAGTTTTTTCAAAAAAGAACCCTTCTTTAAGCAAGATGAAGCTCTTAGACAAGTCGTTCAGTTTTGAATTGAGTATGTGCGCCAGAGGAATCTTACTGCTTTCTAATGTTAATAATAAGTTGCAGCACTGTACACAGTGTTCAACAAGCATTATAGCTTGACAACGGATTTTATTGACTTCACACAAAGTCAAAGCCTTAAAATAATTTACAGCAACACTTGCAAAAAATTTGACAATGTCATGTAAAAACTCGCACAAATATTCTACACTCTTGAACCAAGAGTTCCACCTGGTGATAACAGGCATGGGGGAAAGTTTTGCTTTGCCCCTTTCATCCACATACTTTTCTGCCAAGAACTGTATGTAGGCATGCTTTCTTTTTCGAGTGTTCATAAACAAGTGTTTAGTTTGGATGACACAGTTGTTGAAATTACTCAATTCTACAGCCCAAATATTTCCCACCAAGTTCAGTTTGTGAGCTGAGCACTGTGTATGAACTAAATTTTCAGACACCAAAATTCTGATGGCACTGATGCACTTCCTCGTGTATCTTGCCGAATCTGATTTTATTGAAACTATGTTCTCATTATGAATCCCTAACTTCTGAACCACCCCTACAATTGCCTGTGAGCATTCAGTAGCATTTGCATTTATTAGGATTTTCACACCTCCAACAAAAAGTTTTTGAACTAACTCATCCCCACAGCNCATTCAGTAGCATTTGCATTTATTAGGATTTTCACACCTCCAACAAAAAGTTTTTGAACTAACTCATCCCCACAGCCAAGCATTCTTATAAGAACTACGAACACACACTGTCCCTTCCTATCTGTCGTTTCATCACAGAGGATTGAAATTTCTGATCCTTAACAGCTTCTTTCAACCTCTTTTCCTCCTCGCAAATAATCTCTGGAACATAGTCTTTGCGTATCCTACTGAGGAAGGCAAGTCTCCAGCGCCTAAAACAGAAAAGTAGGTAGCTGTAAATTTTTCATAAAATTTTTGCAATAATGTAAATCTAACTATGATCTACTGAAGATGAAGTTTTCTGTGCTTATGAAATTGTTTAAATAATCAGTGCATTGAAATATGCCTACAATAATTCATAACGACTGAAAGAGAATTTGCACCATAAGTTATGTAAACTTTTGTGTCTGCACTATGGTACCATTTACAAAAATGCATTGTAATAAAAATGTTGTAAAACAGAGACAATTTTTAAAATTTTGCTAATGATATACAGAAATATAATAGCTCCAGTACCTAACCTAAAAACAAGTAGTTAATTACTGCATTTTAATTTGGCTACGATAAATCACTATAGCTTAAACTTTCTTTTAACAACTGCTATAAAAAAATTAAGCTGCATAATATTTCATGAGTAAGTAACAAACTTAATTATTTGTAATGTTTGGTTTATCTGCTTATAAATTCACAAAATGGTTCAAACATCCCACAAAAATAAATACTAGTATTTTCTATGTACCTTCGATGTACTTGTTCATCCATTGACAAATTTTCGGGTTATTCCATTTTTCAATTGGAATATTTGATTCCATAAATGCCCGAGTTGTCGACATAACAAATTCACTCTTGTCATGTTTTGCCGTTGACACAGCTGATTCCAAAGAAACTTGCCTTTTTGTACCGGATTGTAAACTATCCTTGGTTTTTTATGGGAGACGACTGTTTTTTTATGTGTTTCATGTACATGTCTTTTCTTTGCCACTCTATTCTGACATTGCAGTATTTGCACATAAGAATTTTTTTCACATTGTCGAAGACGTAGAATCCTTCACTCGCAAACTCTGCCACCCTATCGAAAACCGTCACAACAATTTTAAAATAATGTTTTACCATAGTGCAAAATGTCCGACTCAGTCTACCACCACACCATTTTAACTTCTGTAGCAATTTCAATCAATACTGATGCTCTCGCCTTCGACGTACGGGAATTTATTAAAATTCGCTATTAATCAATTGTAAATAGACTACAACTATCAATTTATCAAAATACGGGCATTTCACAATTTTTTTGTATTTTTTCTATTTTATTTTATGATTTCACTAAGCAACTAATTTTTTCACGAATTTAAGTGTATATATGTAAAGGTTGGCTACACTACTCCACAGATGCTTTGCAACCTCGCTGCAACCTTCCNTACGAATTTAAGTGTATATATGTAAAGGTTGGCTACACTACTCCACAGATGCTTTGCAACCTCGCTGCAACCTTCCATTCATTTGTCAATGTTGTTATCACATGTTTATCTTGTGATTTTCGTTTTTCTTTACTATGTTAAATGTACGTGTAATTTAGTTATTTTATGTAGAATAAAATCACGTTCAACAATCTTACAAATTAAATTACAGGATGTCAACTAGTAAGGAGATGACCCAACTTTATGTTCGAGTTGTGAAGCAAGCTGGGAATGACTTTGTGATTTCGTGCTAATAAGGAGGTATGGTATTTATTACCAGAAGAATACAGAGACCTGCAGCTTCACTCTACATTATCAAGTAAGAAACCTATACAAAATGCAACAGCTGTAATAAAAAGTGTAAATGGTTATAGAACAATAGCTATAAAGATTGACGATGATATTAAGTCAGTATATTTAGATGAAGAGGACAATATCTGTTTCCAAAATTTTCCATTAGAAGAATATGTTCCCGTGCTGGGATCTCAAACTCGTGATCATCTACAACTAGAATTAGAAGATCGAATTAGGCGGTTGGAGCTTCAGTTGAAATTAAATTCAACTCAAGACAAAATAAAATTACATCACATTGAAAAGAAATTCATTTTAGATAAACTTAAAAAAAGACAATGCGATCCTACAGAATGGTTACGTAGATTTGAAGACGAATGCAATCAATTTCAGATAAGTTCAGATAGACTAAGAATCCAATTTTTCTTTGTCACGGACTCTGCCAAAGACTGGTATGAAACTAATCTGACAAAGATAGGTCTAACCGCTTCCTGGGAGGTTTGGAAGAGTTCTTTCCGTACTGTTTTTGTTGATAAAGGCTGGTCGATTGTTAAGAAGGCCTTTAACTACAAATATTTGGGAGGGTCTTTAATCGATTATGCACTTTCCAAAGAGAAACTATGCCTGAAAGTGGAACCTAAAGGTACTGAATGATCTTTTATCAACCAGATAGTGTTTGGTTTACCAAGTGAAGCTCAAGAAGAACTTGATAGGGAAGAGATAACTACTCTTGATGGTCTGTATACTGGGCTTCGAAAGTTGGAAGATGCTTTTGCCAGAAGGAAAAGGGAAAGACCGTTAAGTCCGAAATCTATTAAAAAATCTCTTTATAAGAAAAATGAACCCCAACAGAAAATTGAAGCTCTACGGAAGGAGTGTTCAATTTGTGCTGCCCTTGGTTTTCCAAGTAGTTTCCATCCAGTAGCTGAATGTCGCAACAAGAATTTGGTCTCTAAAACACTACGATCAAATATGACAGAAGAATTTAAACTGAGTAACCGGGCGAAATTAGATCCGCTGATAAAATTAAACATAGTTATTAATGACAATTTAAAACCCAAAGCTGTTTATGATAGCGGCTCAAATGTAACATTAATTAATCAACAAATTGCTGATTTGCTTAAGTTGAAATTTATAGAACAAAAAGGTGTAGTAAAAACAATTAGCGGGCTCGATTTCACTTCAGCCCGGGCTACAATTATGCTTCGTATTGGAAATATTACAGACTACATAACCACCTATGTTGTCAAAAATGATAATTTCTCCTATGATCTCTTGCTAGGTATCGATGCCATTCAGAAATTTAAGTTGATTCAAAATGAGGATCTAAGAATTTTTCAAAGCATAAATAGCGAGAACATAATAGATCTACAGGAAGACCGATGAAATAATGATCAGATGCAGACTCCAGAAGACACTGAAGTTTTGGATAGAGTTATTGAAGTAAATTTTTAATGAAAATTTGAATACAGATGAATTTGAAGCTGACTTACAACATATTGAGAATGATGAGAAGAAGCAAACCATTTTACAAATAATTGAGAAATATAGACACTTGTTTGCCAAAGATAAATTTGATATTGGTAAAGTGTGATCACTAGACGCTGCAATAACACTTTTTAGAGACGAATACGTCACCTCTTGCCCATACAAATGTTCAATCCCTAACGATACAGAAATCAGAACTCAGATTAAGACATTGCTACAAGCCGGGATCATCGAAGAATCTGATTCTCCATTAGCATCTCCTGTAACGTTAGCATAGAAGAGAGACGAAGGAAAAAAATCACGCCTATGCACGACTTCCGAAAATTAAACAAGTTGGTAGTCCCAGAATGTTTTCCTTTCCCGACAATTCAAGATGTGATCGACAAAGTTGTAAATGGTGAATATTTTACAGTATTAGATATTAATTCTGCTTTTTGGTGCATCACACTTAAAGTACAAGATCAAAAAAAACTTATTTTATCACTAAGTATGGAAAGTTCATGTTTAAGGTTCTTCCCTTCTCCCGAACCTGGGAGGATCATCTGCATCATATTAGAAAATTTTTAGACGTTATCTACTCTGAAGGATTCAAATTAAAACTAGTTAAATGTTTGTTCGCAGCCAAATCAGTCAAGTACCTTGGACACACTATTTCGAAGAACACAGTTTCTCCAGCCCAAAGAAATTTAGTCTCTATCCAAAATCTTCAAATACCTTCTGATAAGAGTGGTGTGCGTAGTATTCTGGGTTCTATAAACTTCTACTTGAGATATATAGAAAATAGTACGCAGAAACTAGAACCACTACATTAATTACTGAGAAAAGATGTCAAATTTAAATGGTCTGATGACTGTGAACTAACCTTCAAGATGATTAAGGATTATTTATGCTCTAAACCGATCCTGGCTATCTATGATATCGAAAAACCAGTCTTTATAGAGACAAATGCCAGCTACAAAGGTATCGGCGCAACACTCAAACAGCCCAAGAAGACAGAATACTATATCGTGTTGCGTATTTCTCTCGCAAGCTTTCAAATAGAGAAAACCGTTTAGACATTATTCATCTCGAATGCAAGGCTATCAAGGATGCAATAAAGTTTTGGCAGTACTACTTAATAGGACGTCACTTTACGGTCTGCAGTGATCACAAACCGTTAGAGAATTTAAAAACAAAAGCCAGAACTGTTGAAATCCTTGGAGACCTAATTCTTTATTTATCTCAATTTGACTTTAATATTATATATAAAAAGGGAAAAGAAAATATTATGGCTGATCTCCTTTCAAGAAATCCAGTCCTTGAATGCTTCATGAATGAAGATGCGATCCAGGTTGTAAATTTAATAGATGTACCTGCTATAATAAAAGGCCAAACAGATCATCTTTCTGAGTTGAAAGCAGCTAAGCAGGTAGAGTATAAACAAGGGACCATACTCAAGAAATTAAGAGAAAAGTTAAGAATTTTTGTTTCTGTTAAGAAATGAAATAATTGAACTTGTTCATAAACATTATGGTCACATCGGTCCAGCACAGATGATTGCAACCATCAGACCACATTATTACTTCAAGGGTCTGGACAAAGCTATACATACTTTTTATAAAAACTGTAAGATTTGTGTTGAAAACAAGGTTTGTTGTAGTCGTGCTATCGGTCTACTCTCACAACTAGGCCCTGCTACAGAGCCTTTCCAAATAATGTCACTCGATAGTGTCGGAGGCTTTGCTGGAAACCGATCCACCGAACGATACATGCATATCCTGGTAGATCATTTCACCAGATATGCATGGATCTCCACTACAAAGGGTCAGAACGCCCAAGATTTTATAAATTTGGTTAACCCAATCGCCCAACAAAATACAACCTCAATCCTAATAGCAGATCAATATACAGGTATCAATTCTACTGACTTCAAGAACTATTTAGAAAAAACAGGAATACAAATTGTCTTTACATGCATTGATCACCCTCAATCATACAGGCTTAACGAGCGATTACACCAAACATTAGTAAATCGTCTGCGGTGTAAAATTAACAATGATAACCATAAAGCCTGGCCAACCCTGGCACAGGAGTGTGTCAACGAGTACAATGATACCATTCATAGCTCCACACACTTTGCACCATCATACTTACTACTGCGAGAGAAGTCCACAATATCGCCCCTTCAGGAAGACAACCAAACATCTCTTGAAGAAGACCGCAAAATATCTCTCCAGAATTCTATGAAGAGTTTTCAAATAAATAAGAATCGACGACAGCACACCTTCAATGTTGGCAATTTAGTCTATATCGAAAATGGAAATAGGCTGAATCGTAATAAGTTAGATCCAGTTCGGATTGGACCTTATTCAATCATCAGGTAGATCTCGCCGACAATCTATGAAGTTGCTTGTGGAAAGAAAAAGATTTCCAATTTCTTCCATTCCGGAAAACTGCTTCCTTATTCCCTACGGCAACCGTCGTCAAGGGGTTGGCTACGCTATTCCACAGATGCTTTGCAACCTTGCTGGAACCTTCCATTCATTTGTCAATGTTGTTATCACATGTTTATCTTGTGATTTCCATGTTTCTTTACTATGTTGAATGTACGTGTAATTTAATTATTTTATAAAGAATTAAATCACGTCAACAATCCTACATATATATTAATTTCGCAAAAATTTTGCGAATTTACACCTTGAGAAAAACATGTGTCTCTAGTATGCATAGTTAATTTGATGTCAGATCTCACAATTTAAATACTACCCTTTGCGACAACTTTCTCAGACTGTGGAAATTGAGTATATATTTTGCATAAAGATATCTAAAATTAAATTAAATTTTTTTGCTATTTGCAGTTTAATTTTGTTTTTCACTTTTATAAACAATGTAATAGATCCGTCCAAAATTTTCAGCTGAGAAAAAAACTTTTCTTTTCCCAGGCATCCAACTTTGTTGCACATTTTGTAAAATACATGATACCAGGACACATTTGAAACAATTTGCCGGTAATAAAAACGTGCTGAAAGAAAGATGTTTTGAATCCTTTAAATAGGCCTACCTTAAATGAGTTCAGCTGTGTTTGCCACCATAAAAGCCCAATACAAAGACTTGTAATTTTCGTCCCTGCTTATTTCACTGGTTTTTTTGCAGGTGTTTTTATTAAATGCAATACTATTGCCATTTGTGCTTGTAGCAAATATATTTTATTTCATATCCTAAGAAATGTATCTCGCACGTTAAGTACACATTTTAAATTAGTTCATCAGCAAACAAGCGGTGTCATATAACAGAAACACATGCTATCCGACGTCTCAACGTCTCGTTCAACACTCTCGAATCTTGCTCCTGGTGTCAAAAATTGATTTTGCTGCAATAATTCCAATTATTTCTCAAACCAAAGACATTTTCACTACCGCACACACTTAAATATTACGTTTCTGCTAATTTTGTCAGTCATTGATTTATTTCACACACATACAACAATATTTACAACTTTGCGCATTGCCAAGAATTTTATTTCAACATGATTGCAAGTACACTTTATAAAACATATATGCACAAAAACANAACTTTGCGCATTGCCAAGAATTTTATTTCAACATGATTGCAAGTACACTTTATAAAACATATATGCACAAAAACATATATGCACAAAAACAAATTTTGTAAAACTGAAAATATAAAAGTCACCATTATTTTAGTAACATCTGTAATTTCGTAGCAAGGCCAGGCAAATTGTATAAATGATGGAATACCCATAGCACTGGGCACCTCTGCAAACGTGCATGAAGGCTGTTTTTCTTTGCAGCCCATTAAATTTAAATAGGTAACTGTGCTATTCTGCCAGCTGAGACATTGCCATTAAAAGAAAATTTGAACTTTTTATGTTTTAATTAAAGGTCCATGAATGTCGCATATTATTTTGGTGGCAAGTTAAACTTCACTAACGTATATTAGTGTGTTCANAACTTTGCGCATTGCCAAGAATTTTATTTCAACATGATTGCAAGTACACTTTATAAAACATATATGCACAAAAACAAATTTTGTAAAACTGAAAATATAAAAATCACCATTATTTTAGTAACATCTGTAATTTCGTAGCAAGGCCAGGCAAATTGTATAAATGATGGAATACCCATAGCACTGGGCACCTCTGCAAACGTGCATGAAGGCTGTTTTTCTTTGCAGCCCATTAGGTAACTGTGCTATTCTGCCAGCTGAGACATTGCCATTAAAAGAAAATTTGAACTTTTTATGTTGTAATTAAAGGTCCATGAATGTCGCATATTATTTTGGTGGCAAGTTAAACTTCACTAACGTATATTAGTGTGTTCANGTAATTAAAGGTCCATGAATGTCGCATATTATTTTGGTGGCAAGTTAAACTTCACTAACGTATATTAGTGTGTTCATTTTGTGATTGGGACACAGTTTTTACTACATGCCATGAACAAATTTTGAGCCAGTAATATTCAGGAAGAAATGAAGTTACCATATTACATGCAACCAGGCTTGTTCCATTGCAGCAGCTGATGGGTGGGAGTACGTGGGAGCACGTAAAGAACTGACAAGTATAGACTGATGCCAAATGAATTTGCAAAATTCACTACTTATGATAAAATTATATTAAATCATTATCATGTTCTGTTGCACGCTTCTTCCATACATGTTTCTTTTATAGAAACTTGTATACTGTATAACAGTATTATGAGAAAGTGTAATTAAATATTACTGTATAGTGTAATTACATGGTGGTTGTGCGTACAATAGTTATGAACATAAATGTATTTAATTTAAAAGTTATGCTAGTTAGTGCAAACAGTCTTAATTTTTTTCAATTAAATTTAATCACTTAAGTTTTGAGTTATTGTGTGTGAATTACAAATGTTATATCATGTGTATTATGTTTAAAATGCTATTTATGTTACAAAAATTTTTCTTCAAGTCACTGTCGGACTAAAAAAAAACACATGATAATTAAATGTTTTGTGCCGTGGTATGTGGCATGGAGGTTAATAAAATGTTTACTGTGACAAAATATACAATAATCATAGCTTCAGCATATTATTTTCAGTTTAAATTGATAATCAACCATGCTAAAAGTGGCAGAAATCACCTCAGTGTCTGGTAAATAAACAAACAAATACAGTGCCCATAAATTATGTTGTAAAATCAATAATCCTCTGAACAACAAAGCATTATAATGTGGACACTTACGTAAAAATTATAATATTCTTCTGCTACCATAATGTCAAGACACTATTAAGCCACTTGTTATAATAAATAATTGTTTAATTGTTTGGAAGTTTGACTAGGCAAATGGGACACCACGTACATTTTATCTAGAAACTGACTCTAGTAATAACTGATTTATTATTTTATTATTTAATGTCCAGAGGTAGACATAAATGTATATATGAAAAGCATATAAAATTGCAGTTTCAATAATAGCTCTTTTAATTAGGCAATTTAAATGTGTAGACAAAAAAAAAATTGACTCACCGATTAAATATTCAATTCATAATTGTTGATGCTATACCGCCACTGTGGAAGACAGTGTGGCTTATAGTGTCGTGGTTAATGTCCCCAGGCACAGACTATAATGTGCTTGGAGGTTGAGGGTATTGTAATAATGAAGCCTTTTACTGTTTCATTTGTTAAGGAAGAATATATTGTCTGGAGTTTACACAAGTACTACATACATCAGCCCTTCCGAGGTGTGGTACCTAATTTGACTACTCGTATTCACTGGGCGACTTCGTGGTTGAGTGGGGCTTCTCTGGGCGACGATTTTTATACTTAACTCAGCGGTGAGTGCTGTCAGCTGTGGTGGGTGATCTCCGGCGATGGGCGGCCTTTGGCAAAAGCCTGCGGGTGCTGCTGTCTCACTGGACTGCTGTTCTACTGACGTACTGACGTGGCCAGGGGTCCGAACCCCTGACCTAACTCTCTGCTCGGCGGTCTTCGACTCACTGCTCTCCCGGACTGACCTCTCTGCGCGTTACTCATCGACTGTCTCCTACTCTGGGCGGTAGTAATCAACTGATCCCCCCCTACTCTCGAAACGGGGTTTTTATGATTGCCAGCCTTCAGTCTTAATTGTCGGCATGTGGCGCCTTGTGGGGGGAAGGAGGTGAGGGGGGTGNGGGGCGGTTGGTGATTGTGGGCCAGCGTCGCTCTAAAATTCCTAAACCGTCACACGACATTGTGATATTCATAAATAAATAAATTCAAAATGGTGAAATTCTTATGGTTCTGGAGACCTTTAAAACCCTGAAGTACATCCTATAAAATCTATCTAACTTTAATTTTCAATACAAATACAAATTTTTTTTTACTTTGCTTAATGATTCACATTTAAAAATTCACACATTACAAATAAATATTTCAATCAAATTTACGTCACAAACGTTGTAAGAAATTAGTTCAAGAAATTTTGATGTACTGTATTCACCTGAAAAAAGGCAATAGTTTTCACTTTAAACTGTATTTTAAAAAATGGGGGTAGTCTTAAATTGAACAACAAACTGTTTCAACCTACAATAACACACAATGTTTACATACCTATTTGACTACCAATCACATCACATGTAAATGCATATATTTTTCATATAAATATAGACACACATAGTTAATAAAAATTAAATGCTAAACATAATTCAGTTATATCTAAACTTGCCTATTTACATTGCAGTTATAGCATTAACCTACTGCTGCTATGTAAATAATGGCCGCTATTTGTTATTCAAAACATGAAACACATAGATAACATGGTATGAAAGTAGTGTGCACTTTTTACACTTACATACCAATGGCGTGCAGTAAATGATGCATGGTTTTGGTTCCATAAGGGTGGCACTGTCTGTACATATTTCTTTCAAGTGTTAAGTATCTACATTCGTATTGTTATTTTAGTCTATGGTAATGTTAGAAGTTTGTAAACTGTAATCTGAAAAAAATTTCTGAAAGACAAGAGTTAAATAATATGTCATAAACAGTATTTTTTTAATGTTGTAAAAATAAAAATACTAACATTTATTATAGTGTACATTTATAATATCAAACTCAGTCATTTAGTATTTTAATATTTATGCAGTGATTTAAGCAAAAAAGTCAGAAGTGATAGAGCTTATTATTTTTTTGTGATTCCATGCAATAACTTTCTAAACAAGAAAATTTAAAATTGTGAGTAAATTATGTTTTTTGAAACATAATCTCATAATATGGGGGTGGTATTACATTCAGGGTCGTCTTATTTTCGGGTGAATACGGTAGTTACGTAGTGACGTGGTCCAGATGATAACAAGATTAACAAAAATGTTCCATGTTCGATGATAATTCTCCAGGCAAACACAAGAAGGTGGAGAATAGTCCGAATTAGGCAGACTGGTGCAAAAGTAGTACCAAAATGTTGATGAGATGAATAGTTGAAATAATACTTCAAATGAGACTTGGAATAAAACTTTGTCTAAAACATGATCCCTCTGGAACACATGAACAAGGAAATTTGTGGAAAATTAATTATTTGTTCCAGTGTCAATAAAACATGGCACATACTACCGGAGAAAGATTGATGCTCTACTCACCCATCTTGGAGGGAAGGGATGAAACTGCGTAGGATAATTGAAGATAAATCACAAAAATTAAATATCCTACATTATTACTACTCTCTCTCTCTCTGCACTATTCTACATAACGCATCTAAAACTAAATAAAATGCTACAGGGGAATCATCTGTCTGAGGCACCGTCCCCAAACATGGGAACACATGGTGAACACATCATGTCACGACCGTGTCTGTGCAGAAAGTCAGGCAGAAAACAGTTAGGAACGGCAGAAGGATACAAAATTTTGTGTGGGCACAAAGGTGACAAAATTTAGTTCAGAGACCATTCCTAGAGGCACTGGGCGTATAGAAAATGGTCCACAACTATACACAACTGTTCTGTAGAAAGAATTACGTGTATTGCACCTCTGGTAAGTAACGTGGACAAGGTACAGCGAAAGGCGTCCCACGCCTTCAGGAATGTGAGTGTAGCAGCTAACATCCTGTTGCAAGCTGAGCAGTCCACAGTAAGCAACCAGCTTCCTGCTAGGCTTGGCAGCAAAGTTAACTCTGCATTAATTCCCAATACATCAATACATGACTGAAATAAATTTCTGAAATAACACAGCCGCCATTAAATTGGAATAAATCATCATAGGCCTAAACTTTCCCAAAATACTGACACAATTACTTAGACAAAGAAATGAAAATATATTAAATGAGGTAAAATCTAGAAAATATTATGCCGCAAAATTTTAGGAAATTTTGCGACACAGTTTGATATGAATATTAGTTTAATTTTGTAGTTGCCTGGGCCTCCCCTCCTGGACCTTAAACAAATGTGATTTGTAACTGGGACAGGGTGGCAGCTGTGGCATCAGGAACTGGTACATAATATTCCTGCCAGTGAGTTTTATTCACTTAATTGTCTATTCGATTCCTGGTGCGGTCATTTCCAGATTTTCGCTTGTGGGAATCTTGCTGGACTATGCCGCTGGTTAGTGGGTTTTCTCGGAATCTCCCATTTCCCCCACTCTTGCATTCCAGTGCTGCTCCATACTCCAAATCTGTCCACTCGACTCCACTTTCTACTGAATTGTCCGAGTGGAAATCTCCTAATGCCATAGATGATGTTATAAAACTGCTTGGTAGGTGATGGTGAAGTAGCAAATTTGTTACACGGAATGACATTACAGTTGCATTGGCAATCCAATAAATTCATGACTCTAGAATATTCCTGTGCTGCGGTTCTCCAATACTCTCTAATGTGGCTCATGCATTCTCATTTTTGAAGAGCCAACTTTGTGTGAGAATATTATGTGGATTCCCCTTGGCTTTGTTGATTGCCTGATGGAGCAATATGTAATAGTGTATCTGGAGTGGTATGCGAGCTAACACTGCTACATGCAAGGAAATATACCAAAACTTATATTCATTGTGTTACTGTACTGACACATGGTTGTCATACTGTAGGCGCTCTTTTTATGGTGCAAATACAGTCCATAGTTGTACGTTTATTGTTGAGCATGTTATTTCTGATTTTGAGGAATGTGATTACTTTTGTTTGACTTTTTTTTTTCTATGTAAGGTTTGTGAGAACTTGCTTTTATTCTAACAATTTGAAATTAATAAATAAAGAAATGTTTACGTAGAATAATTTATGTAGTAAATTGAAAGTTGTATATAAATTATGTATTTTGTAGTTAAAAAGACTGAATTTACTTTCTGTTTCATGTAACGTGGCAAGATTTTGACAGTTCGACGAAAGTAGCACCAATGTTTACTTTTCATTTATGTATTCTTTCGCCATCAGCTGGTGCATCAAGTGGCGGCTGTATTCTATTAACATGCTGTCAGTTAATCCACTTGCCATTGTACTGTAACGCTAAAAAAAATTTAAGGCATTTATAGACAGACCTCTGTCTAAAAAATTGGTAGGTTATAAAAGTAAAAATAGAAATCTTGCAAAAAATTTAATTTTTAGCTTTTTAAATTTATTAAAAAAAAAGAATATTTGGGTTAACATTTGCAAGATGGTAATTGTAGTTCTTATCACACTTTGGACGTTACAGTTAATTTGTAATACTGGAAATAAAAGTAATTCAGGGAACTTGCTTGACAATGCACTTTCATTTTACCAAAAACTTTTGCAAAGCAGTAATTTTGCTATTACCGATACTAAATATCTCGAGTTGGAAATATGTGGTGTGCAATAATGTAAGAATTGCTTAAAAACTACCCACACACATCCCACTTTCTTTGTTTTATTAATACGTTATAGTAACAACACAAAAACAAGGAAATGGGTTTGCGGGAAGAAATGAACTTGGTGTGTAATGGACGTAGACTTAACGATTACCGGCCCAATAGAAATTACTAGTAATCAAAATCGCTGTATACGGAGATACATGTTACTTTAAAAATTATACAGAGCTTGTGGAAAAACAAAATCATTGGTATCTGTTCGTAAATTTGTTATTTTACACAAGAAAGCTATTTTTTTTTCTGGCTGATAGTGTTTTGGGAGCCAGCTGACAGGTGACGTGACAGGGCGTGTTGTGAGCTGAGCATGTTCCGGTTACCTGTTAGGTAGCAGCGCGTTGACCTGCCTCTTAATCACGTATTTTTCTAAGTTCAGTTTTCTCCTATTACTGGCTCAAAATGACACAAGTTTAAAATATATTTCGTCAAATAATTAAAAATAATAATTGGACAATAACTTGCAATATTTCAGTAGGTTTTTGGAATTAATATCAAGCATGTATGGGTATTTGAAGTTGCTTTTCATTTGAATACGGATCGTTTTAATATGCATTTCATTTTTAACACCTATATGTTACTACTTGACCACGAAGTTTAGTTTGTATTACTAACAATTGCTGTTTTGTGACCACGTAAAATAAAATGTATTAATTAATCTAGGAACTCTTTCTTCTCCGTGTATTTTCTGCTTGTCTGATGTGCGTCGGCAATGCAGTCAGAATAGCCAACGTAATATTAATTTTTGTTCATTCCCATGCATCAGGTGATACAGGATTTTGTAAATGGCACGTTGTTTGCTTTGTATACATCAAGTTGCTACTCACTGAATGTCAAGATCTCGCCAAGTTATATGAGAGAGAGAGTACTATTACGTGTTGTATGTATTTCAAATAAGAGACTTCAACATTTCTCTGAAGTATTAAAATTCCATTAAATTTATGGTGTGTGAATGTTAGCATTTATAGTGTTAGCTTGTGTATAAAAAGACACTAAGAAAATTTTACATTCTGCATAATATTGTAAATAAAGGACATTTTTGTTTTTCGTAAGATTTTATTTATATAATGTGTATTGTAGTACATATGTGTTTTGTGTTGGTTGTAGGTTTTAAGTACATAAATAAATATGTTACACTCTTAATTTCCATTGATTGTTTTAAAGCATCACAAGATAATATTTGCGGGGACTTTTAGAGTAAGCTGTCATTACTAATACTAATGAAAACATATTCAGTCATTAATGTTAAAGGGGAACATACATTGTGTTGTGGAATAATATTGCTCCTAAAACTAAAATGTCGTGTGTACTTGCACTTCACATGACTTGTGCAGTTAGTGGTAGACTGCAGAACATAAAAAATGTAATTGTTTTGAATAATAGTATTTAATTTGACTATAGAACTAAGTAGAACAAAATCAATTCTCAAATTTCATCAGAAGTAGGCAAATGTGTTGTAGTAGGTTACTGTAGTCGGTTCACGACTGGAAGAGACTTTCTTGAAGCCCTGCTAAAGATCTACTTTCAAGCCCATTTCGTATCCTTCTGCCAAAGGTAAACAAACATTGCCATGTGACTGCCATGTGGCAGTCACATGGCAATGTTTACATTCCACTGTGTGTGTGTGTGTGTGTACAAGTGTTCGTACATGCATGTACCAATTATAAAAGTCATCTAGATATTATTAATGGATATTCCACTAGCGTAAAGTTTTTAATCTTGAGAATTTCACACAAAAGAATATGCGATGCAAGCGAAAAACATTTCATTCTATAAACCCAAAATGTGACTATTAAAAATTTGATGTTTCGCATGTGTGTGTGTGTGTGTGTGCAGGTTTGATTTTGACTGGGGGGTTGGGTGGGGGAGAAAAACTTTCACTTTGATTACATATTATAGATGTGGCACAATACTTAGCATTGAAATGTGTCAACATTCAAGGAGTCCATCCAACAACATTAACATGGCACCGCCAATCTCTCGTAAGCCCCCGGATGGCAGTGCTGTCAGGAACCGAAGTTCCCATAACTCTTATAGTGGGTTTGCAACAAAAATGCAAAATATTAGAGAGAACTGTTGTTTACAATAATTAAAGAAGCTGACAATGGTGTATCCTAACATCTCCAGTTTGCAAAGTTAAAACATCCTAAAGGCATAAGCCGCAGTACTTATAAATACTGTTTATTTATTTATTAGTTAGTTAGAAGTACCGGTAATAACTTATGGATTGTAGTGATTCGTTTTGCTACAGAATTACCATAGATCAAAACAAAAAAGTACATAAACAACTCAACACAGCAGCAACTATA
>NQII01000219.1:989841-1021896 GCA_002778355.1 Clitarchus hookeri | reverse complement strand
ATTGGCTTTAACAAACTCACTATAGAGGCAATTTTCCTTACCATTGCCAGTTGTCTTTATAAAAATTTCCACTGTATATATTGGGTTGTTTATGAAGAATCCCTTGCAGGGGTACACAAATTNACAATTCAATGGCAATTAATGCTGCAATGTAACTTCTAAATACAAAACAAGCAGTTTCTTCAGAATCTTAAAATGCGCTATCTCTCCATAACCTATATAAAATTAATTGGCTTTAACAAACTCACTNATAAATTTCCACTGTATATATTGGGTTGTTTATGAAGAATCCCTCGCAGGGGTACACAAATTCCAACACAAAGTAGTTTTTATTTTTAATTACACATTGTAATACCACCTTTTGGTTAGGTGATTCATACACTCACATTTGAGTCTATATAACCATACAATCCTAGGTTAGTGTAAAATCCAAAAATCCTAGGTTAGTGTAAAACCCAACAATCCTAGGTTAGTTTAAAAATATAAAATAGTGATTCACCCATCGTGGGGTTAGGTTCTGTTAGGTTAGGTGGGCACATGTTACGAAATTAGTCATAGGTTAATGACCCTCGTATATTCGTGTTCCGCATCATTAGTAGAGTGAAAATATACCGTTTTCCGTGAATTAGTCTTATTTTTGCAGAAAAGCCTCTAAACTTAATAACTACCCAAAAAAAAAAACTTTAAAAAGACACGTAGGCAACGTTTGACTACGTTATCAAGTTATTAACAAATGTTCTTTAGTTCTATTATTGCCCACATTTCGTAGGCCATCATAATTGACCTTAACACACACAACTTGCAAATGCAGTGGTTAATACTACATATATTTTAACATACCTTAGCACTGTGGATCTGGAGAGTTTCAACATTTCTGCCGCTCTTTCCGCGACGTTGCAGGGTTTCATTTCCCCTCGCCTAGTTAGGGAATACAACGATTCGGTGAGGTTAATGATCTCCTGTTGACGTTGATGAGTGGTAACTTCTCTTTTCTTCACCTTGCTAGAACTCATGACTGCACACAAAAACTACCGCAACATACAACGTAAAATACAGTAAATAAAATTTTAAGCAAACCTGAAATAAATTTTAAAAATTTTTAACACGTGAGAACGCACTACGAGTAATCTCTTATACAGGTTTCAGAAACAAAAGGAATCTGTATAACGAGAAATAATAACAAGCAGATATTAGTAAAAAACAAACCAATAAATGAATTATTATAGGTTAAACAAGATAATCGCACAAATTCTCTGACATGTGTGTCAACCATACCCAGTCAACAACACAAGGAACGCTGGTTAGTAAACAAATGGCTGCTCTACTTTCACCTTGAGCGGGATCATGTGATTATGTAAAAGACGTTGAAATCTAAATACGTTAGCATCATGTCATCAATAATTGGCATAATACGACAAAAGTTTTTTCGACACCCATTTGTAAGCGATAAATTAACAATTACGTTAAAACCTTGGAACCATTTCCTCTCTTTGTGCTGGCAACCTGACGGCATAACTGTATCCGCGCTTGCCGCTGTTTGTAATGTTATATTCATATCGCCAACGGCTAGGGTGTTTTTTCAAATGTTGATTTTCCAAAGTTTTTTCCAGTCGTGAACCGATTGTAGTCATAGTGCCCTACTACACAGAATGATCTTAGTGTGATTAAAAATAATAAATGGTGGTGTAAGTATTAAAGTTACAAGGGAGTGAGGGGAAGAATACCAAAAATGGTATAAAGTTTCAGGATCATAACGTGTTAGTTTTTTTTCATAGACATGTGAATATGTTCATGGCGTTTTAAGCATCAATTGTGGTACAACAGCTGATATGAAGGTTAGTGAAGGTCAGGCACCACAGAAGTGGGTCACAGCAAAATAAAACAAGTTAGCTTCAGACGTTACAAATCCTTGAAATAAAATTCATGTACCATAAATTCATAAAATAATTATTAATATAATAATTCATAAAATTTAAAAAATTATACTTTTGTCATTAACTAATTCCTCTTAATAATTACACCCGAAAAACACAAGGGAAGGCATAAAACAATAGCACTGCAGAAAATTCACTAATCACACATTTACACAAATGAATATGACACACAGACACCTATATATAAATAAAAATCACCATAATTCCTCTCTCTCGATATGAAAATTACAAATTAATTTATCTTAGCATTAAATCTCAACATTTTAGCCATTTTTTCCATTATTTATTGTCAAACAGTTAGTGACACGTTATCAGCCGAATTCAATTTAATATGTTAAATCTCACTTTCGTTGGAGTGGAGAGATTTGGGTGGCTCTCAACATCAAAGACGTGAGAGCCAATGACTGTGGAGTGAGGTGAGTATGGAGCAGCACCAGAATGCAGGGGCGGGGGATACCGGATATCCCGGGAAAAACAGATGACCAGTGGTACTCTCTGTCTCATGTAACTTGGCAAAATTTTGATAGTTTGACGAAAGTAGCGCCAAATATTTACTTTTCGGTTATGTATCCTTTCACCATCAGCTGGTGCGTCAAGTAGAAATTGAGTGACTCATACAGACATAACAAATTTAACATTCATGCGTTGCCTTTTTGCCTGATTTGAACCCAGAACCCCTCATGCTGCACGCCAGCATGCAACTAAGTACACTATGGTGGTCGACGTCGCTACACCACAGAGGCAGACATAATCGAGATAGGTACACAAAAATGTTCAAGTTATTATATACCTCTAAAATTTTAGAAACACAGAACTTTTAATTTTTTATACCCACCAAAGGACAAAAGAAAACTTTTATAACAGTAAACATACATTTCTTAAACATCAATTTTGGTTTGAAGCAAAATTTCTTTACTGCAAACAAAACTACCTCAAAGAAAATTTTTACTTTGCTATAAAGAAAATGCTTTTACTGTGTAGCAATATTAAGTAATTTATGCACGACAATAGGCTAAATCTTCCTGTTCTCTTTAGGTGCTAAGTGATGTGCGACGACCAAATGTTGTATTATACTAACGTTAGGTATAATACAACATTTAGTTGCGGGAACATCACTTAGCAGCCATGCTAAATCTAACTCTTCGACTTCAACAGAATATAGTTTGGCATTATAATTACGCAAGACTTTGTAAACTGTTAAATATTGCTTACTTTGTCACAACATTATAAATGTTACAATAACGTAAAACATTCAACAAAACAACTCTAAAAAGTATTTTTTGGTTGCAAAAACATTAAAACATGCAACACGTGTCATAAAACTTTTAATTCTAAAACAAAGCTCTGGATTTAAACAGAAATTATGCCAGCCAAAAATTTGCATGCTTATTATGCCAATGGTTACTCAATGATCCTTCCTTGTATTATTGCAAATTAAAAATAGAAAATAGTTTAAGGTACTGAGGATCTCGCTTATATAACTATTTACTTTGAACTGAACACTCATCACAGGTCTTTTCTTTGTTGATAGCTTTTGCTAAAATAATCTGTTAATAGTCGTTTCATACTTGTAATATATAATACTAGCTTTTACCCGCGGCTTCGCTCGCGTGGTTATAGTAATAAACTTACAGGGAGACATATTGGTATTTGTTGACACTGATCATAAACACAGAACAGAGCACTATTTTAGGATGCTACTGTACACGATGTTGTAAGTCTTTCCATCTAGCGCTATGATGTAAAGATTTTGGGCCTTAGGCACACACGAACATGTGACATCGAGAGANTGACACTGATCATAAACACAGAACAGAGCACTATTTTAGGACGCTACTGTACACGATGTTGTAAGTCTTTCCATCTAGCGCTATGATGTAAAGATTTTGGGCCTTAGGCACACACGAACATGTGACATCGAGAGAGGCCATGAGGGAAGCACGGTTTTTCCAAGTGCACCCCCTCTACCTGTAATGTTTGCCCTTGCGCTTTGTTTATTGTAATAGCAAAACTAAGCTTGAGAGGGAATTGCAACCTTTTGAATTGGAACGGGAGGTCTGTGGGGATTATAGGGATCCGGGGGATGATTATGTTCTCGCCCTTTCCTACTCCTGTCAGAATAGTGGCACCAACTGTCAGAATAGTGGCACCAGTTATGTTCCGCACAAGTTGTGTGACGCAAAGCCTCGTCCCATTACATAATTGCAGTTCATCTAAATTTTGCATAAGCATGACCGGAACGCCTAATTTAATTGGAGCTTACAAGAGGGCACACCTGACAACTCTAGAGAATTCAGGAACTCTACAGGATGTGAAATGCTCTGTTCTGTGTCCGTGACTGTGTCTACTGACAAATACTCAGTTGCTTCTCCTCGTACCTCTTTCAAAATGTAAGTGTTAATTTTATTAACGATGTAATTTTTTGGTCCTAGAATCGCTCTTTTACATAGCCACTGGTTGTCATTTATATTTCTTTGTAGATCTGGGTAAACGCTAGCAATCAGTTCGGTATTACTCTGCACCCCATTAGTGACACAAAGCCCATATCTAACTTTCAATAGTGTATCGGCATAATGTCTTGTATCAACGTCATTGTAGAGGAGCACTCTCATATTTGTCGTCAAGCTGAATTTCTTGACATTTGCCCATAAGCTTGACGACTTGATATAGGCTTTGATTTCATCTGCAGGTGTGCCCCTCTGAACCAATGGTAGAGTTTGGCGGAAGTCACCAGCCAGTAATAAAACCATTCCTCCCATAATGCTTGTATTGTTTCATATATACTGTAGAGTTCGGTTTAGGGCCTCTATCATGTTTTGTGTGACATTGTGCTTTCGTCCCACACTAACAACTTACATTGACGCAGCATTGTACCCCAAGGGCTATTTTTACTAAAATTCCAGATGGGTGTCTCTTTCTGAGCAAGATTCAGTGGTAACTTTAACACGGAATGTGCAGTACGGCCCCTGCTCAGTAGTGTGGCAGCTATGCCGGAGGAAGCCACGGCTACAGCAATTTATTTTTCTTTTCTTATATGGGCCAGAAATAAATTTAACGAGAATGTTTTTCCCCGTTCCAACAGTGGTATCTAGAAAGAAGAGTGCACCATTCGCTGACTCCACTTGACATAACACTTGGTCAAACACATGTCTTTGTTCCGGTAATAACCGGGGCACCATTTCGGTCACATGCTGCTGCAACGCTGGGACACCATAGTTTAACCCTCAAACAATTTTGTCACTTAAGTCACTTGCGTCTGATCGTGGAGGGCTAATCATTCCGAAATCGCTTAACTTTTTCCCCACAATTGCCATTATTTTATCTTCAATTTTTGCAAGGGCTTTGTTATAAATGTATTCATTAAATGTCATGTTCGCGTGTTTCTGCTGTAGCCGTTGCAAAATGTCTTTCGCCATGTACTCTTTGTACTTATCTCACAACTGTTGGGGATTGCTAAGGCTGCAAGATGATATGAGGGTTGCATACAGTTCCCTGATTTTGGCTGGTGACCGGCACCGCACGGCTTCCTCCATGGTTTCGTCCCAATGAATATCATTCTCTAGCAGACGCAGAGCTTCACATGCCTCTCTTTACTTTGCACATTCCTGACCATTGACAGCTTTAAGGTCTCTATGGCTTGTCGGACCCCGAACGTGGTGCAGCAGTATACGCACACAGAAACATTCAAAATTTGTTAAATGGACGGAGTACACATGGCCGAGGGCGTCTGATGATTTAACTCCAGGCTAATTTTCAACAGGCGTGCCTTCAACGAAGCGTTTCCACTCCTTTCTTGAAGTGTTCCAAGTGTAGTGACAGGGGACTTTGACAAACAACAAAATTTTTGCAAAAGAGTTGGTCTGACAAAGCTGGAGAAAGGCGGTTAGTGTGGTCTTGGACTGTGATGAGACCCTTTCATTGAAGTTGTTCTCAATAAAGTACAAGCGCTCCCCGTTTTCCAAGTGCACGGCAAGATGAGTAACAATTGGATGTCTCTCATGTAAGGGGAAACCAAGGAGCCACTATGCTGCCTCGTTGCTACTGACATAATGCCCTGCTTGAAAGGTCTGGACTTCATTAACAGGCTGCACCCCATCTTCATTTCTGAGATTGAATATCGCCTGATCATTTCCTTCATCAGGTTTTTCGGATGCCCTTAAAGCAGCCTGTCGTTCTGCTTGTTCTTCCGGTCATAGTTGGGTCCGAACGGGCGTTTGGGAGGCTCTTAATAGGGCTTGACGCTCGGTCTGTTCATCTAAATGCAGCTGCGTTTGTTCGCGCATTTCTGACGCTCTCAAAGCGGCTTGACGCTCTGCCTGTTCATCTCGACGGAGTTATGTATCAGCAGGAGTCTGTAATATCCTGATATGTTCCTGGCATGCGGCCTCTTCTTCAAGCCTTTCCTGAATCTGAGCAAGCGATTCAATGGCTCTCAAGGCAGCTTGTCGTTGTGCTGGCTTTGTCTTCTCTGTTCGGCATCTTCTGAAGACTCTTGCCATTGAGCAAATCTTTTTGCTTGTGCTTGAGACGATGCTCTTGAAAGACTTGATTTTCGTTTGAGAGGCATTGTTTATTTAACAGACTATGAAAAACTTAACAACAAAAAAAAAAAGTCCAAAAAGTAAACAAAAACAAATACCAAACCAGCAAATCCAATTCAAAGTGCAAATCTGTACCNCAAAAAAAAAAGTCCAAAAAGTAAACAAAAACAAATACCAAACCAGCAAATCCAATTCAAAGTGCAAATCTGTACCAAAGGTCAATCCAGTCTAATAAATTGTACAATATTTGAATATTCCTAAACAACAAAACCAAAATGAAAAGCTAATCAAAGGAAACCAAAAGCAAATGCAGTCAATTGAAACTATTTGAACGCCAACTATTATCAATTTTTAAAACTACAATTGGTATGTCATTTAACGTAGAATGATTACAGGAAATTACATATTGAGTNAACTATTATCAATTTTTAAAACTACAATTGGTATGTCATTTAACGTAGAATGATTACAGGAAATTACATATTGAGTAAATTTTTTGAGATTTTTCTTGCGATAAAAAGTAGCCAAGATCACCTTTCAGCCCTCCAACTATTTCTGTGCAAGAAATTACGTTGATCTGTTGCTCGGTTGTGATGTTGCATTGTTGAAGTTGCATTGTTATTCCGTTTGTGTACTTTTTCATTTTCCAATAAGAATTCACCCGAGGNCGATGTTGCATTGTTGAAGTTGCATTGTTATTCCGTTTGTGTACTTTTTCATTTTCCAATAAGAATTCACCCGAGGGAATGAGATATCTTCTCTGGATAAAAAGTAGCTAATGTCACTTCCCGGCCCTCCAACTATCTGTGCAAAATGTCACGTCAATCCGTTGCTCCTTTGCGACTTGAAAGAAGGGCAAACAAACAAACACACTTTCGCATTTACAATATTAGTATGGATACCATACTCAGTTGGCAACCTCACGCTAGCAAGTGCAGTGTGAAACTAATGGCAGCAACGCCAGGTAGGGGAGAGGTAGGGGTGGCAGGAATAGCCATTTCAAGGAAAAACCAGGGTGAGCAGCTAATATTTACTCCTCCGTTCCCATACTTATTCCACAGTCTTAGACATGTAACAATGGGCCTTCTGTTTATTAGTGCAGTGTCGCCATACACTTCCATCTCTCCTTTTCCAAGTCATGGTCCTACCTTGTCCATTTTTAAATTTTGAAAGTTCAAGCAAACATTTATAGTGTTTTAAACAGTAACGTAATGGACACAAGCCCAGGTGTCACCAGGCAGAGCCTGAACAAAATCTGAAAACAGTAATTTTTCAAGGTGAAACTCATGTTAAAAATATAGCAAACCCTTAGCTGCAGCTACAGGCAACAATGCAACCTGATACTAGTCATGTGTTGTTTTCTCCTTTCCCTNTGAAACTCATGTTAAAAATATAGCAAACCCTTAGCTGCAGCTACAGGCAACAATGCAACCTGATACTAGTCATGTGTTGTTTTCTCCTTTCCCTCTCCCCTGCAGTCCCACTTTCCAGATGTGAGCCTGGAAGCTAACCAGCCTCTGGCCAAGCTATCTACTACAAACCTCTATCCACTACAAACCTACAAAGCTCATGTGTATCTATTGATATTGAATAAACAACAATATGATATGTTTCCAGACTCATCTCATTTTATCCTGTCCAAAATACAGCTCCAAGAGAAGAGGAGGAGGGGGTGAGGGGGGAAGCCCTTTTAGCAACCTCTTGGATCTGCCACTGAGACCATCTACCTGCATTTCTTCCATCCGAGTACCAAAATGTAGAAATAGTAATTTTAACAGCCCATTTAAAAGCATTAATGTAAAAAGTTGATATATATGTACGTCATTTCAACATACACTGGAGAGCCAAAAAAACTGGAATAGGCGTGTGTATGCAAATAACAGAGGTATGGAACCAATCAGAGTAACGCGATGTGGTTGGCAGCGCCTATATAAGACAACAAGAGTTTGGCAAATTTTCTAAATCGGTTACTGCTGCTACGATGGCAAATTATCAAGATTTAAGTGAGTTTGAACGTGGTGTATAGTCGGCGCACGAGACATGGGACATAGCATCTCAGAGGTAGCCATAAAATTAGGATTTTTGTGTACGACCATTTCACGAGTGTACCGTGAATATTGGGAATCCGGTAAAACATCAAATCTTCGACATCGCTGTGGCCGGAAAAATATTGTGAAGGAACGGAACAAACAACGACTGGCGAGAATCATTAAACGTGAAAGACATGCAACCCTTTCTCAAATTGGCGCAGATTTCAGTGCTGGGGCATCAACAAGTGCCAGCGTGCAAACTATTCAATGGACCATCATTGATATGGGCTTTCGGAGCTGAAGGCCCACTCGTATACCGTTGTTGACTGCACGACACAAAGCTTTACGCCTCGCCTAGGCCCGCCAACACCGCCATTGGACTGTTGATGACTGGAAACACGTTGCCTGGTCTGACGAGTCTCGTTTCCAATTGTATCGGGCGGATGGACGTGTACGGGTATGGAGACATCCTCATGAATCCATGGACCCTACATGTCAACAGGGGACTGTTCAAGCTTGTGGAGGCTCTGTCATGGTATGGGCCCTGTGCAGTTGGCGTGGAATGGGACCCCTGATACTTCTAGATACGACTCTGACATGTGACAGATACGTAAGCATCATGTCTGATCACCTGCACCCATTCATGTCCATTGTGCATTCCGACGGACGTGGACAATTCCAGTAGGACAATGGGACACCCCACATGTCGAGAGTTGCTACCGAGTGGCTCCAGGAACACACTTCTGACTTTAGACACTTCCATTGGCCACCTTAATCACCAGACATGAACATTATTGAGCATATCTGGGATGCCTTGCAATGTGCTATTCTGAAGAGATCTCCACCGCCTTGCACTCCTATGGATTTGTGGACTGCCCTGCAGGATTCATGGTGTGAATTGCTTCCTGCATACCTTCAGACATTAATCGAGTCCATGCCACGTCGTCTTGCGGCACTTCTGCGTGCTCGCAGGGGCCCTACACGATATTAGGCAGGTGTACCAGTTTTTTTGGCTCTTTATTGTACATAAGTTAAAAAATTAATTATTAAAAAATGTACCATTTTTATTATATTTTAAATCACGCAAGAAGATGGTGAATCACTGAACCAAAGACTTTAACAATAATTAGAACCAAACCAACCACATTATCATTGTACCATAAAAACGTGTTTAGTGATGTGTGGATATTTTATTGGCCCCGCATATGGTGCGAGGCAATGTAACGCTACTGCGACAACAACGTATAAATATATTGTGTAGAAATGTGGAGACTGAATACAGTTTAGAGACAGGTGTATGACAGAACACTTGCAAATAACACTACAAAACTCAATTATTAAAAACAAGAATATCACTATGAAAAATATCTACTTTCTACTGGAAATCATAATTCAGCAGAGATGTTTCAAGCAAAGTGTAAAATTTAATTAGTATCCTTGTTTCTAAATTATTTCTGACATGAAACATGTAATCTATTTTCAAACGATTTAACTTGTGATCTCAGCAACACTAGCTCCTCATGTGACTGATATTTTCTATTAACTTTATGCCTGGCAATTAAAATGTTAAAGTTCCAGAAGAAAAATTAATTTATTTGTCTCAATTTTTCCAGACTAGCTCAGGGTATTATGAAAAGAGATAATGCCAGCGTGTCCGTGGTTAAATTAGCTAGAATCAGTTCAAGTTGAAAAAAAAAATTCATTTAGCTGATTATAAATTAATATGCAGAAATCTGGACGTTCTTGAAGTTTTGGGCAATCTGATTGTCTGCAGTAGCATCCCCCTGAATGCAGCAGGCCATTTCCTCACAGGCTACCCTAATTAGGCTCTTGGGCCTATAGTGCTAATATAGTCCCAGCACATTTATACACACCACGGTAGTTCGACCTTTATAAACCTGTAAAATTATGCGGGCAGTAACCAATACAGGCGTATTTCTTCCTATTCTTGCTCTCTCATCTTAGTTTATTTCGAGACAGCTGGTTTACAGGTGCGAACGCATGTCCTTATATTAAAACCAAATTTAAAATTCCTGCGGGCTGAACCCACGCGGGTCAGTGCCCTGCCGTCAAAAACCAAGATGGCTAAAATTCTCATTCAAAACTTTATTAAATAACGCAGTGGAAAACTGACTAATCACACGAGTGCTAACTCATCATATCACTTAATTACCATGGCAACGGATCAACAACTGCTCAAAAACTAGGGCCTTCTTAACACATTAAAAATACAACAGACTGGAAAGATATATAAATGTGTTGCAAAACAAAATGAAACCTGAAAATTATACAAACAGTGAATTTACATACCAATTAACATAATTAATGTGGCAATGAAAAATAACATACATGAAATCAGATTACGTCTTGAAAATACATAATTAAGTAAATAATTAAAATATGCATATGACCAAATTTTATGACTTTACATCATAATTTAGAACTAGGCAACTCAAATTAATTAAAATACTTCATAGAGCATGTACATTTTAGCAGACCTAATTTTGTATCTAGCCATGGACCACAGTTTGAGAACCACTGCCTTAGCATTTGAATACTGACAGACATCCCTAATTAATGGAATTATGGTACTACATTGAACTGTGATACAATTACAGTAATATTGACGTGCAAGTCAATAAACCATACAATATAGTAAATTAATTAAAAACTTTTAAATCAAAATGTAGTCAAATAAAAAAAATTATTTCCGGGACATTTAAAACTGAATTGATAACTTAGCCTTTTAGTACATGTAACTACATTTATATTAATTAAATTAAATAATTTTAATTTGCTGACTTTTTCTCAGTGTTCTGCAAGAAAGAAAGAGCAGAAAAGAACTTCCAATATTTTAATAACAATGGGACACAATACAGCTGTGTGGCATATTTTTTATTTGTTCCCAGTTAAAAGAAATTTTAAAAATTATAGTAAGACTAACTCTTGAAGGAAGTTAGTAACATAGGCATACTTGTTTGTTGGAATCATAGTTTGCCCAAACTGCCCACACACAATCTTTTAGGACATTTTCATCTTCTGTACAAAACAACTTACATGGTCCAGGCTATGGAATTTAGTTGTCTTTCTTGGCTTTGCCAGTTCTGCTTTTAGAACATGTAAAGAGCTGCAAATGTCTTTAAATGTCATCATTATGTCGTATTTGGTGAAAGAGTGATCACAATCAGATGGTAAGTAAAGATTGAATTACAAAAGCAAATTAAAAACAATTTGACTTATTAAATAAAATAGTAAGTTTGATAACTGTTATTCAGATGTCTATAGCTATTAGAAGCTCTTTGCTTTTTCCTGATGCTAGTCTGTTGCCTGCTGCTGTAATAATGTGTAGGGGGCTTTTAAAAGTTGGATCTTCTGGCTGTTTGGGATTAATTCGGGTGGCTGTTTTCGTTATTGCTACTTTTCACTCTACCTTAAGACATTGGGGAAAAACATGCAGGTGGACAGGTTATTATGGTTTGATATATTTTAAAATGGTTTTTGACATTATTGTCATTTTCGACCATACTATGGTTTGTTCCGGATGAGCGAGGTTACGAGCACACTAGAAATTCAAGGCGATTTGAGGTTAGATAAATGTTAATAAAGAGAAGGTGTAATTAGATATCAGTTGGTTGTTACAATTCATATTATTTAATTCTCCAGGAGAGCCTATAATTTACAGGTACCTAACTAACTAATATTGAGCCACAGTAGTACCACCTTAGTTCATAGCTGGAGGTTGATTTGGACGTGCTATTAAGGTGGTCGGCACATCAGTCTTCTTGGTACATCTTGCTCGGCCGACATAGTGTAGAGATAGAACCCTGTCTACTGTGTTCTGTTGGTCTGTATTGTCTCTAGGCGTTTTGCAATTGTGTCATGGCTCCCAGTTCAATGGAGGGATTCCTGTTGTTTCAATCACAAGGCCAGCAGGCATTTGCTGCCTGCTGGCCTGATTGCACTTCTGCGAGAGATGGTACGTTCAGGCATGCCGTTGAATTAAGGCCTGCTCACGCCAAGGTGCAAGATGTGGAAACTATGTTAGTGGTCCTGTGGCGGACTGGCAGAGGTTCTTAACTGCTCCCATGCATCAGTCAGCATAGTGGGAAATTCCCCAGCCGACGTGACAACATGCATTCTCCAAGTAGCATTCAGGCAATGATGTCTCCTCTCCTCTGTCCACCTTAGTTCATAGTCAGTTAAATCACTGCCAGGGCCCCTTTCTCTTTAACCTGGCCAGTTATCCCAGATTCAGAGCTCCCAGGCCCAATCAGCTATTCCTAAGAGTAGTTCTTGTTGAAATGAAGGCTTGTGGCCAATGTTCATGTAGATTGTTAGCTGAAACACTTGTGGTCACCCCATCATCTTGGTAAAGAAGTGATGGACTTGACACACAATCACACCTAAAAGTTTTTTGCATTTAGAAAACGGTGGGAGATGTTACCGTTGGCTGGCATTTTGTGTTTCCCGCAGCCTTGCATTCCACCGCTGTGCCACATTCACCTCACTTTACTCTCACTGGTGGTCAAGTCCTCGCTGGTAAGCACCTACCAAAACCTCTCAAATTTTTCATTGTAGCTGCAGTGTGTGTGTCCTGGCCGACATTGCACTGGAATGGGTGCACCTGACTGGGGCCAGAGTTGGCTGGGGGCATCATTTTAAAGCCTTCTACAATGCCACTGCATCTATGACCATGGGTGAAATTCACATTGAAAACTCCAGAAATACCAATTAGCAATAGGACATTGTAATAAAACTTGCATTCTAATGTTGTGTGTTCATGTAGTTTGAGTAAGATGCTCATTGTCATTTATGAAGTGTATTTATAAAATGCTAAGCATGTAATATTTTGACATAAATGTTGATATTTATGCATTATGTCTGAAACATTTATGAACAAAAAATCAGTGTTAAAATATTTTATTTGTAAATTTCAGTAGTGGTTATAACCAAATATGTGGTTTGTAAAATGTTGCCCAATCACTCAATCGTAAATACACACAGTATTGTATAGTCTGTTCACTCTAAAGTGATTTGCATAACTGAGATCTTACACCTCTGAAAAAGTGGTCAGTAAGATCATCCCTCCTTCATTAAGTAAATGGGTGTTACCATCCTATGTTAAAGACAAATTATGGCTCAACACATCCAAATTAACAGAAAAGGTTGCCATTTTGGAACATACTTTGGTTAACCATTTTCAAGAAAATCCATATGGAAATTTCAAACAAGGCGAGTGGCTGGCCTGACAGGTAGGCGACAACACATAAATACATAACATGTGACTGAACGATACACGATTGAGTAACGAATAGCGCTCACTGTACTAAACGTGCAAAAGGTCGTGTCCTGTGTTTGTCTGGGTGAGTTGCATATATAAATAATGATCACGCTGAAGTATTGAGCACCGCCAAGGGTACAGGTAACACAGATATAACTAAGAGGCACACTATTACATAAGTGGTGATGTACTATGACCGCAAAATTAATACAAGGCAAATAATACTGTAATAAACAAATGTATTGAAACATTACAAATGTCTACAAAAATAAGTGCACTAATTGATCATATCAGTCACATGCCTAGCACATGACTGATTGCGCTCTGTACAATTGACAGCGACTGCTACTAGGGTGTCGCTACTGTATAGTGTAGATCTGCCAAGTGTGTAGCACTTGGGATGAAACATGAAGAAAGTGTAGTTGAGCATTTATAACAGCTGCGGTATTGTGTTGCAGTCATACATCGTACTGGTAACTGGCAGGCGATTGCCTACCACAAACAACCAATTGCATATGCCATTAATTTTGGAAAGGAAAAAACTGCACAAAAGTGTTAAATATTCCTTCAGTCGTTTATTGTATTTCAGCTGATAATGTTGAGGTGTATTTACGTACTAAAATTATTCCAATCACTTTGAAAACATTTTGCATGTAAAGCATTTGCTTAGATGTTATTTACAAATGCTTTTAAAAATATTTTTAAGTATTTCACTACTTTTATTAATATGTCTGCTTTCTGACATGAGAAATAACCAAATAATTTTAACATTTAATTTATGAGTTTTGTGCTCACGAAAAGATAAAATTCACATCACTCTGAGGATGTGTGCTTATGAAAAAAGAAAATCCACACTCTTATACTATACAGCTGTGGGTGTTTTGGGTGATAGCATTATTATAATCTGCAGAAAATTCTACTTTGTGAGGCCTTAGAAGAGTATATAGAATATACATAGCAATTTGTCATAAACAAGCAGTGTACATGAAACAATGTTAAATGGTCATTAATTTACAGATATTTATAGTAATATTTTTTGTAATATTTTGCTTTCGTACATGTAAATACAGTAGACTATGTTTTAACAAGCTGGGAAATTTTAATATTGTGTTTGAAAAGTAGAGCAGTGTTTATATGTACAAGAAACCTGAAAGATGCTAATAGGCTGAAAGTAGAAATTCAACAGGTCTTTGAAAAGTGTTCGCATTACAGTGAACAGTGTTACACTTTGCAAGCAAGTATTTTGGGTAAAAGTAAGTTTGGATGTACTGTATGTTGCAGCAAGTAAAAAAAACAGTGTATCGGACCAGCCAGCCACATGTCCCTTGTGCGGGGCTACTCTGCGTCAGTCTCGTAACCTCCGGCGTCACCTGGAGTTGTTGCACTTCGGGGTTGGCAGATCCACGGTGAAGGTGCGCACACGCAAGAGCTCGGGTCCCACGCAGGCAGCCTCACAATCTGGCTCCATGTCAGATCCTGGGACATCTCAGTCAGCGCACACACCCACATCGTCTGTGCACCAGACAGACATGAGCAGCCCGCCCATTACCACAAGCGCCACACACTCACAGCCCCAGCCACTGCCCATGTCCCACATGAGCCACATAATGACACCCCCACACTGCCAAAACTCCTCCCTTCCCACCCACATGCGACCTTGTCACGAAGAGCTGTGTGAGTCTTCCCCTGTCCTCAGCTGCATGTTGCCCCCCATGCCGCCCCCCAATAACCCTGTGTTCCGGCAGCACCACGCCGACATGCTGCGTGGGGCCGGCCTCTACGCAGAGACCAGAACAGCTTCTAAAGTTCCTGGCAGTTCCGACATGCGTCAGGAAGTAGCTTGAAAGTACTTCTTTGTCTGCCTTTAAATAGTGTGCTAAACAACTGTAACAGTAATTTCGTCATTCCCAAAATAATTGTGTACGTAACTAAAATCACACACATAATTTTAAAGCACCATATAAGTGTATGGATTTAGAACCCAGAAAGGTTCAGCAACTGCTTATGTATTTTTGGACAGTCACTATGAAAATGCCAGTAGCATCCATCTCATGTGACTTACATGTTTGGTAAATGGCATATCTTTAGTATTTCCAGCAATTTGTTGGTGTTCTCTTCAAACAGTGGCATATGGCATTAGCTGCTACTGATGTATTACCCTTATTTGTTTCGTAAAGGCTCACTGTGTTTCGACTTGTCATATGCATTCTAGGGATTACTGTACCTCCATCTGGATAGCACTCGTATTCAGAGTACCCTTTAAAAGTAACTAGATAAAGTTACACTTGCCATTAAGTTTTAAGTTAGAGTTTAGTTTTGTATTTTAAGATTATATCATTTAAATATTATGCTGCAACTACTTAAAAAAATTAATGTTTTCAATTAACATGCAAATTTGTAGTATGTGCATAAGATTCATTCATTGGGTATATAAATATATTAGATTCAATTGTGAAGCTAAGTTATATTGTACTTAAACAAAGTCCTATTGCATAGAAAGACTATGCATCATTGTTTGGAAAAGAGAATATAGAACTATTTAATTGTCGTGATTGTAACACTGCGAGAATTCTTTTAATTTTTTCTTGCCCATACTCTGGAACAACCATGTTGTTGTTTTTTTATTTTTCCTTTTCTTTTCTTCATTTCCAAGTCACTAATTTCTCCAGTTTTAGTTTGTGCACCGCTGCACCCCCTTTCCACTCATAAATTTTGAAATAATTATTATTAACACCCATTTGTCATGAACATGGGCATTAAGGCTTCACAAATTGTCTACTTTGTCAAAGAACATTTCAAATGTGTAATGAATTACATATGTAATGAATTAATTACCTTAACCAGTAAAACTAACAAGATTAAATTTGTTTGTTTAGGATAATATTATAAACAATGCAGTGTTGGAATTCTCACAATGAAATTTAGTTCCTTTTCAAAGTTTGGCTTTAAAATATTCTTAATAGTTATGATAAACAGTCAGTGCGTTTCTAGCAATATTTTTACTACCTGTAAGGCTGGACTCTCAATAGTTTGTCGCATCTGTCAGTCGTCTATCTGTCCGGCAGTCACCCGATCTTCTACCAATCGCAGGACAACCTTTTTTATACCCGTTCAGCTATAAAATATTTACCAAACTTTAACTTTTGATGGACAGATGGATGGAGAGCCACCGCCTTCTGACAACATTCCTTAGATGGGAATAGACACTTTTAAATAAATTGCAAGGTGGTAGATCTGTGTTTATTTATCTTTGGTGGTAAATTCATTAACTTAAAATGTATAAAAAATTCAGTAGAAATTCTTATAACATAAAAATTTATTTCTCCAAAATGTTTTACTCTTGAAAATGTATCACTAACTCAAATATACCTCCAACTAAAGAAATATTGCAATGTCAAGTTGTCATTCTGAAATTTTGCTGTATAGAAGAATTGACAGACGAGGGATTGCTGTGAATTGCTCTCAACTGAGGGACGAAAACGACAGATTGATGACTGCCAGACGAACGGATGACTGACAGATGAGGTGGACCATTGCGAGTCCACCTTAACTGCCAGTGGTTTGGAGACCACTGTTGTCTGTAGCTATCAATGCGTAACCATGTGACAAAACCCAGTGCATTAAAATATATTTTGACAGCGGTACATTATATGAAGATATGATAAATTTTCATAGGCTTGCACTAATAATATAAACAATTTCCAGGACATGAAATACTGTACACAAATTCTATACAGGCCTCTGCCAAAAGATTTGTTGCTTTGTATGACAAAGTAAACAGACATACCAAAGTATTTGCAACAGGTCAAGTCTTTTAAACGATAAACTGCTCGTAAATATTTACCACAGTACAGTGAACATTTTGTTGGTTTTCCTCTATATGCACTGCTAGTCATTAAAATTGCAGGCATAAGAAGGATGGACCTGAAGGACCCCACATTGGGGGAATGCATGGAGCAGGGTAGGCCTCTTAGGACTGTGAATTATCATACCAAGATATTGGTTCTGGCATTGGAAGAAATAAAAATCCCAGTGAAGCGGATATGGGATCAGTGCGTTGAGGAGAGGTGAACCGAGCGACATGCAAGAAGTTAAGACTCCATAGCTCCAATGAACGTGAGGACAGACATCTGGTGTAGAGGTCTGCGAGTACTCAGAAATTGAGCTGGAGCAGAACACCTGCTTGCGGCTCTAGATCGGCTCAAAATATTTTTCAGGCTCAAAAAATTCTAGCTTTTATTATAGTCCATACTGTATAAGAAGGCCACTGTCTGACAGGTCTGCGAAAGTAGCGTCATTGTTTACCTCTGACTACGTATCCTTCCGCCATCAGCTGGTCCGTCAAGTCGGGGCTGTATTTTTTATCAACACGCTGTCAGCTAATCCACTTGCCATTGTACTGTATGCTAAACAAATTTTAAGATACTTTAAGACTGACATCTGTCTAAAAAAATAAGTAGGTTATAAAAGTAAAAATATAAAATGTTGCAAATAATTAAATATTTGCTAACTCTTTTTTAATTTGTCCAAGATAGTGAATTTGGGTTAACATTTGCGAGACGGTCTGTTGTATCTATTATCACACTTTGGACGTTATAGCTAATATATTCGAGTTGGAAATATGTGACGTGGAATAACGTTACAATTGCTTAAAAACTATTCACGCCTGTCTCACTTTCTACGGAATCAAGGAGATGGGTTTCGAGAGAACAATATGGCGTATAATTTATGTAGATGAACGATTACCGGCCGAATATAAATGACCTGTACTCCAAATCGTTGTACATGAAATATATGTTACTTTAAAAATTATGCAGAGCTCGTGGAAAAATATAACTATTGGCATATGTTTGTAAATTCGTTATATATTGAGCAGGAAAGAGGTTCATTTCTGGCTGGTAATAGCTCGCAGAATATCCGATAGATAGCGCGCAGCACGTCACGCCGAAGTTTGAGTAACTCTTTTTATGGTCAACAGATAGCCAACTTTTAAAGTTCATAATTCTTATGTTACGGGCTGGAAATATATTTCAAATTCGTGTCGTTTCGTCAAATTATTATAAAAAATAATTCAACAATATTATACAATATTTCTGTATGCTTTTGGAATTAATTTCAAGGAAGTGTTGAAAGCGAGGGTGGAGAGGGATGATACGACGTGAAAAAGCTTTCTGAAGTTAGCACAACTTCAGAAAACTTTTCCGCGTCGTATCGTTCTATTGTACATTTCATTTTGAACACCTATACATAACTACATTATCACGAAGTTTAGTTTTTAACACTAACAACCATTGTTTTGTGACCTTGTAAAATAAAATGTATTAATAAATGTAAGAACTCTTTCTTATCCGCGTATTTTCTGCTTTTGTGATGTGCATCGTCAGTGCACTCAGAATAGCCAACATAATTTTAACTTTTGTTTGTTCGTGCATCAGCTGATACAAGATTTTGTAAATGGCACTTTGTTTGTTTCGTATACATTAAGTTGCCACTCACTGACTGTCAGAAAGTGGCCTTCTTATACCGTATGGACCATATCAATGCCAGTCAGGTCATTCTGATGATACAGTTTGTTAAATGTTTGCTACAAAAAAGACATAATTCATTCACAAAATTACATTAAAAGGTAGATGTCTTATGGTTAAAATTATTTCTCAAAACTACATATATGAACACAGATTCCCATCAAAATTAGCGTAAAAATGGGGTTGTGAATCAGCCTAAGGCTGTGTCCCAACTTGAAAGTGTGCTCACTCTTACTCTCCACTCTCACTCTAACAAATTGAGACTTATGCCCTGTGTATGCCTTCAGTATTATTTCTCTGACCGAAAATATACAAGTAATAAACAGTGAAAAATAAAATATTGCTCGCCTTTCACTTTCCTTGAATAAATTTACAGTGTTTTTTGAAATAGCAACTTAATTTAATTTGCCATAATTTTGGGAGTTGCTTAAAAACTTCACTATTATGTGCAAAGCAGAGTACTTAATAATATGCTCGCAATTAACCTAAACAAAACGTGAACATAAAATTCGTCGTTTGTTATTTTTCATATCATATGGAATATTGTTGGTATTACACACTTCACAATCGTAATGATTAAGTCAATAAAATATTTCTAATGCTGCTGTAATTCACTCTCCTCGGAGTTGGGACAGTAGAGAGAGGACTCTGCGACGTCAAGAGAGGGCGACAGAGTACTGTCTATGCGAATTGGGACACTGCTTAAGATGCAGTGCCTGACGAAAGAGTTTGATAGAAAATTGAGACTCTATTTATTCATAGAGGCACTTAATTTTCGCAAGGCACGAAATCACGAAATTTTCACAAAATTTCCTTTAGTTATTTGAAATTGTGAAATAAATTAATGCTTGGCAAAAACAGGAAATAATTGGGTAAGATTCACGTGTAAAACGTAATTGGTTCGGGTGATCGATTGCGGGTGTTTGTGCCGAATCTATCACTAGTCGGAACAACATTCGATAGTATCGAATAAGACGTTAAAACTTAAAATTACATTTGTTTAAATTATTGGAAAATGTGCTGATATTTTAAACTTGATGTTAAGTTATTGATATGGCAATATAATTTATAATAGGAGAATTGTACATTTTCATAACATCAATGTTGAAAGTGTGTGCAAGTATTACAATACAAATACAAAGATTGTACATGTGCCTTAAACAAACAAAATCCACAGCACAACATGTAAACAAGAACAATTGGTCCGGTGCAACTAAATACTTCGCAAAACGTGGTAGCATTGACAGAGAAATTACAATGATGGTTATTTTAACAAAACTAGCCATTCTGGCTGAAAATGTGAATAAAAACAAGTTATTTAGTGTAATATTTTGTAATGTCCTTTTAACCTACAAATTATGTACACAAAGCTATGTAAATAAATTTAACTCGTATTCATAAGGTACAAGGTCTTCAAGTTTTTGCAGTCAAATTGTTGTACTGATGCAAAATGTTGCACACTCCAAAAATTTTTTTACTTCTATCATTTGCAGAATAGTTATTTTTATGGTTGCATTTTTAAAAGTAGATTTTTATTCTGTGTGGGAATCATACTGGTGATGCATAACATTACTTTTATTTTATACATCCATGCCAACTGGTTTTTATATGCACACACATGTACTGTATACATGGACTGATAAGTTGTTTTTTTTTATTGAACTAGCAAATTTCAGATATTAAGAAACTTCTTTACATAAAATCAATTATTTCGGTTTAATATTTTGCTGGATGAATGTTAATTGTGCACTCACTTTATCATTTGTGATCTTGTATTACATTTTAAAATGACAGAAAATTTTAATGAAATTTTTGAAAAAGTAGTTGAAAATATACCAAAATTACCTCATCAAAACTGAAGAAATTATGGAAACCCTTTCACAGAAAACTTATGTGTTTATTTATTCATAAATGAAAGAATATTTTAAAAGGAAGGCATGTTCTATTAAAATTATTTCTTAGAACTGCAGATATGAACACAAAGTACCATCAAAATGCTGATATGTATTATCTTTATTATAAAAAAAGTTATTTTTTGCATTCAGCAAGAACTCGAGCTTGAAATTCGGAAACTTTTCAGCAGGATCATTCGGGCTTGGCTTGAACTAAATATCCCCGGCTCGCAGACCTCTAATTCTGGTGCGCATGACGATTATGGATCGTGCAACCATATCATACAGCCTCGTTCAGGATGTGGCACATCAATCTGTGTTCACGCGCATGGTTCATCGCTGTCTGCAGCATTGGGGCATCTTGTCCAAGCACCCATTATTGCAGCTGCCACTGACTGCTCCCCACAGGCACCTGCAGCTATAATGGTGCGAAGAATGTTGGACGTGGAGGAACGAGTGGTATACCATCGTCTTCGCCGACAAATCCCGTACTTCTGCTGACCTACCACAGGATACCTGTGCCCAGCAAAGTTGGTAACGATGGTGGAAAGTAGTTCTGTCTCTTAATGTCAAATTAAAAGTGTTACGTAATTATTTGTGACAACTTAAATTATTTCTTTCGCTTTATGTTTTATAATGCATCAAAGTGTAAAAATATTATATTTTCTAGTAATTGCACAGTTTCTTTTGATGGACACGTGAATAAAGCTCATTGCACAGTAATGGAAATACGTACAAGAACAACTCGTAGAAATGTTTATTGATTTGATGTTGTTTAGCTTCTTAAGTATGGTGAATTATCTTCCTTAACAGCAACCATGATACGTGTACATTAGGTAATTAATTAAAATGCTCAGTTCTCATTACTGAAGTAACATAACTGTACATATTATCTGTATCAAACACAGATGTTACATCATTTTGTTCTGTATTTACTAATCTTAAACTTGTTGTATTTGGTGGTTTGTTTTGTGTAGGTTTCCATATTCTAATAAAATATTTTATTGCATAAAATTTGTATATTTGTTTAATGAGTAATTGTATAATTGTTTTTCAGATAATATACCATAATGGAAATGGTAAGAATTGGTTATTTGTTCATGGACTCCACTGATAAAGTCACTCAATGTATTCTGCATACAGTAATGCAGTTTACAAAAATAATAATTGTTACTAAAATTGTGTGTCATGAGTATACTGTTGATGGTGTTCAGGAAGATGAAATTAGGTTGATGTTACATACATTAATAAGAAATAGTGTTCACAGTTAGGTGGATAAGCAGGATGGCTGCTGACCTTATAAGTTAGGGAATGTCAGGGAAGTTCAAGTATAATCAATACCGATTTTTTTCTCATGACACGAAAATCCTAAAACTGTAAATAAAAGTACAATAGTGAAAATAACATGGGGCAAATTTAATCACAACAGAAAATATGTTGTGTGTGTGTTTGTGTGTGTGTGCGTGGGTGTGTGTTTGGTGTTTGTGTGTATGTGTGCGTGGGTGTGTGTTTTTTTTCTTTTCATTATGACATCTTCTTTCAGCCTATTTTCATTCCATCAATTTACTAACCATGCAGTAAGTGTATTAATTGAAAAAACCATTTCTACTGTGTTAATAGATTATTATCTAATATGTACAGCATTGGAATGTTACTGAGTACAGTTTTCATACTCAAACTGTATTGGTTTAAATGATCTAATGTGCATAATTGTACTGGGAAGGACAAATAACTTTTGTTATTAGTAATTGTTATATTAAAATTGACATAAATATTTATTGATTTCTTGTACTACCATGAAAAGCCAGGGACGTTTTATGTTTTGGTCAGGGAATGTTAGGGACATGAAATCAAGGATATTGTTGGCAACTCTGTTGAGAGTGACTGCACTTTGGCAGAGCCCATTCTGAGAGAAGGTATGATGGCATGAAGCTACTATATGCATTAACATATTTACTACCATACTGAATTACAATGTTGGCCATTGCATGGTGGTGGTGATGGTTCAGTCCCACCCAACCACAATCACTTGGCAAAGGAATGCAAAAGTGCTGTGGGGCACCAGGCAGCTCATTTTTCAGACTGTACGAGACACCTGGATGTGGGTAATTCACAAAGACCAGGCCAAATATGTGCTTCCTGTTTACATTGAGCTGAGCTGGGAGTGTACCGCTGCCTGAAGATATATCCTGTCAATTACAGTAGGGTATGTCACCTTTGGAAGTACTAGGGATGAGAAGTGTGTTGGTACGTGTGTGTGCATATGCTTTATTAAAATACAAAAAGTGTGTCAAGTACTGTGTTAACTGATGGAGAAGATGGGAAAAGGTTTATGTTAAGCTTGCCCATCAGAGCAGGCAATGCAGTGGTGAGTAATTCTGCTCACTGCTCTGGCCTCCACATGTCATAGTTGAGTTCAGTTGAGAGATTTAGCCAGCTCTTAACAACGAGGTCTTGAGAGTCTATGAGAATGAAATGAGGTGGGAATGGAGCAGTGCCGGAATGCAAAGGCGGGGGAAATGAGAGATTTCTGAGAAAACCTGCAGACCAGCTGCATTGTCCGGCACTATTCCCACTTGCAAAAATCTGGAGTGACCCAGCCGAGGATTGAACCCGGTTCACCTTGGTGGGAGGCGAGCTGTCTAACCACTCAGCCACTGTGGCCCCTCCATGTGTTGTGGATATTTTAGTATTTTACAATTATTTTATAACTGTAACCTAAGACTTTTTAATGTAATATTAACTCTCAGATAGGATTAAATATGAATGTAAATTACTGTAGTTTGTATATTAAATAGTTCATTTAATTCATCACTTACATTCCATGTTGAATATTTAAATATAAGTTGCATACAATTACCTGCTTTGTTGAAAAAGTTAATTAACAGTAATGTTTAGTGGACAGCACACCATGCAAATTTGGGACAAAAACTGTTTTAATGAAATCCCAGCCAACTTGATTAGTTGCATCCCAGATCTCAGGTTGAAACCGTTTCCAGTATGGAAGTGTGTTGGCCCATTTCTTGAACAAGCAGATGAAATAATTGAACGGTTTCTGCAAGTCATACAAAATTATGACGTCCTTGACTGACCCCACAACGCTAGGATTTTTACAAATTGTGAAAAGTAACGAAAAACAAAAAACCCCGTACCTATTAGAAATGAGCAGTCGAATGGCACCTGATTTTACGTTCACCAAATTATAATATTGTTACAGTATTATCATCAGATAAAAACGTTCATAACACTTAAATACAGTTGGTAATAGGATAAACCAAAATAACAGAGAACAGATCCAGGCAAATGATGAAGGTTTTACCACAGTTTTATGTCAGCATATGCACGTTATATTTTATACAAGACTGTAGTAGAATCTGACTGTTGCAACTTATTTCATTACGACCATCTTTCTTGACCCGTTTTTGAGTAACTTTAACAAATTTGTTAACGGAAATTGAAAATTAGAGAGAAATCAGTGGAAAAATACCTAAGTTTGTTGCACTTTTTCTAGTTCCTGTGCATTGCATTTCTCTTGGTGAGACTGTACTGCAAGCAGCATATGCATATCTGTACTTCATTTCATGAAGTACACTAAAGTTTGACAGACAATGTGACCAACCTACACACTATGTAAACAGTAAATGCTCTAGTTTGGAAAATATTGTATAAGCTGATGACTTGTGGGATGTATGTTATGTTGGCAATATCGATGATCATCATGGAAGAAAATAGTACAGTAATACCTCGACTTACGCTACCCCATTTTACGTGAATTCGGAGATATGCGGTTTTCCTTTTTGAGCGCCGCGCACCACGGCTTTCCCACCCCACCCAGTCAGTGTTTGGTTTAAGACAGGTTCGAACATGTTTCACGTGGAATTGTTTTACGTACGCAGTGCGTTTTATTGTTAACTCTAATTATGTCATCCAAAAGAACAAAAAATGAGTCATTTGAATGAAATAAGAAAAGAAAATCACTATCTTTGGAGTGTAAACTGAATATTATCAAAGACTTTGCCAATTCACAAATTTTAATTTTTGCTTCAAAGAAATTTGATCTACCGGAATCAACAGTCCGAACTATTATAAAAGGTAAAGAAAAAGTTGTGGAAGCTGTGAAAGATTCCCAATCTTTGAATTCAAGCATCATTTGTAAACGTCATGGTATTATCACTCAGATGGAAACATTGTTAAAATTATGGTGTGATAATCAAGTATGAGTGAAAAATTGTCCTGTTGATCAAAACACGGTGTGCTATCAAGCTAAGCAGATTTTTGAGAGACTAAGAGAAGAAGCTGGGGAGGCGGCCAAAGATGAAATGTTTAAAGCTAGTAACGGCTGGTTCTGCCGATTCAAAAGTCATTGTAATTGGCATAGCATCGCAGAGAGTGGAGAGGCGGCAAGCGCTGATAAAGAAGCTGCATCTTTCTATCCAGAAAAACTCAAGACAATCATAGAAGAAGGTGGCTACACTAGCCAAACCATATTCAACGTAGACGAAACCGGTCTTTTTTGGAAGAAAATGCCTAAAAGAACTTTTATTGCGCGTGAAGAGAAAACCTTTCCAGGTTTTAAAGCCGCCAAAGATCGATTGACAATGATGGTTGGTGCGAATGCAGCTGGTGATTGTAAATTGAAACCTCTGTTAGTTTATCGCTCAGAAAATCCAAGAGCCTTAAAAAATTAATCTAAAGCTGGTTTGCCCGTCATTTGGAAGTCTAATGCGAAAGCTTGGGTGACAGGTTCTCTTTTTGAAGACTGGTTTGGCCATCATTTTATTCCTGAAGTCGAACGTTATTGCCAATTAAAAGAAATCCCATTTAAAGTGATGCTAATAATTGACAATGCACCAGGTCACCCTCCTGCTACTCTAATTAATTTCGACCCACGGGTGAAAGTTGTATTTTTGCCACCAAACACCACCAGCTTGCTTCAACCGATGGACCAGGGAGTCATTAAAACATTTAAAGCTTACTACACAAGACGATCGTTTGCGCATCTACATGAAGCTATGCGACAAGACAACGAGCTTTCTGTCAAAGACTTTTGGAAGCAATTCAATGTTTTAGATGCTGTTAGAATTGTTGGAAAATCTTGGAATGAGATTTCACAAAAAACTTTGAATGACGTCTGGAAAAAACTGTGTCCATTCTTTTTCATTACCGAAACCCAAGGAGAATCAGCGCCAGATCTTGAACAAATTGATAGTGTAATTGAAGAAGTGGTCGATATTGCCAAACAATTAAATTTAGAGGTGGATGGTGCTGACGTTCAAGAATTACTGGATTCACACAATCAAGAGCTGACAATTGACGAGCTTATAGAAATGCGTGAGCATGAGCAAGACATTGAACAAACTGATTCATTAGACCAAGTTGAATTGGAAAAATAAAATGAGGATTGCGAACTTAACNTGCGTGAGCATGAGCAAGACATTGAACAAACTGATTCATTAGACCAAGTTGAATTGGAAAAATAAAATGAGGATTGCAAACTTAACACAAGGCCTCAGTTCAATTGAAAAGGGGTTACAAATTTTAGAAAAAATAGACTCCAACGAAGAGCGCATTTCTACTACAAAACGGGGAATAAAAAGTTATTGGCATGCTACAAGGAAATTTCGCGTGAAAAGAAGAAAAATTTAACTCGTCAGGCGGCAATGTTAGAATATATGAAGCCTTCTACGTCAAAATAACTTCGGTTTACGTTTTTTTATTCATAACAATGTAAATAGTTTTATTATCTAACATTTTATTAAACATTTTTCTTCTAAATTATTGTTTTCTTTAGACTCTGGTCCCAATTAAACATAATTTATATGTATTTATATGCAAAATTGAACCCTGACTTACGCGAATTCGATTTACACGGTTATCGCTTGGTCCCACCTATCGCGTAAGTCCGGGGTATTACTGTATTTACAACTAAAGGTTGTAGTTCAAAACTTAAATTATACTTACAACATTTGTGGTGTAAATTATGGACTTTTATTGAATTGGTTAAAAAATATGTTTAGCAATTATGGCAGAGCATACGGACAGTTACGGTTAGTGAAACGTTTCCAATTCTGTGAACGCCATTGTGCATGTGATCTTTTGTTGTCATGTTAATGCATGTACCTTACTGGTGTTATTGGATATTTTATTGGTAGTTAATTATTTTTGTATTTAATTTCATTAAGCATAGTTGGTTGTAGGGGTGCTTTTGTAGTGAGTTTTCTTGCGTAAAATGTAATATTGACCATTTCGCCATTTTCAGTACCATTAAGGCCGTGCTACAATCACAGTAACAAATGGCCATAGAAAATAGCACAAGCACTTCTTTACAATGCATGCTACAACACAACATACGGTGTGGAATGGCTGCCTGCTCGCCATAAGAAGAATAAAAATTTTTTAATTTTCTAACGGTGTGGTCTATGCCGGCTAATCACAATTCTGCATTTTCAACTGTGCAAGTCAGTGTAGAACAAACATTTTGTACAATAAAATGGCTGCTAATGGACTTCAAGGTACATTTCCGATTTAATAAACATTTGTGCACGTGCCACGTGTGTTTAGTGAAAACAATTATCAAGGTGGTGAACATCATTTGGCATTAATTTTGTGTTTCGAGCTGTTCCTAGTTTTGTACAAATCTGATGCTGATTATAAATGTGGCCCAATTAAAATTAACTCATGTCTATATTTAACATACATTTTAAAAGAAAAAATAGAAAATGTAGACAATTACATAAAAATATTTTATTATACGTATAAATAATAACGTATTTATTATTTCAGGTTAGCCATTATCAAAATATCTGTGAACATGTAGGGCCTACTCGTTTCTGATTGGGCCCGTAAGAATTTGCTTACTGTGGTTGTAGACAATACTTTCTCAGGCTCACATAGTAATGGTACTGTTATTTTCTTACTAGGGCGCTATGGTGATTGTAGCAATTAGTTTTGGGGAACCGGCAAAGTGACGTATTTACTAAATGATTCTGCAAATTATTTTGTATCAGTGGCAGACAAAAATGTCCAAGGATTGCCACAGAACAATGTGTGTTCAGGAGTTTCAAATAGGAATTACGGCCGTGCTAAAATCACAGTAAGAAATAGCAGTGGAAAATGGAACACGTACGTTCTTATGAAGCATGTTATAACAAAACGTATGACGTCGAATGACTGCCCGCTCAAGGTACATTTCCAATTTCCGTTCCTTTTCAACCAACATTTTGACACGTGCCGTGTAGTGTTTAGTGAAAACAAGTATCAAAGTGATGACATTGATTCTGCCAGTGGCGGATTTACATATTTGCCGCCAGTAGGCTATTCAAATTTTGCCGCCCCTACCGACCTCTACAATTGGATACCCTAGTTCAAAATCATATTAATTGTAATTTTTTTGTCAGTGAAATGGTAACTTATGATTTGTGCACTATCGTCCTAATTACACCACCTTTTTCCCGTAATTAGTATGATTGTGAACTAGGGGAACAATGTGTCAGTTTCTAGATTATTTTTACAACCCAACAATTTAGTTAAAATTGCACAAGAAATAGTTTTTGGGTATATTTCTGAGCTAATAAAAGTTCAATCCTGTACTACTTATAAGGCGGGGTAAGGTATGCCTCAATACTACTTACACAATAATGTACATTTGGTAAACGTAATTAAATAATTTTAATTGCGCTTACTTACAGTTTAAAAACAATACATTCAATTATCTGGTAACAATCCGACTGATGATGTTGATGAAATTCAATTAATTAAGTTATGAAAGTTTTACAATACCTTTTTGCGCGATTTTCTTTTGGCAAAATCATCAATTATATCATTGTATGAAATCTTGTTCATTAGTTCTGACTCTATGCACAAAAGAGCTAAGGCGTTTAGCTTTTCTTGGCTTAAGGTAGATCTTAGATAATTTTTCACCCGTTTTAAGCAAGAAAAGCTTCTCTCACCCGAACAATTTGTCGCTGGTGTACATAGAGCCATGCGAACTGCTATATCCCAGTTTGGATAAACGTTTTGCAAATTCTGTTTTCGCAGGAACGAAGATAGACTTTTCAATGATCCAGAATCTGGTTTTACCAAAATTCTTTCAGAAGAAAGGCGGCATTGAAAATGTATGCATTCTTGAACTAAACCAGTCTCTTAATCATTAGGATACATTTCTTCCAAGAAAAGGGCTTTTTCCGTAAGGGTTGATGATGACAATTCACTCATTTTGGTCAGAAATGAAAACTTTTCATTGAACCTGTTGTAGGCCTCCTGCCGTTTTTCTAATTCGGATACGAGTCTATCAATGAGGACGAGAAATGTGTTAACCCTGAAAGTATCACTCACAGTCATTCTCATTTCTTCATCGGGTGTTTCATCATAATTTTTTTTCCTTTTCGGTTGTCTTTTTCCCATGTCTTTTGTATACTCGACACGCTTAATTCCATCGCTTTTTGTTCAAAATACTTAAAATTTTCTCGTTCAGCTACGAAAAACTTGCAAAGAGATTTGCAAAGATCGGCAACAGTGATCAAATCTACGGTAGAAGCCTGAATTTGAACATTCACTTTGTTTATTCTTTCCAAAAAAAAAAAAACATTCCACACAACAACCATTACCGCCGTTTCCAGTTTTTCTAAATTCAAAAGTATTCCCGTCAGTTCGTTTCGCGTTACAGGCTTTTCGGTACAATCATCCTTGATTGATTCCAAAGTTTTAAGGGCTTCATGCCAACAATCTCTCAAACGTCTACATGCGTCCTCTCTAGCTGACCAACGTGTCAGATTTACTCTCTTTAACGTTTTCCCTTTCCCGATTTCAGTAATTAATTTTTGCCAGCGCTGTGTCGAACTTACAAAAAAAACGTAGATTTCTTGAAGCAACATGAAGAAGTGACAAGCACCTGTGCAAGATTCAGCAGCCGCAGTTGCCACTCAATTTAAAGAGTGGGTAGAGCAAGGAACGAAAAAAGCAAAAGGTGCTTGGCTTTGAATTTGAGCCTGTAAGCCATTGTACACACCAACCAGACATGTTCGCGGCATTAATATATGATTGTCCACGATAGTCTTCAATATTTATGTCCAGTGTTTTGAGTTCCGAAATAATGGCAGAAAACATTTCTTCAGCTTTATGTCCCACTGAGGGCAAAAACATGAGAAATCTTTCACATGGTTCGCCTGTTTCCAAAACGTATCTAATGATGAGGGTAAGTTGGTCCTATATCTGGTGTTGAATCGATGATTAAGGAAAAATATTTCGCCCTTCTTATCTCGTCTCCAATGTGTTTTGAGACTTTATGACTTAGCTCCACTAAGTCGCTTTCTCCCATCACTCATTCTAACAATTTCTTGGATTCCAATACCTGAAATAAAAAAGATTACATTGGGAGTTTTATTTCTCATACATCCTTTATTCCGACTTCAGACATTGAATAGTTACCTAACATAAGTACAAGGTATTTATTTAAGTACGATATAACAAAAAAATCGAAATTCTTTTGCATAGCTTCCGAAACAGCTATTTATCAAGTTAAATTACGTCTTACTGAATGGTTACGGATGATTTATTGTAATATATATTATGATCACTTACCTACTATAAGTTTCTACACACCGATGATATTATGCTATGAAATTATTCATACAATCCACGAACACTTTGAAAAATTACAGCACACAACCAGAAAAAGTAAATACGGGACGGGACTTGCCCGTTTGTATCGCCGGCCGCCGCTCTATATCTATCTCTCTGGAACTGAATGCCACCACGCGGCGTATGCCTACAACAGCATGACCCCGCTTCGGCTCCTGCGCTCGTGCAGTCAGTTCGGCCAGACACACTTAGCGAACGGTCATGTCACTCGTTCCCGCGCCGCAACCAAACGCGACTACGCAAATTGTAGAAACATTTATCTAAGAGGTGAAACATATTACATGTTGAATTGTTTGTGTGGACCTAATAACATTTAGGTATATAAATATAAATCTTTTTAATTTCTGTAAGACATAAAAAAAAATTTGGCCCCAAATTTGCCTCCCTAAAATCTGCCGCCCTAGGCTCCAGCCTACTCAGCCTGCTGGTAAATCCACCACTGGATTCTGCATTAATTTTGTGTTTAGAGCTGTTACTAATTTTGTGCAAATCTGATGCTAATGATAAAATATGGCAAAATTAAAGGTAACACACAGTGATCTTTAGCATATATTTTAAAAGAAAAAATTAAAAATGTAGACAATTACATCAAAATATTTTATTATACATATAAATAATAACATATTTATTATATCAGGTTAGCCAACATCAATTCATAAATATCTGTTAACATGGAGGGGCTACTTGTTTCTGATTGGTCGCGTAAGATTTTTCTAACTGGGGCTGTAGACAATACTTTCTCGGGCTCTCAAGGTAACGTTACTGTGGTTTTCTTACTGGAACGCTACGGTCATTGTAGCATAACCGTAAGTTATATTATTTTGTAAATAATATATTTTAAAACGGTTATAAGAATGTTGGAAATAAATGTGGCCTAGAAAACCACAATTTCAATGCTGTTTTGTAGTGTAAAAATAACACGTTTATTATATTAAAAATCTAAATGTTAACTTTGCCAAAAATATTTACGTACATACAGAATGTGTTAATTATTCAAATTGGTACGAACAACATAATATTTATCACATTTTCTTCTTTTGGTGAGGTTAAAACTGTCGCGTGCCGGTTTAGGGATTATAGCACGACATTGGCTCACATCCATCACCCCCTCACACCACTCCCGCCTCGCGCACTTCGCTAGGCGCCTTCCAGGCGGCACGTGGAACCACAGGCAGGTGGAAAATTTCGGGACACGTGGAGCTGAAGCGAAGGC
>NQII01000219.1:978149-989490 GCA_002778355.1 Clitarchus hookeri | reverse complement strand
AGTTGATCATCACCGAGCCAAGGGAAGAGTTGCGGGAAGAAATCGCGAGAAGACGTGAGTACGAGTCCGAACAGCAGCCCAGGGAGAATCAGCACCGGCGGGCCGGCTTCCACGGCCTACCACTTCGCTGGAACTCATTCCCAGATGACAGCCTACCCACACTCACCGCTGAGTTAAGTATAGAATTCGTCGTCCAAAGAAGCCCCACTCAACCACGAATTCGCCCCGTGAATACGAGTAAACAAATTATGACAGTACAGCACCTCGAAAGTTTTGATGTTGTGTATTTGTGAATATATACGAGACAATATATTCGTACTTCAAAATACAACAGTGATAGTCTACCTCATTATAATACCCGCAACCTCCAAGCACCTTTTAGTCGGTGCCTGGAGGACATTAACTCTGACCAGATAAGCCACCATGTCCTCGACAGTGGCGGTACCTGCGTCAAAACTTTACAGATTAAGATAATTTGAATATTAATTCTGTGTTAGCAAAATTTTCTACTGGTCCATTAAAACAATACCTATGCAATTCAAAATTATACTCTCTCATAAGAAGTGCTGCAACACAATTCCATGTCATGAAAGACGTTAAACTAAATTCTCTCCATGCCTCATTCGCTTGAAATAAAATAAACAGAGCCTCAGCAGTATAACTTGGCCATAACAAAGATACAGTAAGCTGGAATGGTAACCAATATTGATCATAGCATTTGTTTACATACTCTGTTTTTGTCATGGATAGAACATCTTTGGCAGAAGGATACATGGTCACTGCACTACATTTATAGAACTGTCAAAATTTAGTGAACTTAAATGAAATGGAGTATAAAAGTAAATACCACCCTCCTTAGACTGTCAGCTCTAGTCAATACCCATTGACTGCCCACTTTCTCCCCCTCAGCCATAAGAGGTGGAATTGTGACTACTGTTATACATATCACACACTTGTCTTGCTGTTATAATCTCACTTGCTTTAGGATGTGCTACCTTCTTTCTTTGCAAATGCCATAACTATGTCAACAGAAAACGAAAATAAATTAATACAGTGGATTCCCTATCTATCGTTTTTCAGGAGACTGTTGACAAATTTCCATACATCCAGAATTTCAGTAGATGAGGGTCTAACATGTATATCAATAAAATACAACTTCTTACCTTATTAAACTTCATGATAAGTATAATGAATCTGTGATTAAAGTTTAATTAATAAACACAATAAAAATGAGCAGTTTTAAAAAAAGTATTACTGTATTAGTATAGCTGTAAATAATACTCTATAAAACATTTTACCTCAACTCATATAAATAAAGAATATAACATCACAAAATACAGAATATAATTGCTTGTAATCAGATGCTGAATTCAAACCACCCTAAACTTTCAAACTCTCTGAAAAATAAATAATATGAGATAGAATGCAAGCTGAATTTTGAATGTCCCACATGCACTCAATCAGCTGAGAGCATAAGGAGAGGTTATGGACCGGGCAATGTATTCATGATGGGCCTGGCAGTGAAGGGAAGCCTGTAGTATCACGAAGAGTAGAACAATTTACCCCTCCACTTCCAAACCCATCAGCAAACAGAGGAAGGGCACAAGGATGCCACTCTGGTTGCTAGGCAACTAACTCCCACACCATCAGCCATGGAAGGGGAGGAAACGAGTTGTGCAGAATATCACCGAGGACAGTCAAAACTTACGCAATCAAGGCCACATATCTACGTCAATCTACACTATGTTGGTGATGCCATGGCATTAATTAATAATAGTTCACTTTAAAAAGAGTGATTTTCAGATAAATTAATAAGGCAATTAAAATTTATTTCTTTACTATCTTCTATAATTAGTCATTCAAAACCACATCCTCTGATTTTCCAGTATACTTATGCCTGTTGTGAATTACATTGCGCTCGGACTCGGTGCTTACACATATTTGATGACAAAAGGTATTTTGAGTAGGACCTTCCAGGATATCAGTTTATTCAGAAGACGTATGTCTATTGAAATAAATTAATATAAATGCTCTGATCTCCCCGCAAGAAGTTACTGAAAATTAACTTTATGCTTGGTAATACAAATCGCCCAATGTTCAAACAANCCTCTGATCTCCCCGCAAGAAGTTACTGAAAATTAACTTTATGCTTGGTAATACAAATCGCCCAATGTTCAAACAAATATCCAATATTACTCATATTTGTTGATGCTTTAAGAAGGCAGGTGCCCCAGTAGTAGATACTATGTAACAAAACCACAGTATGTTACATGTCTATAGTTCTACTAACAGAACTGGCTGGATGTTTGTCAGTTTCAATTGATAAGACTACAACTATAAATTCTTACTCTTTGACTTACACAAATCCAGATCTCTATATATGTTTTGTCAATAATAAAAACAACAATCATTTTTGTAATGATTATTCAAGAGTTTCAATTAATTTGAAAGAACCGAAAATAAAAGACAGTTCTACATTGCATGAGTTATTATTAATTGATTGTTATATAGAGAAGCAAGGAGATGTAATTACATATTATTTATAATATATAAAAGTACAGAAGCACAAGTACTCAAAGCCTAGTACTTGTCAACAGGCACACAAATAAAAAATGATGGCATATTTTTCACGCGGTTCCAGGGTCTTGACGTTTAGCCATGATTAACTGTATTAAATATATTGTATGTAAATATAAGTACTATTTAGTACAAATAATGCAGGTACCTTTTCTTTCTCACTTGCTGTGACTAAATAATACTAACAAATAAAGTTAATGTCATCGCCAAGAACTGGCCATCTCGCATAAGCAAGGCTTCAGTAGGTGGCCAGATATGCAGGTAGTAAGTATGAGGAACCATCAACTACGAATCTGGCAACAGTGTGGTACACCAGGCCACATGCCAGGAACAAAACAAAACATTTAATTCCTACCCCTCGTTCTTATTCAATGTTCCTGGCAGCTCCTATACCTTGGAGGCAGGTTACATGAACACAGAAGAGAAGATACAGTTACGCAGTGTGGGATGACAGATAACCTACATTACAGTTCCATTGTCACCCCTGCATTTACCAACATTACATGTACTTACAACACAGGTACCAGCTGTAAATAAAGCAGGCCATGCTGGATGGTACATATGTATGCGTTTACTTAACTTCCCAGTGTGGCAAAATGTAGGGCATTGCAATATGGTGGAAAGGCATTGTTGTTGTTGGTAGTGAACCTAGCGGCCAGGTGCCAAACTAGGGTGCGGCAGGAAAATTGTAATTATCTTAGCTTATCAAATCATAACAAAATCCAGGCTTCAATATAAGATACTCAAAGATGCTATGTTCACTACAGACAGTGTCCTTCCACCATATTGCAGTGCCCTACAACTTGCTGCCTGATTAAGCTGGTCTAGCCAGCAAAATGTTTAATAGCACTTGCATCTTTTGCTTCCCAGGCAAAACTCTTTTTCTTCCTGTTGCAAGATAGCAGTGCATTTACTACTTAACGTACTGTCTTCAATTTTTTGAACACAGTTTCTTTTTCTGTTGCAACTTATTCTTTTCATGCTGTTGCTTAAGTGTCAACAACACTCTTTTTGGTTTTTTGACCTTTTATTTTTATTGTGGCCAGAATAAACCATCCTTAATACATGTCTGTTGTTGAAATGTATGTTCTTCCATTTGTTGTAAAATCTTGACAGCTGTGGTGATTTTCTGTAAAATTATTAGGTTTGGTCCATTTGCATTTCCTTAAAAACTGTCACACAGATGACGTCACAATTTATGTGCTTTACTTTGTTTTTGTGTATAATTGAGCTTCATTTGCTACTTGTGGTTCTTCCAAATTCTTCAGTGTTGATTTATTTATTTTCTTCTGTATTAACCCATGCTATAATTTCATTAATTTTAAGATTGGCTTNTTGTGGTTCTTCCAAATTCTTCAGTGTTGATTTATTTATTTTCTTCTGTATTAACCCATGCTATAATTTCATTAATTTTAAGATTGGCTTGCTTCTTACTTTGTAGGGTGCAATTTTCACTATTAATTTTCCCCTTTGCTTCATTACCAGAATCCCGAAAACTATGAAACACATCTTCCCCAATATATTCTCACTGGAGTTCCATTACATCTTGTAGTTGCTGTGAGGAACTTCTGTTAGTAACCACTGGAAAGGCATCTCTTGTTGGAATTTAGGAAAAACTTGCAGCTTCAGGTTTCCATGGCACAAGACCACATTTCCTGAATCCGTTTTACAAAATGGAAGATGTACTTTATGTATTCAGTTTTCTTCCAGCAAAGGTGAGAAGTGAGGTTTCTTCAATACTGGATGATAAGTGTGCATTCTCCACTCATACATTTTTCCTTCCAGTTTATTAGTACATACATGAAAGATAAGCGTGAATCAAGTGAGTCGAAATTTGAAGTAATGCTATCTATAAGAATTATTTCATGCTCTTCACAAAACTCGTATGTAGAATGAGGTGAAATGTTTGCCTATCAACGAAAATGGTAACTGACGAGCATGTTCCTCTGTACAAACAAGGGATAGAAAATACTTGTGAAAAATTCAAAGAACAGAGGAGCAATTATATAATCTCCCTGATTTTCTGATGCTCCAGTATCTTCATGAGGCATTCTTTCATACCTGTAAACCACTCAAAAGGACTCTTTGACATTGCCGACCTGTCACCACCCATGTGTGTGTGCATGGTTGAGAGCATTGACCTTCCTGGAGACTGTCAACAACCCAACAGGTTGATACGTTCCACACGTGCAAGGAGCTCAGGTATGATGGAGGTCGACACCTCCTGGGGAAGATGATCCACTACAACTCACTCTTTCAGGTTGATCAAGTGTTTCCTCATACCCGGTTTCTTCTAAATACTGTGTGTGTTGCTTCCAACGGTCTTCATAGATATAAATTCTGAACTACTGTCCAGCTAGAAGTCAGACTTTGAGCCATTATAGTTCTAACATTTGAATGGCTTAGTAAAATAAATTCTGTTTCGACTTTAAGAAATCCTGCTTTTACCAATTTAGTATTGTATCCATTTTGCTAAAAGATCATACTGTTGTTTTGTAAACAAAGATTGTGGGTCTATCTGGTGTTTTCTATGAGTTATGCTCATGGAAGGTGTCATTTTGTAAGGGGTCACCTTGCAGAGCAAAGTGATGCGAGTTGACTACTGCAACAACTGCAGTACCTCTTAAGAACATCATCTATTGTTTCAGTTGTATTCTTCACTGTGACTCCACTGCAGAGTAGCACTTGCTTATTTGTCCTTCCTGTATGACAAATGTGTAGTTTCTGACTGGACTAAAGAATGAGCGCGATGAGATAGGTTGGAGAAGTGGTGGATTGAAGATGGGGAGGAACGAGGAGTACCTACCCTGAGAATGTTGTCGTACCTTGATTGAAACCTGGAAATTTTTAAAGAAGCACAGCGATGAGGTACTCATTTCATGACATTAAGAAACAAGATGGGAGGGGAAGCATTCAAATATTTAATATACGTGATAAAAAANGAGGTACTCATTTCATGACATTAAGAAACAAGATGGGAGGGGAAGCATTCAAATATTTAATATACGTGATAAAAAACAATTAAACAGACGAACTCTGGGAGATTGCACGGGACACCAAATCAAACGCTTTTTCTAATGTAATATTTCTCTGTGGGCATTGTTTTGCAAGACACGAGATGTTAATACAGTTATCACAAACCATTGTCATCCTTCAGTGCCGTAAGAGTGTAACAAACATTGGTANGAGGTACTCATTTCATGACATTAAGAAACAAGATGGGAGGGGAAGCATTCAAATATTTAATATACGTGATAAAAAAAAATTAAACAGACGAACTCTGGGAGATTGCACGGGACACCAAATCAAACGCTTTTTCTAATGTAATATTTCTCTGTGGGCATTGTTTTGCAAGGACACGAGATGTTAATACAGTTATCACAAACCATTGTCATCCTTCAGTGCCGTAAGAGTGTAACAAACATTGGTANGGACACGAGATGTTAATACAGTTATCACAAACCATTGTCATCCTTCAGTGCCGTAAGAGTGTAACAAACATTGGTACATGTGAGTTAGGGTTACAAGTAGGCCGCTAGGCTACCAAAAATCTATAAAAGGACAGGAATTCAAGTACCTACAGTCCAGTACTTGTCGACAGGTGCATACACACACACACAAAGTAGGACGGCACATTTTTCACTCGGTTGCGTAATCACGACGTTTTGCTGGCTAGGCCAGCTTCATCGGGAGGCGAGTTGTAGGACACTGCAATATGGTGGAAGGTAGTAAACCAGGTAACAAACTAGAGTGCAGCTGGAAAATTGAAAATTTACTGGTATAGCTGATGAGTGTAATTTGGAGCTGTGATTATCTTATGTTGAGGCCTGGTGGCTGCCTGGATTTTGTTATGAATTGATCAGCTAATTTCCACCATCTGAGTTCTGAGCTATTGCTTGAAGGTGATAAGGCTCTCACAACTCTGGTACTATAGCAGGAATCAAAATCTTTGTTGTGTGATGCTGCAACTGGTTTGTCTTGTAGATTGTGAATGTCAACAGCTATGGCTGGTTTAGTGTGTGTTCTGTGGCCATTCATTCTCTGCCTGACTGTGTTGGACTTAGTGGTGAGGCCAATGTATTCTACATTACAGTGTTGGCACTGTAGCTGATAAATCAGATTTTCTGTTGCCTTGGATGGGGTATGTACGGCTAGTGAGTCTGCTATTGACAGAAGTTGAGGGTTGGTGGATGGCACAGGAGCCANTTGGATGGGGTATGTACGGCTAGTGAGTCTGCTATTGACAGAAGTTGAGGGTTGGTGGATGGCACAGGAGCCACAGTGTGAGCTATTGCAGAGGTGGGATCCTCTGGTGGTGATAGTTTGGTTGGCATTTGTGGTAGGCTGTAGGCGGAGGTTAGGTGGCCTTTTGTAGACGAATCTGGGTGGTCTGGAGACCAGGAGGTGTGTTTGTGGTGAGAAAGCCATTATTTTGTATCCAGAGTGGAAAATGGTTTTGAGTTTACTTAGACCTTCATGATATGGGACCACCAGTGGTATATCAGAGTTGTTGACCTTGGTTTGCGTTCCATTTTTCAAGATGGCTTGCTGAATCTGTGGCCTGGGGTAACCCCTGTCAAGGAATGCTCTGGCTATTTGTTTACACTGTTTGTTGAGATCACTGTTGGTGGACCAGATACGTTTGGTTCTTGTGGCAAGACTGTACGGTAGGGATTTTTTGGCATGGTATGGGTGTTAGCTGTCAAAATGTAAGTACTCGAGGTTGTTGGTGGGTATGGTGTACACAGCAGTTTGAATTGTGCTATTGTGGAGCATCAGTTCAACATCAAAGAATATGGAATGTGCGTTGGAGTATGTACATCACAATCAGTCAAAAAGGGTTCAAAAATACCTCCATTGACTGCACAGGTCATAGGTGCATCTGCGAAACGATGACTGTCTAATGTGGTGAAAGACTGCAGAATTTAAATTTATCATTAATTTCTCCTGCTGCTGCAATTATCTGGGCGACAAGATTATCTTCTGATTCAACTGGAGTTGCGTAAACAAGAGCAAGCATCTCTCCCTACACAAAAGGGTTGAGAGGGGTCAAATTAGGAGACTCAGGAGGCCATGGTACAGGACCACATTTGCCAATCCACTTTACTGGAAATTGTTGATTCACGTACCCATGCACACAACAAATAAGTTCAGCTTGGCATGTCCTCCAACAGTTCTGGCAATGGCTCCACGAGAAAAGGGTAGGATAATGGTTGCAATTTAACCGCTTAGGTAGAAGATACGGTCCAGTGAGACAGCAATCAACCACATCTGCCTATACATTCACGTACAACTGCTCTTGATGTGCGCACGTAAACGTAGCGTGAGGATTAAATTCACTCCACACATGTGAATTGTGGGTGTTGAATACACTGTCACGTCCGAGCGGTACTCGGTACTTCATCTGTAAACAGGACATATGATGGAAATCTAGAATGCATTTGACACTGCTCCAGATACCACTGCAAAAATTATACTCTGAAAGGATAATCATCCAGTTCAGGTTGTGCACATGCTGCTTGTGAAATGGATACAGCAGCTGCTCACAAAGGACGTTTCTAATATTCGTCTGACTCGTATCCATGCCCATGTTACTTGCAATCGTATGAGTGCTGATGGAAGAATTTCACTCCACATGCCACAGGACTGTTTGCTCAAAGTGCTGAGTTTTCAGTGTGTGACATAGTGTCTATCCAAGGTAATCTGTTAAATGATAAGCACTGCACTAGGTCAAGACGTACAGCTAAATGTGACACGTGGAGCAGTCATTACAACTGAAGAATGCATACACCATCTAATGGTTTAAAAAAGTCTTAAGGTAATGAAGGATGAAAATGATAATGGTTTGTGTTAACTGTATTAAGATCTAGTGTCCTTGCAAAACAATGTCCCACAGGGAACTATAACACAAGAAAAATGTGTTTGTTTTGGTATCCCATGCAACTTCCCTGGGCTTGCCAGTTAAATTTTTTTTGTCCTGTATACAGGAACTTTATTTTTGAAAAACAAAGTTTTGTTTTTTTCCTTTCCATGCATTGTGAAAAATTATTACAATAACAATTTTGTAACGTGGTTTCAAACATAGTTAATGTGTCCGTAATCACATGATAAGTTGAAAGTTTTACTAAATAATATTAAATCGATTTCTGAACACACACATAATGATTTCAAGAAAAATTATAATGTGTTTTTAATACACTTTTTTTTATATAATAGGTATTTACAATTGCACTGAAAAAGTGAACAAAGAAACAGAATTTGGTTTTAAATTTTTTCCTTTAATATTTACAATCCAGACATTGTTACTACCAACACACAAATTTAAAAAAATGAAACATGAGATCTGCAGTTTTTGTAGCACATTGTTCAGACAAGGGACTCCTTGTGTGTAGTCTTGCAAGTGAAACCAGCCTGGAGATACTATGATGAATGTTTGTCACTGAAACAAACATTTATATTTAATTTATAAACTTCAACACAATAACAGGATACAAGGACTTAAGTTTTAGAACTTACCATTTTTAATGTAAGTTGATATTATGTAAGTGAAATTAACACACTATGTAGCACCAAAGTCTAATACTGTGTAATTTCTAGTATTCTATTTAAATAAAAAAAAGTTAGAGTAGAACCCCTTTTTGCACCCCATTATGTTATATTGCCCTGAATTTTACACCTACTATTTCTGGTCTCATTGCAGCAAAATTTTTATGCATGTATACACATTTTATATGTTCATACACACACCCACACTGAATGTTCGAATATTGCTCTGCATAATTTTAAGGGGTAGGAAGACATGCAGAGGCAAACATTTTCATATAAGGAGCGTGTCCTGAAACGCCTCACCTTCCCCCCATTTCCCAGCTACAGGCGTAAGACGATGCAGACACTATTTGAATTTGACATGCTGCCTTGGACACATGCGGGTCGAGCAGAGTACACAGGTGTCATGCAGTATTGGGCGTGGGGTGGAGCGGAGTGTAGCCAATCTACAGGTAGACAGCAGACAATAGTCCCCAATTGTCGTCAATCAGTGATGAATTGAGTAGAGTAGTGTCTGTGCATATGAGGTTATAGTACAGTACATGTTTGTAGCATTAACACACATTGTGTATGTTTACAGGGGGGAGGCACCCAGAGTTGCAGTTGAGAAATCACATACTTATGCGGAGTGTTATCCCGACAGGCGTCGGCCAAATAGGAAAACATTTGTACGGGTTTTTCAAAGTATTGTTTATGGTTATGTTGGAGAATGTTTATATTAAATTCAACTTAAAAATATAACATTGGTGACTAAAGTTATGTAAGGTATAAATAAATAATAAATTTAACCTTCATAGAAATATACGTATATAAACTTACCTTTAGAACATACAAACTATTAAAATATACAGTAAAATACTTCATAAAAATATCAACACAAACAAACAATCTCAAAACAGTGTTGCCAATATCAGCATTCGAAATTTCCCTAACTAACAAAATGGCTTAAGTAATCCCCGATGACGGTACATGACACATGACAGCTTCAACCAAAACATAATTATGTTACAGTGAGGAGATGTGCTAGAACACCCAGTTTTGAGGAAGAAGTTCTCAATCAGGTAGCAGCACAATGAATGATCTTACCAAGTGGCGGGAGGGGGAGGATATATCCCTCGAATCCACCGAGTGCCGCCAGGGCGGTGACTAAGACATTTTCCAGGGTGTTGGCCGTCCAACATCTCAGGACAGCCAGAAGTCGTGCAGGGATTGGCTGGAGTGCATTGCCACGTGTTTGTGAAAATGTTAGTCACTCAGGTAAAGGTTATCACGAGAGACGCACAGGACGCATGTGTAGATGAAACAACAGGAAGGGCATCCCGTGAAATCATGCTCTATCACGGCGCTACCGCCGCAAGTGTGCAACAGGCCGACCACAAGACACTAAGATATCGTCGAAATACCGGCCGAATGTTGCTGATGTAGAAATAGAAATGAGAGCCGTGAAATTATACCAGGGCATTACATCATCCCCCTTTTTGAAAAAGATCTGATAAATATAGGCAGATCTTTCAAAGTAAAGTGGAAGAAACCATACTCGATGAGATGACAAAAAGAATTGTGGCAGACCATGAAGTCTGAGGGAGTAAAACCAGCTCAAAGGAAGTGATGGTGACTATCAGCCACAGAAGTCTTGATGCAGTCACCCGTTGTCGGAGCTCTGGATGCTGTCGGGAGTTGGAATAGTAAGACATGACAAGTCTCCTTCTTTCTTGATGTAATAAAATTGTTTTCAATCAAAAGAGAATAAAATAAAAAGGGAAGTAAATGTACATTATTCCGCGAAAATTTCTTACCCGATCAAAACAAATAGGGATTCTGCATACCAAATCAGCTTTCATCACACCATCATGAAATTTGACAGGTCACTATAAAAGTCATACAAAGATACATACATTTTTACGAGTATACACTCCTATACAATGAGTTGTCACGAAATTGAGTTTACGTAAACAAATTGTTAGAAAATACACTTGTGATGCGATAAAAATACTTTCATGTACTATCTCCTCAGAACCGCCATTATTAACTAACAAATTTCTCACCACCGGAAGTAAACAAAAATACACAGCAGAAAAACACGACACTGGAAATTCATCGATTACATGTTTGCCAACTCTAACACTCCCTTAATCTATATACTTCATACCCAAACCTTCTATACACACTCTTTCCCCTCTCCCCCTCTTTCCCCTCTCCCCCTCTTTCCCCTCTCCCC
>NQII01000219.1:915724-978107 GCA_002778355.1 Clitarchus hookeri | reverse complement strand
CCCCCTCTTTCCTCCCTCCCACACTCTCACTCCCTCCCTTTTCCTCTTTCTCCCTCTTTCTCCCACTCCCCCCTCTCTCTTTATCGCTCACTCTGCTTGGCACCAGTTACTCCATTAGTTAGCAATCGCCTTCTCTGCTAGATCATCTTTTTTTCAACTGCCTCCCTTATGAAATGGTGTCATACATGTGCTTCATACTGTGTGCTTCATTATGTAATGAAACATTAGATCACATGCTAACTTTTGTGCTTGTTTGTCACCAAACAAAGTGATGCACACTTCCTTTTCCAGTAGTTTTTTGAGGAGATCCTTTATGTAAATAGCCTCCTTAGCTGCTTCTTCAATTTCCATGACACAGACAACTCCTCCCAGACAGAAAACAAAGCCATTATAGGACATCCTGTCCTGTTCGTCATTTGCCCTGTCTGCATCCACGAATGCATCAACATATTTTTTTAGTTTTCTGAAAGACTAAGCAATGGTTTATAGTGCCCTTCAAATACTGTAATAACCTCTTTGCACATTTCTAGTGCTCTTCATTGTATTTTGCATTGAATTGACTCAGCACACTTACAAAATATGCAATGTTTGGTCTTGTGTACACAGACAAATACAAAAGCTAACCTATCAGTCACTGGTGTGGCAAGTGAGAGAAATTCTGATTCTGATCACTGGCAGCTTCATACACTTTTCGAAGTTTCTGGTAGACATCCAAAGGTGTAACGATTTGGTTGCAGTCCACCATTCCAAACTTATCCATTACAAAATTATATATGTTTTCTGATCAACATAGATATCTTCCTTATTCCTATCTTGCCTGATTCTCATTTCAAGACCGTGGTTTACCTCACCAAGATCACTGGATTTAAATGTATGCAACATTTAATTATTTACTCAAGCTTACTCTGTCTCGTCCTTGGAAAAAATCACAAGGTCATTGACATACACAGCAACAATCACCAGATAACCCAAATACTCTACACTGTCCTGTACAAAAGAACACTTATTGGGTTGTATCTTCAAGTTAGTGTCCTCTAACCTTTTCAATACATTGGTTAACTGTTTAGCACACTCTTCCATTGTGCTACTGAATATGATAATATCATCAATATATAAGACACTGAGCACTTGGCAGTCTGACCAACGCATCATTTTCCATCAACCTCTCAAATATGGCAGGAACATTAGGAAGTCTATTGAACTCAAACTTTCCCATAAAAGTTGCAAAACTAGTCTTCTCCCTAGCATTCTCTTCTAGCTCTATTTGGAAATAACCACTCACTTAATCGAGCGTGGAAAAGAATTTAGAGCCATGCAATGAATCTATCATATCAGTGATATTACGTAGCGGATAATTATCTTATGTGTAACGGACTTGAGTTGGCGATAATGAACACAAAATCTAATTTTGAATTAGTTATCCTTATTCCTTTGTTTCACAATGACCACAGGAAATTGCAAGGGTGACTTACTTTCTGGTATTATACCCTTTTTCAGCATATAATTTACTTGTTCCTCTACAACAGGTTTCAATGCATGAGGTACCCTATATGGATTCTGTTTAATTGGTCTGGCCTCTTCCGTATCTATTTTATGATTTAACAAATTTCTACACCCAACATTAGAACTATCCTCCAACTTAAAAGCATGTGCAAATCTCATTAACTCTGAGAGCATAGTATTTAAATTTTCCTTGTTGAAATGTTTTTATTTATCTCGCACTATTTCTCCTACTTAGTTTTTAAGGAGCAATCTTATTCTTTGGCCCATATCACTAACTGCTTTCTCCTTACAATCTTTACCTGAAAAATGTTCTCTTTAATTTTTCTCAACTATGTAATTGCAACGCTGACATGCGCCCTGAATGAATTCATTATTACTAACACTATACGAGCTTATTTTATTTCTTTAAAGGATTCGGGATTTTTTACTGTCTGTTTGGGAATCACTTCTTCTAAGCGCTCGACTAGGTGGTTATGGTGGGCACAGAGACAACTATTGCCCTGTTCTGTAACCTCACGCGCGTAACACTTCATTCACTCTCATAGCCTTACTCTCTGAGGGAATTTTGTTACTTTGGAGCATGAAAGTGGACAAACATCATCAATTTTAGAGACTTCGATGAGGATTTTCTCCCATGGTTCTACTTGTGGTGCAACTAGTGCCCTTCCCAAACAAGAGTATTGGCCTTTATCGGATCTACGGGGAAAGCTATAACCTATACTCAGTTCTACAGCAATTTCCTCTAGAGGAGTGACAAATCTTACCGATATACCCTTTTACAATTATAGTGTATCATCTATCATATTCACAAGTTCTAGTTATATTTCGTTATAGCTTGTACTGAGATGCCACGACCTTTCTGTGGCCCAACCGTTTCCTTGGTTACTGGACTGGCCCTGTCAACAGTCTCTTTGACATACCCACCTACTCATGTCGGCCTTTCCTTACTCACTCATAGCACGCTCTCTCTACTAGGACACCATGTCCTCTTGCCTCCATTGATGTGATCATAGTGAGTACTGATACACTGAGGCGCATCCCCACGACCCGTAACATGAGGGACATTAACTAACTGGTCGTCCACCCTCCCTCCAGTCCCCTCTCTCTCTATAACTGCATGGTCATCCCTGCTGTCTACTAGGTCCATCTTACTGAACCTATCACTACACCTCTCCGTCCCTAAAGCACGGGACTGAGATTTCCTGCTCCATTCTCTCGCCTTGCTTTTGTCGAGGGTCTTACTGGTAAGAACATTACTAACTGCTATTGCCACGCAAATGCCCGAAACATTTGTCAATGCCGGTTCTATCAGAAGAGTTTTCGAGTAAGTGTCCTCACTCACCACATGCAATGCAACCTCTGAAATCATCTCCGATCTCGGTGGCAGAATCGCTTTATTTATTCGTCTGTCTTCACAGTATTGAACCCTATATGGCTGACTGGATCCGAGTTCAGAGTTTGTCAAACTTACAGCTTGGTTCCTGTCGATTTTTAAACAATGCATACTGCACAAATTACAAAAACCACAAGTAACTGTGTCTGTTATATAAATTATAACATATTTCAAATAGATTCTGGCATCGTAACATCGGAGGAAGTTAGTTTCGAATATGCCATAAAAAGGTAATTTTGAATAAAATACAAGAAACTGGTATGGCTAACAACATCCATTCACCCATACATCTATCACTTGGGTACTTATGATCTGGAGCACATCCCCAGTAATGCCCTTTACTCCCAATTGAGACTAATCTATCTCAGACTTGCTGACATTAAACCACATGAGTGAGACATCAGACCCAGTGTCAATTAGAAACATGTGAGACCGGCCTTCGAAAAGAATGGGTACTATTGTGTTGTTTCCTCTCAACGACCATTATTGATGCTGTGTGGTGCCCAGGGTCGACACCTGTCTCATCCCATTTGGGTGACTTCCATTGACACTAATTCGGGATGTCCATAGGGAAATGGGACCCATTAGTCTGTGGGGCTTTTGATCTCTTACACACCCTTGCCAATGCCCAAAATTTCCACTATTAAAACATCTTTCTTTACTATAACCCAGTTCATTGTCGGAACTCGTGCTCTTGGGAGAATACCCTACTCCCGATCTGCTTTTATTTACTTCAATCGAACCATGATAGCATGAGTTATTCGCCCTTCCATAGCCCTGGCTCATGGAAGTGTTTCCATCACGATATGCATTTCCCTGCACCACATCTGTTTGCTTGGAGACTGTGTTTCTTTCTCCTGACTGGTTCGTCATTCCTCATTTTCTTCTTGATGAGCTTCCGTAGTCTGTAGCGTGATCGCCATGTGTTCCACCTCATCCATAGTATGTGGTAACTTATATCGTAATTACTGACCTACAGTGCCTAGTAACCCATCAGTAAATGCTGCTAACCGTCGTTTTTCTGCCTTCTGATTCAAAATTTCTTGTTTCTCTGGTTTCTCTACTGTTTGTATGGTATTTTAGCAAACTTTTCGACAACGATCTGCAAAAACTTGTACATTTTCCTCATTCCTTTGTTTAGCATTGTGCAACATAAAAAAATAAAACTGAAGGGGTCGACGTTCCTGAAACTTCTCTGTACTCATCTTTCAAAATCTTAAATGTAATATCTCCTTTAAGGTGAGGGCAAGTGGCAACGAACCTGAAGCCTTTCAACTTCATTTTGACCACTAACACTTTATCTTCATCTGACCATGTACCTATGGCTGCAGCACTTTCTACGCGCACTAAAAATTCATGAATAGGCTGACACCCCGTTGTGGACGTTCCACCTGCAGTCATTATAAATTACGTTTGCACTCTCACTATTTTCTTTCTACAGTCCAATCAGTTAATTTAGAAAGTGGCATCCGTGTCTTTTTATTATGAGACCTCTTCCTCGGTACTTCTAACTGCGATTTACCCTGCTCTGAAACTTCTGGTACTGCAGTCAATTTCTCTTTAACTGTTGCGACTAGTTCATCTATTCGTGAAGTAGAGTCTACAGGCTCAATTTTCCTTTCGGAGTAGCCCAGTGACTGTATTGCTGGTGACTTTAGTCCCAAAATAGCATCTAACCTCTCAATTTCAAATACCTAATAAACAGTTTCTTGGAATGGTTTAACTATTCTAACTTCTACTTCTAATACAACTCGGCCAGATTAGTTCTCATACTCATATACATGATAAGCGGGGCTCGGAAAACTCATCCTAGGCCTCCCTTTAAATGCTATATCCAACCCTGAGCCAGTTGTCAGAGCGTTGATTATCTCACGGAATGGTCTTACTTGTGATAAATCGACTGTAGTATGTTTCTTAAAGTACTTTTGAATCAAATTTTGTGAATATTCTTTTAATACTTTCAGAGTTTCTGTACTACTTGTCAGAAATACAAATGTTGATAGCACTGTAATATCAATCACCTTCCCTTCGTCTCTAGAAAAGAACTGTTCCGACGTTTCGCTTTAATGTTGTTGCAAAAAAAAACAGCAGAGAAGACGAGCTGAATGTAGATAGTTTCTACAATATTCAATTCTGACCCATGTATGTGGTGTTATATCCTCCAAGTCAATCGTACAATTAATATGTCCTGTCTTCGTATCATTCATAGGACCATACACATATTCAAAATCAAATCTATATACGTGTCTACAATAACAATGCTTATTGTAGTCCTGAAGGTCTCCACGTTCACTACAGATTTTATTTGACTCGTCACTTGTTATACGAACTATCCTAAACGACTCGGGACGTGTCGGGAAATCCAATATAGCATCAGAATTTAAGTAAAAGACAATCTCACGATTTGCGGTCACCATAAGACAAAGCTCGTTGGTGCGAGTTCGTTGTGATTACAGCCTTTTGGAATGATCTAAACCGCTTCCACCAATGTTATGTCCCCGAGTGGCTATCGGCACAATGAAATTATTTTAACTGACTCGAATAAAAATCTTAAACAGGGATTTTAAAGCACAGCTATATTTGACACTTTGGCACAAGTGATTACAACGTTACTTACTTTCACAAGCAGACCTGTTCGCAAGAGTTAGAATTATTAATGAAAACAGTTTAAATTTTGAAGTTGTGGAGGGTGTGGTCTCCGGCCGCAGGTCGCCCATCGTCCCAGGTTTGCAGGAGTATATTTTCTATTTATTTTCTGTTTTGGTCAAGAAGACTTGTATTTGAGTGCACCTGGTTTTTTTTAATGCAAATGAGATGGGTTAAAAATAAATAAACAACAGAGCACTTATATATTTTTTAACGTGTTATGGGACTAAGAAGTCACCAATAAAGTTCTTTGTGGTTTTTATATTATTAGTACTGTAATTGCATTGGCTATGAGAGGTGAGAATGGAGTTGAGTTGAGAGATTTGGGTATCTCTTAACAACGAGGTCTTGAGAGCCAATAAGGGCAAATTCAGGTGAGAATGGAGCAGCTCCAGAATACAAGGGCGGGGAAAATGGAAGATCTCTGATAAAATTCGCGGACCAGTGGAATCGTCCAGCGCAATTCCTACTTGCGAAAATCCGGGCGTGACCTGGTTGTGGATTGAACCCAGTTTGCCTTGGTAGAAGGCAAGCAGCCTAACTGCTCCGACACCGCCGACCCAGGTGGGAATGGAGAAATGTGCGAGACGTGATTATGGAAAAAAGGGGAAAAGCAAACTTTAGCTCCGTCTCAGAAAGAGAAATTCATGTTACTGTAATTCAATAGAGAGAATTCTTTTTGGTGGAAATGGCACATATCTGCTGCACTGAAACATGATTACTTGGAAGCTGTTGATCCAGGTTATAGTGAAAACTCCAAGCAACAATCTAAGGACCAAAGAAAAAAAATGACGATCCACAAAGTATTTTATCTTTAGCTGTGAGTGATAGTTATTTGTACATTGGAAACCATGCGCTGGAAAGTGAAGTTTGGGATATTACAGGAGTTATTCATACAAACTATAGTTTACTCTGTATACTCAGTCCTTAAGAAAATGGCAAATTCTAGCAAATCGACAACAATAATGTGCAAGAATGTATGTAAAAAATTAGAAACCTTACCCAGAAATTAGTTTAAAAAAAGTAACTTTTTCAGATAAGGCTTCGGCCATGTTATTCGTAATGGGACTTCCACTAAAAAATTTGATGGACTAATCAGGGCTTTGGCCTTCACAACTGCTGTAGTAATACAGCAAGAACTGGACTCATGACTGAGGCGTGGCACAGGCAGTTTGGAAATGTACAGTAGCTGCCACTGGTAAGTGGTTCCAGGAGGCAGTATTAGTGAAATGTGATGTGCACCTCAGTTATTAGAAAAGGCAAATTTGGTGCCAAGGGCGTGGGGCGGGGGGCCCGGGACACCAAAGCTTGGTAGGAAAACCGTAAAAATCATGCTCTTGAATTCCACTTCTGTAGTGGCCATTTTGTAATCCAGTGCGTAAACCACCTGATCTTGCATTCCATTGCGATGGTGGCCATTTTGTATTCAAAATTAAAAAAAATTTTTTTCCAAAATGTTTTTTAAAAATTGAATTTATGTTTACAGATTGAATAAAAAAGCTTAAATCCTACTAACAATATATGAAGATTTGTACATTCAGACCCTACACACCTGCATTCGGAACACGCAATACGCTACAATATACATACAGGGTATGGACAAAATAATATGAACACCATGCAATATAGTACATTTTGTTGCATGTTGGCAACAATTCTTCCGTGTAAATAATACGACGCGTATGTATTGCACAGTTTACGTGCCAAATCTTGAAGGTTATATTTCAGTGTATTATACGCTTTGTTCTGCGACAGTTAAAACAAGCGATCGGTGAAATGTGTGATTTGGAAAGAGGGCAAATCGTTGGTGCTCGGTTAGCGGGAGCGTCTGTGACGAAAACAGCTGAATTGTTTAACGTTTCACGAGCGACAGTATCCACGGTAATGACAGCATACACAAAACATGGTAAAACATCATCGGCGAAGAGGAATAGTGGGCGAAACCCAAAGNTCGGCGAAGAGCAATAGTGGGCGAAACCCAAAGCTAACTGACAGAGACCCGACGAACATTAGAAATAACTGTGGACAGACAACATAAAACTACCGCGTCAAAAGTGATAGCAGAACTCAACACTCACTTGAGTAATACTGTTTTGACAAAAACAGTACGGCGGGAGCTCCACAAAGCTAACATTCATGGAAGGGCTGCAATTGCGAAACCCTTTATAACGGAAGCCAACGCTAAGCTGCGAAAGAAGTGGTGCCACGATCATAAAACCTGGACACTTGATGATTGGAAGAATGTGGTATGGTCCGATGAATCATCGTTTACATTGTTTCCTACAAACGGCCGGGTTTATGTATGGAGAACCCCAAAAGAAGCCTACGATCCGGACTGCCTGCTTCCTACAGTCAAGCATGGGGGAGGTTCCGTTATGATTCGGGTGGCTATATCGTGGTATTAGCTGGTCCTCTCATTCACATCACTGGCCAGATTACTGCGAATGAATATCTTGACATCATCAATGATGAAGTTGTTTGACTAACATTTTGCTGCCAAACACTGCCATATTCCAAGATGATAATGCGCTCATACATACAGCCAAAAAGGTTCAGTCTTGGTTTGAGGAGCATCAGAATATCATCAAACAATCGCCAGACCTCAACGTAATTGAACTGTTATGGGGAGTTTTAGAGCAGAGAGTGAGGCGCAGATTTCCATCTCCAACATCATTGAAGCAATTGGTGGATGTTTTGGTACAAGAATGGGACAACATTCCGTTGGAAACTATTCAGACACTCTACGAATCTATTCCGCGAAAAATTGCAGCTGTTCTAAAAGCAAATGGTGGCCCAACACCTTATTAATAAATAAATATTTTGTATATGTCAGTTGTTCATATTATTTTGTCCATCCCCTGAAGGTTGTTAAATGCATATAACTTGTGTTATATAATTATTTTTATATGTGTTTGCAACACCGTGTAGCAGTGATTTCTCTCTTGCCTGACTAACGGTTCGAGAGCCTCACATAACATGTTAGATCCCTTTATCCTTGTGTGTGGTAGTGTTCTTTATGATAGGCTGCCTTCTTCGTCAGTGACGAGACTCTTTCGAGAGCCTTGCGTAACATGATAGGTATCTTTATCCTTGTGTGCGGGTAGAGTCCTATATGATAAGCCGCTCGCTTTGTCGAAGTTGTATGACTGGTGTGGCAGGGTGGGGGGAGTGGTAATGAACACGAACATTCTTCAGCCAAGATGGATGGTGCTGGCTGGTCATGGATGGGACCTTATCGAGAGCCTTGCGTAGCCAATCAGAGACGTGTCAATTTTCAATATATCTGGGAGTGATGTCTATGTTATGAATTTAAAGACTGTATCTTAAACACATCGTCAATTACAGTCAACTATGCTTATAGGTACATATAGAGCATAAATGTCTCTGTCATAATTTTCGTTGACGCGAATGATGCCTAAGTTATGAACAGGTGATGTCTATGCTACGATTTTTTGTAGCTGTATCTGAAACGGTTCGGAAATTACGTTCGACTGTGCTTATAAGTAACTTAGAATGTAAATGACAATGCAGTCATTTTGGTTGACTGGGGTGTTACATAAGTTATGAATTTTATGACTATCTTAAAAAGGTTGGAAATTAAGACTAACTATGCTTAAAAGTTCACATAGGACGTAAATAACTTTGTGATAATTNCCGGGGTGTTACATAAGTTATGAATTTTATGACTGTATCTTAAAAAGGTTGGAAATTAAGACTAACTATGCTTAAAAGTTCACATAGGACGTAAATAACTTTGTGATAATTTTCAGTTCCAGGAATCATGCCTATGTTACGAATTTGAAGCCTGTATCTTAAACGGTTAGGGAATTATAGTAAACTATGCTTAAAAGTATGCATAGGGCATAAATGGCCCTGTTTTAATTGTCGTTGACAGGGGTGATATCTATGTTACAAATTTGGTGACTTTATATTAAACGAAACGGAAATTACAGTCAAATATGCTTATAAGTTCACATAGGGCTTAAATGAGTGTGTTAATTTTCATTGTCGTGAATGAGGTCTATGCTATGAGTAAGTGATGACTATGTTACAATTTTTGGTAGTTGTATCTTATAAAATTTCGGAAATTACGTTCGACTATGTTTATAAGTAAGCATAGGATGTAAATGACTTTGTGATAATTTTCATCGTCAGGGATGATGCTTATGTTACGAATTTATGCCCTATGCATACTTATAAGCATAGTTGACTATAATTTCCGAACCGTTTAGGTTTGGAAATTATAGTAAATTATGCTTAAAAGTATGCATAGGGCATAAATGGCCCTGTGTAAATTGTCGTTGACAGGGGTGATGTCTATGTTACAAATTTGGCGACTGTATCTTAAGCGTGTTGGAAATTACGACCAACTATGCTTATAAGTTTGCATAGGGCTTAAATGACCATGCAGTCATTTTCGTTGTCGGGAGTGATGTCTATGTTACAAATTTGGCGACTGTATCTTGTGCGCTGGCTGGCGCTGCTCGAGAGCGAGTGTTACCACATACTACAAATGTAGCCCCTGGCCACTGACCGAGAATCTTGTTGTTTTCCGCTCGACGGCCGGAAGGCGTGTATGTATGCATGTGCGCTCGCGTGTGTGTCGCCAGTAAGCGTGTCGCCTACCACCGCACCACCGTGACCTCTAAGAAGCGAGTCATCTATCCACCGCACCACCGCTGCCTCCAAAGAAGCGTGAGCATAAAGTATGGATCAGGGAGTCGTCGCAGGGACGACCTGGAATGCAAGAACATAAAGTATACAATATAGTAGGAAGGAATTACATGATAATCGAATTTGGGAAGACTCTGAGAAAACCCCTCGCTGCATGAGCATGAAGTAGGGACCAGGAAGTTGTCTACCCACCAAACCACCGTGGCCCCAAGCGGTGACAGTTACTGGTTGGGTGACATCATGATACGCATAGCTTGCATTATTTAGTATTCCACTTATGCAGCGCACAGAGAAAACCATGGATGAGCTGGAATGCTAGAGCGTGAAAAAGAGATCAGACGTGGCGCATAGTCTGGGCTGATGTAATGGGGATTCGTTGTAGGGAGCGCGCCTGAGGGGCCAGCGAGTTGTCTATACACCACACCACCGCAGCTCCCCATCGAAATGGAATGCAAGAGCATGAAGTAGAGTCCAGTCAGGATGCCTTAGCAGGGATTTGGGAAGACTCGGAGAAAACCCCTCAATCCCTCATTGCCCAAAAAGGAGTTACTCCTCCATATTGTGGGATCATGAGTGCTGGAATGCACGAGAGCGAAGTAGGGACCAGGGAATGGTCTGACGAAGCAACTGCGAGGTGTTGGTTGTCACCATGGCAGCTAACGATACTACCTGATCGTTATGAGCTCAAGTAAAAAAAGAGATTTCTTGGGGAGTCGACAGAACCCCACACCACCTGGGTGGCTGAAGCAAAATAGATTGTTTTTTAATACGTTTCGCAAACTCACGCATTGCCTGGGGCTATGGGACGTTGTAATTCAGGTTGACAACATGCATGTTTGGTGGGGAGAGAGGATCAACATTGAAAAGATAAAGATGTTTTTGGAGGGAGTGATGGATGTCAGATCTCTTAGGGAAATATTTCACTTCCTGTCAATGTCACTGATCATACACTGAACCAAATCCAAGTGTTGCTGTTTAGTGATAATGTAACATCTGTTGGGGTACGAATGGAAGTACTCTGCAGTTAATACTTTTGTTTTAAGCACCTCACAAGATTGATGTAAAGCAGTATTTGTTCTACATTCACATATATTTACTTTTTCGTCACTTGTTAACACATAATATTTCCTGTTAATAGTAGTATCTACTACTATTAACTAGGGAAGGGTCAATTTAATTCCTCAATTCCTCAATACCACCAATTCTTCCCTAACAATCAGTTTCGCAGAATCCCATCCTCTCCAAATAAAAAATGTTTTAGAGGTGATTGTTTTGTACTTATTTTAACAAGATAATTTTCCAGAACAGTATATATCGTGTTATTTATATATTGATTTCATAGTTGTGTACAACCTACAAAGACACCAATTGATTAAACCACTCCTCGGTCAGTGTAAGCCCGTCATGGGTCGCGCGTGCATGAGGCGCAAGACCGTGTGATACATGTGCTATGTGTGTTCGATGCATCTGCATCTGGTGTAGAGTGCAGTGAAGATAGGCCTGACAGTCGAAGCTAACAGTCAAATAGGGTTCATGCTAGTATGTAAGGTCTCTTATGTATGCATTTATTTTGCAGTGTACTCCTGTGGACATACTTGTGATTAGCATAGTGTCTTCCTTCCATTTCATCATGCTTCATTATCAATGCATGTGTATGGCCTGGGGCCACCACTCCCGGTGTGGGCTAGGGTCCTCGCTTCCAACGGCCATTCGCCAGTCTCTTGTTGGAGCTCAAGCTAGACAGGCGTGTGTCATGTGGCCTGCGGGGGCATCAACTTTGCTTACACTGATCTGGTAATTCTGTATGCTTAATTAACTTCCAAAACCCTTCTATTTGATCCCGCAGACAGCCTGGCCCTTCCGTTTATTTGGAGGGCTCTTAAAATTATTTTACCTTAGCTGGTTCAGGCGAGACCTCATGTAAGTGGCTTTTGGCCGCAGTGTTTCTTGTATTGTTCAATAACATTCCTTTTTAGTCTATCTAGCACATCGCGCATTTCAGTATTAAAATAATATATAATAAATGCCGGGTGGTTTAGTATCTAACGTGCACATGGTCGCACTTATTTCCTACATGTGTCACTTAGACAAGCCTTCCTTTACTTGCATTTGGCATGCTCCGTGGCCTATAGCACAGCAGAACAGCATGCATCGGCATTATACCTCCAGTCACATGGCGATGTAATGACCCTGGTAAGGGTTTCTGCTCACCGCATGGCCATATGCAAAATCATGACCTGATGGCCTGGAATTGGCCTCTACCTTCCCTCATATCCAACTCTTTCCACTCTTCTCCTTTATGAGTTCAAAATACATGATAAAATTATGTATAATTGTATTATTACATAAAAACACACACTATCTTCAGTGACATAGATAATGTAGCAAGTGATTGATGGTTGTAAGGGGCCATCGCCCTTAAGATCCCCGTGAAGCGGGAATAAAGTAAGCATACACATTGGTTTCGAAAATTCCAGTCACCTTCTTTAGTGCCTCAGACACATCGACTGATTCCTTACATGCCTAACAATAGTTGAACTTAGTTGAACTACTGGGTGTTCAACTTTGTTCAGTTTCGTACAGCCTGCATGGTGTCAAGTTATTTATGACAAGTTTCAAGATTGTGATTTCCTTTGAGACGTGTTTTGATAATCGCGACTCTATTTTGAACGCACAATGTGTTCTGAGAAGTTATTCAGAAAGTTCTTTGCAACATCGTGATAATTCGCGACTTGCTTTGCGATACGATTCACGACTTGCTTTGCGTTACGATTCACGACTTAGAAGTATTTCGATACGTGCTAAACAATGTTATTCACTTTGTATAATGTACTCAGTAATGATCTTCACATGTTTTGTGGTGAGCTACGTGTATCATGATTTGTTTCACATAATTTTTTGCAAAATGCTCAGTGGCAAGAAATGTTTCAAGACATGCGACTTGCACTACCGCATAATTCGTAATGTCCATTGTACTTTATAATGTGCTTTGCTACATGATATTCTATGAGTCCCATCTGTGCTTATACAACATGTATCAAAAAGATTCATCCGATTTCACAAGGCTATAACTTTTACATGCATGCTCGTAAAATCTTCGGATAGATTTTAAAATACCTATAAGAATACGTTTTAAGTTACCTTTTCAGAAATATTCAATTTGCCCTTCACTGGACATATGGCATACATCTTAATGGTGGTCAAACGCATCCCATACTCGTGTGAGCATGTCAGGTGTTACCGCAGCCTGGTTACCGCGACGCCATATAGCAACAGCAATGTTGCTATATGGCGTTGCAGTTCGCAAACAGTTTTTGGAAGGAGAGGCACGTAGACGGAGTCTTCCACAATCCCCCACAGTAAAAAATCACATAACACTGAGATCAGACAACCTTGGAGGCGAGTGGTGCAATGCGCGATCCATAAGCCCCTTACAGCTGATCCATCATTCAGAAAGTTCAGTGTTGAGAAATTGTTTGGTGTGCAGGTGCCAGTGCGGCGGAGCTCTGTCCTGTTGAAAAATAAAATTATCGAAATGTTTTCGTAATTGTGTAAACAGCAAGATCTTTAACATATCCAGATATGACTTCTCCATAATGACGATTTCCGCAAAAACATGACATGTATCGGGGTGGTCACAGGGTCCGGAAAATGAAGTTAATGTCTGGAGGGCACCAGCTAACCAGTTGAGGGAACCCGCTCGGGTTAGCACGACACTCTTGAGGTGGGCCCCGTTCGAAAAGGCGGTGACTGACGTGGTCAGCTAGGTAGACGACGAAACATATACACACTCCCAAACTGGGGTATTGTGGCTCCCCAGTACACCATTCCAGTGCACATACATATTGCACCTCAACTGCATTAAAACACATGCTGTCTTAAGTGATGTAGATAATGTGGCAAGTGATTGACAGTTATAAGAGGCCGTCGTCCTTAAGCTCCCCATGAAGCGGGAATAAAGTAAACATACATATCGGTTTTAAAAATACCAGTTGTATTGAAGAAAATCCACATGAGATGATACACAGCAAAAGGTTAAGCAGGTGTACGGCACGAGGCCCTGCACAGGCCTAAACTGTCTTAAACAAAGCTTTGACAGATGCTGAACAGAGATTAATTCGAGAATTATGTCGGAGGGGCAGTGAGTCTGCGCCAGAAGGAAGGCGAACTCGGGGATACATGAATACATACGAAAATGTTACAGTAAACTAAGTCTACTGCACAAAAATGATCGGGGTGAAAACGTTACTTCACGCCCGAGCTGTGTGACACGACCTGCCCTGATGCCCACTCTTACCAGACTGAGGAAGTGTTTGTGCCACGGCTATAATGGTAGTTGTCCACCACCTGCCAAAACAGAATTTCCCTGGACAGTAATTAAAATGGATGAAATGAAACATACATCTCATGTAAACACATTAGAAATTTAATGACGCCAACAGCTGTTGACATATATGTAACAAAAAGTAATAAGAATTATGTCGCGATGATTTTTATGGAATTGTGAATTTATTTCAGAATAAGTTTTTTCACTGCCTGAAAAGTAAATACTTGCATAGAACCCTTTTTCACACTAAAAAAAGATTACTCATTAATTAAAATGTGTTTTTAATTAATATTGAAAATATGTTAAATTTTACGAGAATTTTGGCGTGGTTCAGTTTGAGCCTAGGTGTCCCACTGCCAGAGTCAAAACACATTATTCTGGTAAATTTTTATAAGCACCTATTAAGGACATCACTTACAGCTTGTGTGTTCCTTTAATGAGTGTTACACAATGTACTAATTGAATTTCTGAAAAGTTATTGGGAATATCTATATCCATAGACCATGTGGTCAGCACTTTGCATATTGGCTGCTGTGTTGTTTATGTAGTGATCTCATCACATTAATTTGTAGTGCTGTTATAATTTATGGCGATAAATATCGATTGAATGTTACATCGTTTAATTGAGCTGTGACATAATTACACCTTGTGGCACTGAAAGTTGTTGCCCTGACTCCCACAGCATACATTAGGCGTGTGGCCTCCGGTAGCGCAGCATGCGGCCGGTACTTGGTGCAGGGTGATTGCAACCTGCTCTGATAGATGGTGTGTGCGGGTCGACAAGGGCTCTAGAGGAAGCCGCAGTCGGAGTCAAAATAACGGCCCATACACCTGCTCTCGGGAAACAGAGCAAAATACATTCAGCTTTGGAGAGTCACTCTCATGCTCGACTATGGTGTCTGGCCACTGTGCTCCACATATTCGTACTTTGTGGTGGTGCACATTTCCACTTAAATGGAACGTGGCCTCATCGCTAAATACCGAACGTGAACAAAAGTTTTCATTGTCCATCTCTATGCGCAGAATGAATTCACAAAACTAAAGACTTTGTTGTTTATTACCATCATGAAGGGCTTGTAGCACATGAATCCTGTATGGTTTGAAATACAATCGTCGCTGCAAAACACACCAGACAGTCGTACGGGACATGGCCAGCTCTCGGCTGCCCTGACGAGTGGACTTATGTGCACTCTGTACAAAACTCTGCCGTATGCGCTCTGTATGTCTTGTTCGGGCACATGGGGGTGACCTGTGGACTTCCCGTAACAAAAAAACCAGTTTCTTGAAAATAATCGTGCCACTGTCGGATGCACTGCGCAGTAGTAGGTGCTGTGTCATACTGTCGATGGAAATCATGCTGCACAGTTATAACTGACTCACACTTGTTGAAACTGAGAAAGCAAAATGCTTTTTGTTGCTGTGTTTTCGCCATGCCGACGCATGCTGAATGAGCGTGCTAGCAGCACCAGCTGTAGTGCCACCATGGCGACACCTACCGGCAACCAGATACGATATTCAAGCACCTGAAACACCTGTGCTTATGGTGCCACTGTCTGCTTGAGTTCCTTTGTTGCAGCCATCACTCCAACTGCTCCTATTTGAAGGGCTTGTGATAATAAACCCAAAGCCTTAGTAGAGGGAGGCAAATTGTATGTATGTGCCAACAACCATTGCTTACTGAAAAATACATATTATTAGAGTAAAATTCTCATAATTAATAGACTAATCAATTGCATTAAGATAATATTCCTCAGACACTATGTCACAAAGAACCACCCCTCTGTCACTTCCCAGGTACTCTAGTGGGAAACTCGACACCTCCCCTCAGTGTTTCCATTTATTAGGCACTTAACTAATGGATTTGTCTGTAACAGAGGTGTTCTCACATAATAATTGCGCTCTACCTTTTATGACACGCAGTAGTATATATGTGTATATATATTTAGGTACTTAACCTAAGATATGAAACTCATTCTGCAACCATGTGTTTTTCAGATTCCTTAGTAAAAAACAATAGCCTTTTTTAATTTAAAAAAACTGTTTATTTAATAGGAATAAATAAGGGGTATAACAAGCTGAAAATTATATGTCTATGATAAACAAACACGAAATGGAAGAAAACAGCAACTGAAAAATAATTGGAATTTCAAGCATACATTTTCACGAATGAAACCAAGACCTTTCCTTCTCATCTTCGATACATGCTTCAGCCAGTCAGGGACAATATATTGACATTGGAGAAAAGCATCTGAGGAAATGAAGACATAATAAAAATTAATTTTGTCTAGTAAATTTACAAAAGAGTGGCACCATGGTTTTGGAAAAATATCACTTTTGCTGCCATAATAGAGTTATAGTGCAAATTTGCTCCATCATGAGTAATCTTACTAGGTTTAGCAACACCTCCAAATAGTAATAATAATGGCGTGTGGGGAGTGCACCTACGGCAGGGCAACACCCTCCGAGTGACGGTCTTTCCAGCTGGGACCCATAGGTGACCGTCATCCCCGGGCATGACAGAAATGAGACCCTAGAATGGAGCGGTGCTGGAATGCAAGGGCGGAGGAAACGGGAGTACCCCGAGAAAACCCGCTGGCAAGCGGCATTGTCCAGCACGATTCCCACATGCGAAAATCTGGGAGTGAGCCCGCCGGGGATCGAACCCGGATCACCGTGGTGGGAGGCGAGCGCCCTGGCCACTACGTCACCGCTGCCCCAACACCTCAAAAAAGAAAGCAGCTTCTAGCGAAACTCTTGATGTCAGAAGAACTCTTATAGAGACAGTGAAAATAAAGTTCTACCACAGTAAGATTAATTTTTAATCTGCCCTTAATTGCTGAGAATTTAACATAATTTCATGTAAATGCCTTAAACGTTTTATGGAGAGGTTATTTAAGAAATTTGTGCTAGGAAAATTTGTACTAAAGTGTTTATTAGTCTGCAGACATCTTAGTGGATTGTTTCACTTTGATTTTATCACTGATCCAAAATAAGAGGAATTTGACGGTCATCTCAACATGCAGTTAGAAAAATTTTGCTCTGTACTTAACATAAAGCTGGACTCACAGCCATCCATCGCACCTGTCAGTCACCCATCCGTCCAGGTGGTCACATGATCTTCAACCAATCGCAGGGAACCTTTTTTTCTATCCATCTATCAAAAATATTACCAAACTTTAACTTTCGAGAATAAGCAAATATTCGTATTACATAAAACAATTATTTTCCCAGAATGCTTCTCTCTTGAAAACGTATTTCCAACCAAAATATACCTCCAACGAAAGAAAGGTTGCGATGTTAAGTTCTCACACTGAAATTTTGCCATACAGAAGGATTGACGGACCACGGATTGTTGTGAATCGCTTTCAACTGACGGACGAAAACACAAACAGATGACTGCCGGACTAACGGATGACTGGCGGGTGCGATGATGAATGGTTATGAGTCCAGCTGTAAATATTTTATGAATGGACAAATAGAAAAAAAAGTTGCCCTGCGATATGATACAGATCACGTTACCGCCAGACGGTCGTACGACTGACAGATGCGACAGACTATTGTGAGTCCAGCCTTAGTGGCTATTTCTAACTCGGAGAGAACTAGCTGAGCTGCGAAGGTAAGCATATCGAGAACATCATGGCCGACACAGGAGCAGCTACGGGAACCCAGCCTTCAAGCATAAGACCGTCGACAGACACTGCTGCAACGACAAGATGCAAAGCCAGATGTTCGAACTTTTCATGCCTCCAGAACGCAGCCTCAAGCAACCACTGTATTGGATGCAGCTCACAGTTGGTGTGGCCCTGCATTGCTGTGTCATTATCCAGTGCTGTGACCACATCACAGCAGCTCTCGAGCCACTAGTACCAGAAGGAAGTCTTCTTGAAGTGTACTGGGATGTATCCAAGACAGCTACGAAGCCAAGATACTCATCAACAAGGACCTGTGCATCGAAGCTGAGCGTCTACTAGAATAAAGCCTGACAAAGTACTGTCAGGACGTACGGCACATGTATATACCACCAGCCTTCGCATGATCATCGATGGTATGTACATGCATGTATACCGCGACATCGCCGTCCTAATGCGGTAGGTACTGATAGAACCAGCTGTCCCCAAACTGAACCAAGAAGGCGAAATCGGAGACCCAGACCGTCTCACCAGAACCACACACCAAGAAACTGAAAGCCAAGAAGAGAAGGCGGCTCTCCTGCTGGAACAGGGGCTGGAGGTCTAGGGAACACAACACGCCTCGTGGCCGAGAAGAGCCACCCCAGGAATGAACACCGGATGCAGTAGGGCCAGAAGAAGTCCCTAGGGCAACACACAACACAGGGCGAGGCAGTGCTGGAGCTGGTCTCGTTACTAGCTGCAGTATTGCCCCGCCCGTCTAGGTACACAAGCCAGCCTCGGATCGAGGAGCACGGGCTCCTCCACTAGCCTAGCCCCCGCTTCCGGTAGAGGGAAGGGGGGCAGTGGTCCGAGGTTTTAGGCGCTAGACAGTTTAGACAACACATCTTGACTACAATAATTCCAATATATATATATATACACAAACCAATAATAACACATCACACCCCGACCGCAGTTTTACAGTGCTACTGGGCCAGCAGAGTTTACCTATCGATCCGGGATGCATTTGAACAAAACATCTGCGGTCTGGGGGAAACACATACGAGCCGAGTTGCTCTCTCGCCGGGATCTGCCCGTCCCTTGGGACCAGCGAAGGCGAGAGGATGGCAACTCGGGTGACTTGTAACGGGATTTGGGGACTCGCCAGTTAAAAAAAATGGCAATATTCAAATACCACTCCGCGGACCAACTGGCCGGCGCACAAGCGCCATTGTGGACGTCGGGAACCTGGGTAGCTCAGTACTAGTTGGAGAAGCGCATCGAGAATGAAGCGGCCCAACATACAGGCAGGGAAGGGGATCTCGAGGTGCCACAGGGTGAAGTGTAGCGAATCTCACTGCGGGATTCTGCGGGCTGCCCACTGCGGATGTGTGATGAATGGAACTGTGATGCATCGGACCTTGGAAGCACCTCTGATGTCAGCCTTTATCTTAGGTCAGCGGCTAGCCACCACAACTGGTAGATCCTGGATGTCCCGCCGATCTCTTATTAGAGCTCACCCAAGACCAACGGATTATTTTGGAGGAGGGGAAAGGGATGGTTCCCCGATCCGCTACTCCCACCTCCACCCACGGCAAGAAGATCCTGCTGTCAGCGCAGAAGAGCGAAGATGGAGTATGTGCCATGACTGAGCTGCCCAGTTTTCCGACGCACTTGGCGACATTAAAATTGCCGCTGTCAATGTTGTTGTGCTGGTTCGCCAGCGCAGGAATGTTGACAGCAGTTCAACTCAAGGGCGTGAGTACGCAGAAGACCCGCCCTATCTCTTCTAGTTCTTCCAAAATTTTCCGTAGCACTTCAGTAATGCACGCATAAGTTTGAACTTCTTTCCTGTCGGGAGGGGATTTTACGGTGTCTATACCGATTTTCCCCCTCCTCCTTCTAAGCTATAGCCTCAGCTATAGGTACACTCAGGGAGGCAGTCATGGCCCTAAGCGGTGGCCATGGCTACCCAATCCCTCTCTGCGGCGATACACGCCTCCTTTGCATGACTTCCCTTCCTGTTAGGCATAAAGGGCCTGGCGTAATTAGCTCCCATCCTACCTCGGACGTACACTTAATACTTAGCAATAAGGTAGGTTAGGGAAAAAAGGGGGAAACACATCACTCGGCCCTTACTCCTCGTGCTGTTCAGAGGGATCACCATGCAAACAACACACAACACACAACACACCATGAATTAGCAACAAATAGGCACATATTACATCCAGGATACACACAACACTTAAATACACGCACACATATTGCCAGATCATCACATGCATTCCCCGATACTGTTCTTACCATTTTATAATCTTTAAATAACAAAAACCACAAAAACACTACAAAAACACAAAAACAAAAACTAAATAAAAACTTATAAAACCAATTAAAAACAAAGAATATAAATTCACCTAAGAACTAATAACCCCAAACCACCCAGAGACCCACAGGACGAGTTCCCCGCGGATGTACGCTGCCTTTGGGGTGGATGAGCGAGATTTTTTAAATTCCCCCTCTCCACCCACCATACGATATCAAGGAACTTTGCGGCCGTTTTTAGCCGTTTTTTTTTCGCTGATGCCACCTGGGGCGGGGCTGTAGAGGGGCTCTCGCGATTGCTTTTGTGTCTGCTACGACTTCTGGGGAATATTGAACGCCACGACACCGTAAATTAAAATGGTTTTTGGTTTAAAATATATTTTAAAAAAATCTATTCCATGTTATTAACAAACTTTTTAACACATCAAGGTTTTTATCTATACATGTTCATATGTTTTCACGTTCATAATATGCAGAGGCCGAAAGGCCTTAGCGCGTTGACCCGCAATTTCTAGAGAGAAAATTTTAAGGGGCGCGGGCTTCCTATTTTTTTAGCTTTAAGTTATTTATCAAGTTTTCCTGGGAAATAATGTTTAGAAACGTAATAAGAATGGTTAAATAACTCGCGTGTTTTAAAAGGCAAGACAATTCATTGAGAAAAATGAATGTAATCTTTTAAAGTCCTGCTACACTGTGTACAGTGCAGTGCAGTGCTGACGCATTTCTGAAATGTGATTGGTTCACGCCACCCGTGACGTCAATGCCGATGTGCAGAGCAGAGAGTGCTGACCAATTTAACCAACTTTTAATTCAGGGTCAGCAGCCGATCAGCAGGGTGTACGTGGTTGGCTATCATTAAACGCGTCACGATGAACAAGCCAATTAAATGCAGTCAAGCTGCGCAAGCGCAAGTAAAGGCGGGAAAACGAGTATTTTGCTTGTATGGTGCAATAGTGTAATCCTATATGTAATATAAATAATGTATGGCTTACTTAAACTACAAAAACCTCATTCATAGATATATAATGGGAGGAAAAAAACGAGCGAAAGTAAATAAAGTGATCGCCGTGTCATCCAGTGCGTCGATAGAACTACGCTGGTCAGTGTAGCGTGCAGAGAGCGAGATCGGCACTGCATCAGTAGTTAGCATCAGCCCATTGTAGCATTGACCTTTATGTAACAAATTTCATGGATGTTAATACTTGCAAAAATATTTCTCCAAGTATGTATTAAGCAAGATAATTCTTAAAAAATGTTATTTTTTGCTACCATTTTTCTAATACTGGGGCCAAAATAGGCAGTGAAGGGCTGCAAAATAACTTGGAAAGTTTTAGAAAACACTTTAAATTACATACAGGTTAAAACTTCCTTGTAAGGCCTTGGTACCAGGCCTGTATAATACGTTAATAAAGCAAAGAAAGTGATGAAGGAATATAGGAGGAGAGGCGCGACAAGGCTTATCTGCACTCAAAAATAGGAAGGAATAACTCTTTTGTCTCGGCCCGCACAGTCTTTTTGTTTCGCACAACCAACAAATTATTTCTTGTCCTTCTCATCCTATTCACTCGTGTGTCTGTTCCCAAAAACATTTCTGTGAGACAGTCTTCATCATGCGTGGACTCTCCTTTATGAGCACACCTATCTCTCAATATTGATTGATGCAGTGGACATTTTAAATATGTACGAAAATGTACACGCACGTGTGTGTTGGCACATTCAGTAGCATTCACTTAGGTAGCATTCAGTGCCGAGCAAGGCAACTAGCAAACCTGTCGAAATTACTGATATGCCAGTCAACAGGGGAACTATAAGAGGCCAATAAACAAAAAAAAATCTGGGAAAGCTGGAACTAATTTTATTGATTTACTTACATTGCCATTAACAACATATTAGTTTTTTGCCCCTATAACAACCTGAATCTAGCCGCCACATTAAAAAAATAGCGGCCAAAATCAGTTTTTTTTTTACAAATATTTCGCTTGGGAGGCATTTTATAGCAAACAATGTAAAGACAATAATTAATCTTGTAAAGTCCTGTACAAAAAAGTGCCCTAAGCAATTTTTGCTAGGATGCACCATTTCGGCGCTAGAAGTGCATGCATTTGCATTCCCCCTCATCACCGAGTACTACTTTGAGGCCTATAAAGTAACAAAAGTTTCTTGTACTTTGTTTTAAAGTGAATTCCGATTATGATGGCGAGTTACCAGCTAAAAAAAAAAAAACTAAAAAAAAAACTTAAAGAAAAATATGGAGAAGATATTTATTGTAACTATAAATAGAAACAGAACTCATGTGGTGTGTTTCAAGAAAACTGGACACCGAATTCTTACAAATGCTTGGTATGAAAGTCAAAGAGAAATTGTTTAAATGAAGGGAAGTTGCGGATCGTGAAAACAGCTGCACAAATAATTGCTGAAGATATTAGAGCACAGTTTCACGATAATGATCAATATCCTTCGGCAGATGAGTTTTTTAATAACGTAAATGCATTTGTACTTGTAACACTGAAGTGTCTTATATATACTAACGTTTAAAAAATAAAAAGAGGAGAGACTAAAAATGGGGAAAAAATCACAGCAATTTCACATGCCATTATTTCAGCAGCCAGACTAACATCATTTTTATTACCATTACAAATAAGCCTTGTGGTAAATTTTAGTCAAAAGTACGGTTCTAAGCATCGTCTCAACATTCTGTCCTCGTTAGGACTGCATCGTACGCCGAGGCAGTTATGTTTGAAGTTTCTGCTTTACATCACCCACAAAAGGAACCGCTCACCGATTCATTTGCACAGTTTTTGTTCGAGAATGCGGATGTCAATATTTGCACTTTGGTTGGTTTCAACACTCTCCACAGTATTGGAGGAATGGAGTGTGTTACTCCTACTACTCGTGATCCCACTTCATACCAACTGTTCGCAAGGCTGAAGAAAATCCCACTGGCATTGTCTATATGGCAGTTTGGACATGTTACAATACAATATTTTCAAAGTAAAAGTGCGCAATGCCTGGCAATTATAATGCAAAGATCTATTGTAAACAAATCCATTGTCAAGTAATGTTTCGATTTCAACAAGTGAACTTCAATAGTTGTATGAAAAATGGAAATTAAATTGATAACTGATGTTTCAGATTGGAATAGTTACATGGAAAAAACAACTGCAGATATGAGCTTTGTAAATCCCAAATTTCACACGATTTTCACAGTTCTTAACACGGTAGTTTAGAAGTACAAGAAATTACACCAACAAATTTGCTTTGTGACATTCGATAAGACATTGTATCTTAAGGCCCGAGACATTGTTGAGAAGTGTGGAAAAGACTCAAAACTAAGCAATGTGACAGTACGGCTTGGTGGTTTCCACTTGTTGATATCATTTTTGGGTTCAGTGGGTTACATCAAGAATGGAAGTAGTTTAAAGGAACTGTTTAGTAGTGCCTATGCAGCATTACCTGTGGACAAGTTGTTAAGTGGTTATGTTTATGTAAGAGCACTAAGAGAACATATACTGGTACATGCTGTGCTTCCTGCAATAATTTTGGATGAGACTAACTTCAATGCTGATGAGCAGCCAGTGATTGAATTTACATTTATAGATGGCGACTGTACACAAGCCAATGAAGATGTTTTGAAAAGGGCACTTCAAGGTGGCATTAAAATGCCACCTTGAATGCACATAAGAGTAAGGGAGACTCTTTAAGGCTCTGGGTACAGTATTTCTAAATGGTAACTCTACCAAAACAGTTCATTGAAGCAGAGCAGCCAGGAAATGGGTAATATCGTCTTGAAACCATTCAAAATATGCTTCCATACTTGCATGCCAGTTGTCATTTTTGTATGCAAAATCAGCTCAGTTAAACTTGCAAGACATTTTTAGTTTGAAATAGGAAATAACTTTCAAGGGATATGAAGCCTTTGGCCATAAGAGTTTTTTTCACAATACGTTGGTCAGAAAAGTTTTGGTCTGGAGTTTGAATCGATATAGTGGTTGAACAGACGTTGATGCGATCCATGAAGAGTTGTGTAGGATTAACTTATGGCAGAGGAATAACCGACTCTGTGTTGACTAAGTGGGTTCTTGGTATTCACACGTGTTTAAAAGTCGCAGAAAATAGAAGAATTCTGCAATGTTGCTTACAACACAAAAGAACTGCATGTAGATGCAATAAGGTCTCGCATATCTAGAGATAACCAAGATAACCAAGACGTTCAATTCTTTCATGAGTGGTTCTCATCTCATTCACCATTCCCTGTCTTTGATGGCATTGCCATTAAGCACAGGGTTGACTGGGGACGAAGAAACAAATCCTTATCATGCTTATGATGTTGGCATGTCTTTAATGTCGAGCATCGTTGGTAGAAGTATTACAGATATCAATCTGCAACGAAAGAATAAAGTAAAACCTTAAAACCTCAAGGAACAGTCACACCAGGAGTCAAAATCAGAGATAATGTGTGTCCAGTTGATCCTGAGTTAATTATTATTATTATTTAGCATGAAATCACAAAGGCATTTGAGTGTGAGCTTACTCCATACCACTTATCATTTTTTGTGAGGTAGGAATGCATAAAACGAAGAAACCATCTCTATATGAAGCCTTTACGCCACTAATTGAATGTGAAATATTTGAGAATACCATCTACATCATTGCCGGTAGATTTTGGTTCACAGAGTTGTTTGGCAACAACGAGAACTCTTTAGAATCATTGTAGATAGGCAAACTGAGTATGTAAAGAATCATTTCGGGTCGTCATTGTCTTTGATGGATATCCAGAAAATGTGACTGAAAGTACGAAAAGTACGAAACGCGTTGAACGTGCTCGATGGCGAAGTAATTTCAGTAAAGAAATCATATTGGATGAAATCATGTCTGCAACAACAAATGCTGAAGGCTTAATTGGTGAGTGAAGAGATGTGGGTGGATATTAACATCTAGGTATTGATAGTAAATGAGAAAGAGTGAGGTGAGGTGAGGATGGAGCAGCATCGGAATGAAAGGGCGGGGTAAACGGGAGATCCCCGAGAAAACCCGCTGACCAGCAGCATCGTCCGGCACGAGGCTGAATTGTTGAAATAAGATTTCACAGTAAAGCAGGCTGATGAAGTTGCAAACTCATTAATTGTCAACTCTCTTATTGAGGCATCCTTTGAGAATGAATCGGTTACAATTGTTGGTGAAGATGTTAGACCTTTTGGTTATCCCCATGCCTTAGCTGGACCAAAAACATAATTACTAATGTTAAAGCCACGAAAAGGAATATCGACAACAAAGTGTACACATCAAGCACTGTAAAATATGGCATTATTGTCAGGGAGAACATCCTTTCCCTTCATGCCTTCATGGGTGTGATATTACTTCAGAATTTTACAAGCAGAGTAAACCGAAGTTAGTTAAAGTGCTAGAAAAAAGTATAGAACTACAAAAAACTGCTTCTATTTTTAAAAATGCTGCTGCTGAGCCCTAACACATTGCTGAATCAGGAAGAAAATGTGTTCTTTGACTGTATGGCGGTGGTGAAAGTGAATCTTTACTCGAATTAAGATACCATTATTTTTCAAAATTCGCCGAATAAAATAAATTTCAACCTTGCTTCGTTGCCCTCCACGGAAACTGCTCTTCAGTTTCATTCATTCCGGGCATATTATCAAGTCCAAAGATGGATGGGGAAGGACTTACGACCAACAGACTTGGGCTGGAAAGTCACCACAAATGGACTGACTCCTATCACAACCAATCTAGAACCTGCACTTACAGAGCTTCTCCGCTTCATATTGTGTATTTGTCGCAACGGTTGCACTAAGATTACTTGTAGCAGAGAGAAAGCGGGACTGACGAGCTCACGTATATGCCTGCACTGCAAAGGATTGTCATGCTGGAATTCTGACACTGTTGTGGAAGTGGAGGACTGTAATAATCCTATTGATATAAAATTGGAAGAATTATTATCTTAGCAAAAATAAAATAAGAGACTCGTTTCAACTATAAGTGGAAACATAAATTATTTTATTATGTTCAGTTAAATAATATGTGCGTATTTATTTCAACTTCTATATGTTATTACTTACCTAAATTTCCTTTTTTTTAATTTCCATTTACTTTAAAGGTTTCTTTTATATGCTATATACGGAAATAACGTCCTTTATAAGTAATACTTATTTATTTTTTGTGGAATATCTAGGTTAAAAAGTAGGGTGCAACAAAATATTTTAATTCACTCATCTATAGCGCCAAAATAATGCATCCTAGCAATTTTTTTTTTTTTTACANAAATAATGCATCCTAGCAATTTTTTTTTTTTTTACAATTTTTGTACTGAATTTTTATAAAGATTAATTGTTGTCTTTACATTGTTTGCTATAAAATGCCTCTCAAGCAAGATATTTGCAATAAAAAAAACTATTTTGGGCACCATTTTTCCAATATGGCAACAAATCCGGAGTGGTAAAGGAATGCAAAATCAGTATGTTGTTAATGACATTTTAAAGAAGACAATAAAATTTGTTCTACCTTTCCGTAATTTTTTTCTTTATTGGGTTCACTATTGACTGGCCTATTACGTCTATAACAAAATTTTATTTATTGTAAGTTTACCCTTAATACTCAGCAGTATCCCATAACTTTCAATGTGTTTATTTGAATTTACGCATTTGTTGTGCTCACCCTGTAAAGAATCGCAGTATCAAGTATCACTCACATCTCGAGGATATTAACAAATATGGAAGAGAAATAATATTAACTTCTCTCCCGGCATCCTGAATGATACCTCACACCGGTGGAAAGATTTAGTAGATTGTACGTTCGGCCGAAATACAATGTAAAAGAAAGGTAGGTCGCGAGGTTAAAATTGCGACTCGCGTGTTCTGCACTCGACAAGCGTTGATCAACTTCTGTTGCACGATAATTAAGGGCCGTGCCTTTTACCTAACCAAAGTATCTTCCGGAAACTTAATTGCACCACCGAAAACTGCCCAATCAGTGCGACATGTGATGCAGTCATATCTAAAAATAGCACAAACATGCTACTGTGACTTTGGAACGCTCGCAACACGGGTGCGCAACCCTCGTCATCCTATCTATATTGCACAATATTACAGCAGCCAACTACATGTTCAAAGTTAACTAGAAAAAAATAGTACTACATAACCTTAAAATCATTATTATTCCACTGATGTTCACCGGACGTTCGAAAACTACCGTTTCGGTTGATTCCGTTGAACCGATTGATCCACCAGTTCAAATGACCTGAAAATCCAGTGGATCTGGTGGGTATGCATCAAAACATCAACCGATGAATTTTCTAACGCTATTTATAAATAATAAAAGTTAACACATCCTCATCTCGTAATTTTCAAACATTCCAAAATATACAAAAGTAATTCGTAGGTCGAGTTTTGCAAATGGGCTATAAAAACTTCAGAATTTGTGTGTAGTGACATTAATTTGCATTTGGAAGCAGACGAAAATACTGCTGAAAATCAACATGATGTTCGAAAAACGCTTCAATCACTGGTGGATCCATCGATGAATTTCCGAAAATGCAGGTTGTCAAATGACTTAATGAAATTATACATTTTGAAAATCGAAAACACATCAAATAAATACATATTACTATTAGGACAAAGTTTTAAACACTGAATAAATAATATTAATTCCCAAAAGTATACAGAAAATTAATATTTTCTGAGCATATAAATTACTACTGCCTGCATCATTACAACCCATATTACTTGAAGTGGTTCAAATGCTAGATATAAGTTCAAAGTGTCAATTAATTCTGCATATAAAAAATTATAAACATTTAATGTTTTTTTTTCCAAATTCAACTGCAGGTAAAATGTTTATATTACCTTTATCACACGACCAAGTTGTACTCTTCACAGGTGTCTGGGCCTAGGGTGACATGAGCAATGGTGAAGGGCCACACCCTGTGAGATATTCGGTCTAGATTTCCTTCCATCATAAATATGAGTTCGTCCAGGTACCTTACATCTTGCATTTCATCCACCAGAGAACGTGCTGCTTTTGTGAGGCGACTTGTTGTCACTATAGCTGCCTGCAAACAAAAGTCACATTAGACAAGATTATTGTAATAGTTACTACATATTTCAACATGCTACACATAAATGCAAATGTACCTACATGTGTTAAAACAAAGAATTTTTGTTTGTGTACATTGATTTGGGCGCTAGGTTTACAGATGCCATAAATTAGAACGTCTTAGATTATCTAAAGTTCTATGTTTTCTATCACATTTTGCTTAAAGCTTTAGGCATGAAACAGATTGCACATTATAAAAAAAAATGTCACCTAACACAATGTATTACGCATTTGTTAAAAAAATTATATGGAATTTACTTTTTATGGTACACATGTTTTTTTCAAGCTTCCAGCATAAGTTTTTAAAATATATTTAAAATCCAAACTCGAATTATTATAATAATTATTAACTTCAGACAAATAGTACCGTTATAGATCTTTTACAGTATTTGCAATTATATTACTGTAAGCTATGTTCCTCCAATTCATATAAGCAATAAATTCCGAAAAAAAAAAAAATTTAAAAAAAATTGTATTGATATTGAAATTTGGTGTTTCATTTCCTAATAAGTTGGTTGCATGGAAAGATAGCAAGCTCTTAACAGTAAGTGGACATGTGTTAAAAAAAAGGAAATTATAAATTCATAATTAAGTTTTTAAGCCACTTGCTTATAAATTATTTTTGACGAAGTTCTGATTCAAGGGGTTTTCCGGAAGTTTGTGACCTGGCAACACTGAACCGATTCTGAGGAAGCGATTCTATGGCTGGCCACCTGTGAAGGCAGGTTTGTTTAGGTGAGCAAAACCAATGAGCGGTTATCGTTATTTCTTGCTATAAAAGTTCAACTGTGAGGTTTATTACAATTTAAGGAATCTTAGGGATGGGTCAAACAGTTACTTTCATGTAACACGTACCATCGTTCCAGTCCCAAGTAAGTAACACGTTCTAGTTATACATTATTTTTGTAACAGGTTACTGTGAAACATTTCTCGCCTGTCCCGATGTTCGGGGAAATGACGATTACGTTGTTCAATGTTCCGAAGCTAGGCGTTCCATGAAATAACACTAGTGCATGTGCACGGTTGCAAACTAAAATATTCCAAAAATAAATTTTCCGCATGCGCACAGTTGCAAGCCGAGACATCCAAAAAATAACTTTTACGCATGCGCACAGTTGCAAAAAGAGACGTCCCAAAAAATAACTTTCACACATGTGTAATGTTTAGTTGCTTGGTGTGGTGGGGGAAGTTAAACAGTTACAAGCCAGAAATTTCCAAAAAATAACTTTTACACTTGGTTTAAATATGGCAATCCAAGACGTTCCAAAAATAATGGTATAAACAATGGAACGTGTTATTCGTGTAACACGTTACCTAATTGTAAGTTTATTATAACCGTTACGTTAAATAACGTCCATCTCTAGCAGAAAGTAATGTGCAGTATCAGTGAAGAAGTGAGTGCCCAGAAACGTCTGTGAACGATGAGAATATTATGGGAGCAGACATGGTTGAAAAAAGAAAGATGTTTGTTGATTTATGAATTATGAGCTAAATTGAATTTAAGTGATGACAGGATTTTCTTTGAAGAGCGGAAAAAGGTCCTGTAGTCTTGAACAGAATAAACACTGCTGACAAGTCATGGATCATACTAACGTCTGTTGGCTGGGTGGTGTGTTAAGGGAAATTTTGAGGGGCGGTGAAAAACATTGTTAGGTGGCTTGTGGATTTGGATACCCGACTAGGTGCCAGACACCGTCGGCAGGCGGTGCCAATTGTTACTTACGGCGGGCTGTTCACCCGGACGAACGTAGACCCTCGGTGAAATGTTGGAAGAGTCACTCGCTCCTGATAATTACACAGAAAATACTGTGGGCCTATTCAGGCTTAGGACGTCTTAGATTATATAAAGTTCTATGTTTTCTATCACATTTTGCTTAAAGCTTTAGGCATGAAACAGATAGCACATTTAAAAAAAAATGTTAGTGTGAGTTAATACAATTCACCTGACACAATTTATTACACATTTGTTTAAAAAATAACATGGAATTTAATTTTGATGGTACACATGTTTTTTTCAAGCTTCCAGCAAAAGTTTTTAAAATATATTTAAAACCCAAACTCGAATTATTATTATAATTATTAACTTCAGACAAATAGTGCCGGTATAGAGCTATTGTAGTATTTGCAATGATGTTACTGTAAGCTATGTTCCTCCAAATCATATAAGTTATAAAAAAAAAATTGTGCTGATATTGAAATTTGGTGTTTAATTTCCTAATAAGTTGGTTGCACGTAAAGATAACAAGCTCTTAACAGTAAGTGGATATGTGCTAAAAAAAANGTTTAATTTCCTAATAAGTTGGTTGCACGTAAAGATAACAAGCTCTTAACAGTAAGTGGATATGTGCTAAAAAAAAGGAAATTATAAACTCTTAATAAAGTTTTTAAGCCACTTGCTTATAAATTACTTTTGACGAAGTTCTGANAAAAAAAAGGAAATTATAAACTCTTAATAAAGTTTTTAAGCCACTTGCTTATAAATTACTTTTGACGAAGTTCTGATTCAAGACTGATTAAAAGCTCTGAGTTGAGCATACTGGCTGTTAGGTAATTTACATGGAACTGGGGTGAAGGCGGGTTATATGGGACCCATACCCCGAAACGCCCGAAGGCAGTTCTTGAAATAAAAGACACGAAGTCTGAAAACTTGCATGTAATTACTATTGCACAGAAACACTTGCATCACTCTAGATGAACACTTTATACGGAATCTGGCCTGCGGTCCGCCAGATATGCAAGACTGCGAAAAATACACATTTGTGCATAGGAGTGAATAATTGGTGCATTAAGGAAGAAGGGATGGCGTCTCCAGGTGCAGAAAGAACAGGTTCCAGTAAGTGACATTAGAGTATTAGACTATTGAAGCTAAAGGTGATTGGCGTGAAAACTTGAAGGCATCCGGAGCGTGATGCGTTGTTTGCTGACCTCTTGAGACACTCGACGGCGACTGACTGGCGAGCTCGCGAGGCGCGGACTATGGCGGCACGCGGCTCGCCCTGCACTACTTTCTGCTTATCTGTAACTTGCAACAATTTAAAGGTCATGAACAATTGCATGATAACTTAACAAAATAAAAACATAAATATTCCCTGAATAAAAACAGTTACAATCTACACTTGGATGGTATGAAATGAGGGTGAAACAACTGAGGTTAAAAATACATGAATTTGAGAATTACAGAACAAAAACCCTGAAATGCTAGCAGGGGGTCTCTGAACGTTTACACTCTTAGCGTGTCTTTCTTTACTATAAAATACTTGCTTTGAAATTACCATACAAATTATATACGCCGGGTCTAACCCACGCCCGCCGGGGGTATGCGGTTGCATAGCACTGCTCTGCACTTTCACACACGCACTACATTCGTATCGGCACTCACGGAGTGCTTCAGCTACACAAGTGCGGTTGATACGGTGGACGCGCGGCGTGGAAAACGGTCTAAAGGGCAGGACGTCGTCCTGCGTCAATACATTACATTATGGAGGCCCAGTAACTCACCACCTCCCAAAATTTCTTGGGTTTTTGGTCCCTCAAAGAAGTTAAATTTATATTTTGTTTTTCAATATCCATGGAATATAACTGCAGCACTGGGTTCCAGAGAAACAAACTGTAGACAGAGATAACGTATTATGCTAATGTTCTTTGGAAGATTGCAGTTCACAAAAGAAGACTTTAACTGCGTCATGAATGTTGCNGATAACGTATTATGCTAATGTTCTTTGGAAGATTGCAGTTCACAAAAGAAGACTTTAACTGCGTCATGAATGTTGCACGACAGGCTATGGGCGCTTTAAAGAAACTTATTAGGAAGACTCTTGGCTCATCCTCCATACAGTCCAGGCCTAGCGCACTGCAATTTGTGGACCTTTTCAACTCTTAATAATTATTTTAAGAGGAAGTGAGTTTAGTAAAAACCAGGAATTAAAACCTGGCTTATTCACTATTTTACACAAACTCTCAGAAAAGAGTCTTGTTTGAGCCCCTTGGAAAGAGGATATGTATCCTGGGTAAATTTACTTGGCTCTCCACATGATGGCGCCACGGGCAAAAAGGAGCAATTACAGATCTGTTGCTTTCAAAAGTACCTACTCACTTTACCAAGAACAGCCTTTATTTTACTATTAAAGGTACCGTAAGGGGGGTCACTTCGTGACAGGGTGGGTGACTTAGTGCCACTAATGTTTTTCATTATTGTTAATATTTTCTTTCATTTCATAGATGTTTCAAATGTTCAGTGGTTAAATTGGCACCAATAAATATCTGAAACATACAGCTAAAATAAGAGGTGTTTAAATACCATTTAATGAATCACAAAGTCATCCCACATGTGTTACAAAGTGATCCCTGCTTAGGGTAATGAGAAAAATATTGTGAACCTGAACATTCCGCAACCAAACAGAAAGATCGTGACTCATAAAATCTGCTTACATGTGAACAATATGGTTGGTTCTGTCATGCTCTGTCTATTCAGCATGATCGACGTAAATGTAAATAAATCTTTAAGGTTTATTCTACAGGTTAGGAAGTTCAATTATTTTAGTATGGCAACTAAAATTTTTCACCACCAGCGTGTACTGATGTCGCATGTGTAGCATATTCATCCATTTTGTAAGTAAATGGGATATATGCTTCACCTTTCAAATAAAAAGAAAAAAACGAACGAGATACAAGCCTGTGCATTTTAATAAGCCTGTAACTTATAGTTGCAATTTTCGTGAAAAATTCCGATTTGTATTGTGCTAGAAACTTTATAAAAAAATAAACTTTATTCTTTGCACTAATGTGGAAGTGTAATGAAATAAGTTCACACATTGTTTAATATTATGTCATATACAGGTTTTAGCAAAATATCGCCTTACACAATTACTTTATTTAAATGGGACAAACGAAGAGGAAAAAATATTGACGTGGTTAAAAATATAATTATAAGGGGTTTCCTGCGCAGTTTTATTAAGGGAAAGGAGAACATTTAAAAGTTATATTTGATTACAGTATTGAAGTAAGCTTGCCTATGAATGCTCGAAGCCAAACACTGTTGTATTTCTACTATTTGCTCCCGTAAACACCATTGGAGGTCGTGAACATGATGTAGGACGACATCTTGCCCTCCAGACAGTCTTGCGTCCATCACCGCCTCAACACCTCAACTGCACCAGTGCACAACAATGTAGTGCCACGAAGGCGCGAATGTAAGTGGGCGTGTTATGATCAGTCTGTTTTACACCCCTTCCGGCGGGATGTTGGATCCTGCGAGGCGGTATGAGAATATTGTCTGCATACAAGTTAAATAAATAAAATTATAGTTGTGTAAACCAAAGGAATTACAATTATAATCATTTTAAAGTCAATTTAATTTCCATGTCTCCCTGAGCCGATCCAGTTAAAATGGTGGCCTCCACTGCATTGCGATTTAGAGCTTTGACTAGCAGGCTAGTGCCATTACAGAGTTTCGGTGGCTTCAAATTTCTGAGCAACATAACAGGAGTGCCCACACGCAGTATAGTTCTATGGTATGGGAGACCCGGTGGATTTAGAGTGTTCAAAAATTCTACTAGGTAATGAACTACTTCGTCTGTATTTACTACCATAAGCATCAAAATGACTATTTGATAGATTCTGTGTAAAGCGAAGTGCTTTAACAGATAACCTTCATTATTTTTTTTTTACATATAGGTTACTGTTTCCATAAACTTCAAAAACAAAATTATATATTCTTCTTGCTGTGACCAACTCACACAATTCACTGTATGTTGAAGGTTGAATCATATCGGCATAGTACTTGTTTGGTGTGCTGTAGTTGTCGTCGCTACTATCGTGTGACATCAAAGAACATTCATCCAAGTATTTACCACAAAATTTACAATTTGTTCACGAATGCTGATTACAAGTTCTTGTGTACCGAACATAAAAAAAAGAGACGGAAATAGACAAGACTTTGACCCCGCCCCCATTTCACCCCTTTAAGGGTTGCATTCTGAAAAATTCTTCCTTAGTGGCACTGCCTACATTACATAATAAATGTTTCCTCCAAATTTCATGTTTTAGGACCAATGGTTGAGGCTGGGCGTTTATGTGTCAGTCAGTTTTTCTTTTTAATCTATACATCATGTATAATGGTTGGATAAAAAAAGAGTACTGTACATGTTTTGCCAAAGCATTCAAATTAATTTTACAGAAAGAAAAGTAGAAATTATAATTTTGAAACTATCGTCTATAGAGTTGTATATCAATTGAACATATATTTGAAATTGTTTTTTTTTATATTCATACACATTTATTATATCAAAAATTTAGCCAATAAAATACCATTATTGTGTAAAACAGTCTGTTGAAACCTTTTTCTTCGTAAACTGTATTATAATTGATTTCAGTATCTTAAGTCGCATATTTTTTAATGTTTTGCAAATATTCCTTAAATGTAGTGATGCAATCCCGATTCTTTCTCTACCCTTGTTGCTACTCTATCTCCTCCTGCCAGTCACTGCATCGGTGCTTGGCCAAAGTAGCANTGATTTCAGTATCTTAAGTCGCATATTTTTTAATGTTTTGCAAATATTCCTTAAATGTAGTGATGCAATCCCGATTCCTTCTCTACCCTTGTTGCTACTCTCTCCTCCTGCCAGTCACTGCATCGGTGCTTGGCCAAAGTAGCATGGCCAACAACACAGTTCATAAACAGCAACTTTGTGCGAAAAGTTGTGATTATACGATTATTCACCATAAGCCATTGCATTAAGGCTTCATTAAATCGCCAGAAATCCCGAGTGATAGTGCGAATGAAGGCCAAGTGAGTTGTGACGTGTTACATGTGTTCTTGTAGGAAACCACGAGCACGTAGTTTTGTAACAGCGAGCCAGGCCCAAATGATCATGTAAGCATATTTAATTATTAATTATGTGTTGTGAACAGTCTCGTTAGGAGGTATTTAAGGTAGAGATAACAAATTGTGAGAAGTTACGTGTTAATGCTATTAGTGGTGCTGCACTTCTCTAAGCGGTTTGATGTGATGCCCCAAATTATTTTGTAAGAGTTTTTTTATGCGTTGAGGATAATTTAGTGTATAGTTGATTTTATTGCTACCATTAGACTTTAATAGCAACCACAACCGAGACTGAATTAATAAACGTTTATTGCCAAATTGCAAAACAAGGCATTTAAAAGATAAATCAAATCAAGAAATGCTCTCGTTTAATGAGTGCTAAACTACCACGTAATTATCATTGAGGGTTGTGCTTGTTTGCATGCTAGTGGACGACATCACGCCAAAGGAGAGGCAGTCTGGCTCCAGCAGGCATAAAGGGTGGCACGCGTACCGCCACTCGGGGGCCTTCATCTTTGTTTGTATCACCCCAGTGTAGTCTATATTGACAAATCCAAAACAATTGCATTCTCATTCATCCCAGTGCAGACTACCTGCCACGTTGGTTTAATTATTCAATAAGTTTGTCGTCTGCATGTCGTTTTGATTTCGTGTAATGGCTAATGCCAAGTCACAGTGGCAAGCTTGCTTTATTTACTTCTGTCACTGACACAGTTTATATCAATATACTTTGAACATGTGGGCGTGTGTGTTTTTATTATTCTATGTCCGTCAACTGGGGACTTTAGGGCGGTGGGGACTTAAGTTATCTGTGTGTGCATTTCATTAATTGGCTCTTTTTGTAACGTGAATACATCACCCGCAGTGGTGTTTGGCAGTAAGTCAAACCACCAAAAACTCATCCGCGAGGAATATATACGTTCAGAGAACTGTAGCCAGGGTCTTCGACTACGTCCCAAGATAAGGAAGTCTCGTGCTAGTCCGAGTAAGTGACACCACTGATTAGCTGGCGCACAGGGAACAGCATCGTGTAGGGATTTTTCTGCACCTTCCATCCCCACCAGGTACCAGACCCATACCTACCGACACCAGAGCACCATGCCTAGTTCTGTGATATACCCCAATACACATCATTCGTGTATATCTTACATTTATGGGATTGTGAAATCAGTATGTTACACAGGCTTAAATATCCTGAATATTTGTTGGATATTGTTGCGAATACAACGGAGCCTGCAGAGAGGTGCCTGAGCTGAATGGGTATGGGTGTTTTGAGAGACGTGGGTAAACAGACCTGCCGCACCGAGAAACGAGGACGACGCCGCGTACATAAGCCACGCACGAGACTGGGACAATGTCTTACTTAGCCGTGCCGCGGGAGCCTGTGCCAGGCGGGCAGACTGTACCAGCACCTAGCGAGAGCCCTCGATCGAGTACCGTCTACAAGTCTGCATAAAGAATACAGTGGTAAGTGTTGAGTTCGTCGAGTGTGTCGGTTAGGGTTTATTAGCAGCTTGGTAGCAAACCGTTCATCATTTTCAGTCATTCAGAAATATTGTTGAGAATGATAGATTGTAATGAATTACTGGCTACCTTTCACGAAATATATGTAGAGTCAGTTAATGAGAATTAAAGTAATAGAGTGGCCTCAGTCTTATTGAGTCATTTTACTCTTTCTGACTAGCGTTTTAACCCACATGAGCACGCGCAAACCATCGGTTAATGCTGATACCTTACATTTAAACTGTTATATCTAGCTATTGGTAGGGACTGGAGAATTTAGCGAATTCGTTTTAAGACAAGCTAGACTTGAAACACATATATGTTTGCAATAGGCTCACAATTTACTAGACACGCCCATGTGAACTCTGAGCCAATAATATACATGCATAGAAACAAGCACCGCATTCCGTGGCACCCGGTCTGAGGTAAAACTGGCTACACACTTGGGCAGCAGCCAATGAACAAAGAGCTGAGGCTAGAAAATGCATAGCACCGTGGAGTCCAGCCTACACATAGTTTAAAACGCTAAATTTTCCAGTCCCTAGCTATACGTAAAAAAATGTCACTCTACCAGAAATACTAGCAAGATTGGATTATGTTACATTGAAAATCCATTGACGGTATGTGTAGTTACAGTGAATCAAGCATTCCCGAGCTCTCAAGTGACCATTTGTACCGCTGTGGTCAACAGTCCATCTGGACAAAACCGTCCCTTCGTCAACCATTTCACCAGCGAGTCAGGTACAAACCGACAAAAAGTTCGGAAACACATGACCTCACTGTCGTTGACTACACGAGTCAAGCAGCCTTCTTTCTTTATTTACCTCAAGAAGAAAGGAGTCCCCCTGATTAACATCGCCATCAAGCATCACAACCATTGGAGGGAATGCTGAGGCATGTCGCACCGCAATGCTCGGCGTCTCTATCAGAGATGCCGGGCATTATCCCATCAGCAATGATTATGAATATATACAGCTCTGAACTGGCGTGTAGTGTTTTAGTTACATTGAGTGTACCTATGGGACTTTCAGTGGTGACCCTATTATTTTATTGGTGGAAAGTCTGTAGGAGGGTTGTATGTATCTGATGCGTATATTCTGAGATGAAATACAGAGCTTTGAAAAAGCCGTTCTTAGCCGTTTTGGAGTACTCTGAAAGGGTGTTTCTAAAGTGCATCACATTTTGAAAGTACTAAACAGCCCTCGTCTGAAGTGTATGTTCTTCGTAGATCAGCATATTGGACGCTCGTTTAATAGTTTCGTGGAAAAACGTGTATTTCAAACACTCTGCAAAGTAGTTCAATCGCCAGGTAAACAGGAGCCTTAAGGTTGTTTGGCGTTAAATTCAAAAGCATTTTATTCATGACGAAAAATAAAATAACAGCTACGAGAACAGAAACGAATCGAAACTCATTTTGGTGCTATCATGCCAGTTGATATTGATAATTTCTTTATCTTCTGGTAGTATAGCAAGAGTTACATTGTGTATCACGAGATCACTGTATGATGTTTTGCAACCAAAAGCCCTTTTAAATAAACGTTGTAATTTTAGTTTTGATTCGCGGGAAATAAAAAATAGTTAGAAGTGTAAAAGACTGTATAGAGAAGTAGTCAAAATGTTAAAAGACAATTTATGGTTTTATAAGTCAAGTGATTAGCTGATGCAGTTAACAGTTTTAAGGATACGTATGATTTAGGTGATAATTTTGATAGGGATATAACATACGAAAATTTTCCATAGAACATTTTGAAACAGGCAATGATGTTTTTTAGTACATTTTTATGAAACGTAACGAAACTACTGGAATATGTGATATTACGGTAGTTTCGTTATGATCTTATCGATCACTGTGCTGTGTAACTTATTTAAGTATTGCGAAATAAATAAGGAATGAGGTAAATTTGGCTCTTACATTTATTTAAAACGATCACATGGCAATTGAGGACCTAGTCCAAGAATGGTAATAAAATATTTCAAACGCCCGTGAACAAGTTAATAGGTTAAGATAGGTATGTGTTTTAGTAAAATGACCGAGTAATATAGTTATAAATATTAATACATTAAACATTTCAAATATTTGCAATGTTTTTAATACAAATTGGTTTAATGATGACATTTTAAGTTATTTGTACATACACGTAAGTAGTTATAATAAAACTACGCGTAGCAAATAATATACTAATAATTAAACTTATTTTGTTATGAAAATCGAAATGATATACATTGAAAATGATGTTATTAGTTATTAATGTTTCGTATTTATTTTATTTCCTTGAATCGTTCTTTGGAGTTCACGATGTATGTTTACTCGTTGGAGAGAATAATCGCAGTGTAAACAAATGTAAAATAGGTTAGAGATCATATTTTAATACAGACCTTTATATACAAAGTAAATATGCCGTATCAACATAAAACGATTTTAATTATTTCATATTATCTCAAAAGAAAATGTATGGTTTTTTCAGCTTGTACCGAAGTGAAATATTACATCATGCATAAAAACAAAAGACGATAGGAGTAAGTTTATATTACAAACTACTCATAACATTTCTCATGAACATAACATCACAATGCTATAAATATATGCTTTCTAAATGTAAAACCGCTGTATCGCTACTAAACGCTAAAATATTAATATACTAAATGGTAGATTCGAACATGGTCTAAATGGACAGTGTGCCCTTTTCCCTCTAATCTGAGCGATCGTTTTCCCAAACCTTCCTTTTTTTTTTTTTCTTCGGGACACAGACATCTCATTTTAAGTAAAATTGCACCTGCACCTATGGTAGAAAATACGAATAAATAAAAGCAATGATATATCAAGCACAAATTTATTATTTAGTATAGTATATTCATGGTTACTTCCAATTTTTCTGAATCCCTGCTAAAGTTCTGCCTTCAGGCTTTTTCTCCAGCTCATGCAAACAAATCTTAACCAGGTATTAAAAATGACACCAAAAGGACCACATACCTCATTCGTGCGCACTCAGTTTAGTAATATTTAGCATGAGAACTATTTCTTACTAGTTACTAACACGTTCTTACCAACTTACTAACAACAACAACTTACCAATAACACACCTATTTCCTCTTTTTTTTAATTCATATTTGGCTGAAGATATGGCATATAAGACTGAAGCTTCGGTATATCAGTGTAATAAACGTACATTACATTATAGAAATGAATGTCGATAATATCCGACGATGATACCGGCAGCTTTACAAGTACAGAGAAAAAAAATTGTATAATACTGTTGGCGAAAATTGGGGATCCGTAATGCTACTTAGGAAAACCACAATCATAGCGGACACTGAAATTCCCCAGACAGAGACATATGCGCAAATATCACCGTAAATCGCCAGCTGGAATAAGCACTAAGCAAAGCAATATAGCTCCACTAACCGTGCAATGACTGTAGAAGAACAATCTTAGATATTAGATAGAAAGGCAACTCTGAGCAGAAATGGGTGGATAGTGGTCGCTTCACCTCGGAAAGCACTCGGACTTCCGAAAAAGTGCTACAAGGCCGTTTGGAAAGGGCGGGAAGAGATAAAAAACAAAAGGTGAAAGTACAATGTTACGCGCAAAAATACAAGTACATGGTGATAGGTGATATAGGTGAGATATCATGATAATGATGGACTACGATCCACTGGATATTTTGCGCATCAGAACTGACTAGTACCGGGTAATGGGCACGAACCATTACAGTTCCGAACGCATTGCCATATGAACTCTACGGTTTAGAGTGCCTTGCCTGCCACTTAAAAACATTTTTGGTTATGAGAGAGAAAAACAACTAGCATTCGTCAGCGTTAAAACTTCTAAATAACAAATGAATTCCGGTATCTATGTATTTATTTTCCCGCTTTAAGACATGTAAATTTATCTAGAGTGTGTTAAACTGAAATATCAGATAAAATAATAAATTATCAACTCAGAATAACTGCAAAGTAACCTATAAGTAAGCAAAACATTAACCCTTAGCATGAAATATTATCTAATCTTAACTGAGAATTTAAAGCTACTTGCAGTTACTTATAGTACAGAATTTAAACCATACTTACAGTTTTCTCAGTTACTTCTTTGCATTTAGGCTAACACAGTCAAACTTACAAATTATTTTAACCGTTACATTATATGAAAGTATTCGCAAATAAATGTTTCGAGCAGTATTTTAATTTTAAAATAAATAATTACTATAAAAAATTATATATTCTTANCATTTAGGCTAACACAGTCAAACTTACAAATTATTTTAACCGTTACATTATATGAAAGTATTCGCAAATAAATGTTTAGAGCAGTATTTTAATTTTAAAATAAATAATTACTATAAAAAATTATATATTCTTAAAAAAAAGAGCCTTTTCTACCCCTAACAAATTATTTTCAAGAAATGCCAGAACTGAGTATGAAAAGATTTAAATAAAATACGTAATAAGGTGCAAGACAGTTATTTACAGGTGTTGTTTAAGTGCTGGGTACGTTTTAAGGATTTGTCAAAACTCAAGTATGTATAGATTTAAAACGCAAAAATTAATGCAAAACAAACAGTATTTAATTCCAAACCGTGGCTGCAAAATGCAAAATAATAATAATAATAATAATAATAAATAAAAAATATTGGCGGTTTTTATTACGTATAAAGATAATATAGATGTTTACTTATTTCCTTTGTCGCTTCAATTTTTCTTGGCCATTACTTCAGTGTATATTTGTGCCATATATTGCCTTGATTAATTTGACAAACAGGCACATTCAAATTCAATCAGTGAACGCTTTTACTAGAAAATAAAGGTTCAAAAACTTGCAGAAAATATTTAGTTAGCACAAACAGTATATTTTGCATACATACACACAGGATGTATCTAAATTCGACCGAAGAACTTCGGCTGCAGGTAAATTACAAAAACGTAGTTGAAAACATATACTTCCTATCGTCTCAAAAGTGAATTCTTAGAGCGGCACACGTCTTTGAAGTTGGACCTGAAACACTAGTTTATTGCAAATATTGGAAAAAATATCGAAGATGGAACACTGAGTGTCTGGATAATCGGTAACTGAACAAAAGTCTGCAAACACAACACCTGTAGCTGTCATCAAATAATTTCTTGTAAATAATCAGTTACTACCCTTACTTCAAACCAACCTATATTACGCGATAACAAATTATGGATTTAAATGATGTATAATTAATCCTTATATCACAATAAACAAAAAAGGTAGTCTTTAGTAAATATTCTAAGCCTCGGAGTTTTCGAGCAGTTCGTGTTTTAATTTGAAAATAATACTAAATTATTAAATCATTAACCTGCAGCCGAAGTTATTCGGTAGAATTTTGATACATCCTGTGTACACATACAAGATGTCTTTGAACAACATGGCAAAATTGAAGCCATGGCATCTATGGGCCGGAAATGTTCGGAAAATTCATCTAGTATTTTTTAATTTAAATTGAACGTAGCAGAGCAACGGGGAGTCAGCGTCTGCACGTTTCTGCGGGCACAGCAAGTTGCGTATCACGAAGACGAACGGAATCATATTATTAGCTGCGATGGAAACGTATACTCGCATGTAGACGATCCCGTCCATTCCGCTTAATTAATGTGTTACGTCCCAACACATCATTAAGCGAACACTAGTAATTTTTCACTCGCATGAAAAAACCATGTAATTTCACTCTACAGTATCACAAAGGCAAAACATTATTTTAAAAAAACGAATGAAAACGACCGGGATTTTAAATTGATACGTGGTTTTCTACAACTTTCAATATTGAACAAATTCAATACGTTAGGCTATCTTTGAAAAGAATTTTCAGGGTGTCATCAGAACATAAAGAAGAACATTTTCTTGGGAATTTTAACGTGGTTTGACCGTTTTTCAATGTCACTTTTAAATAAAATTCAAAGGCAAAATATTTGGAAATGAAAAACTTACTGCTGATGAGCCAAGTGTTTGATTTCAATGAAATTACTAAAATGCTATGACTTTAAATATCGTGTTAAAGTAACTTTTTGAAATTTTTACGAATTTAGATTTTAATTTTAAATGTTCATATTTACGTTTTGTAAAACACGGTAAATATTATTATTCCAAAAAATTTGCAATTTTATTAACTTATTATTGATATCACTGCAGTAAACCATTAAGTATACTCATAATGTAGAAAAAAACATTCTGACTCTTGCCCCCTTCGTTGCCGCTATGTCATGTCAATATAGGGAGGTTCTACGCCACAGAGGCGATAGAGTTTATCCATAGACGTAAATTCAGTTGGATTCCTTCCCATACGATGACCTACCCACATATGTTCTTGAGATAGAAAGCACAGGCTGAGTTTCAGCCATATCCTTCTTGAACTTGTTGGGTATAAATCCTCATGCATGCATAAATAAAACCATTTGCACCGTAGAGCGGTGGTTGAACAGTCATTTAGATGTTAAAAACCGACGGTGCAACGACATTTTTACATAGGACTGCTTAATACAAAGTAATACAAGGTGGGAAATGAAAAATGAACACCACTAAAGAGGTGACGTAGAAACACTATATGCGCAGGGGGCACTCATAGAGGGCAGTACATGCAATGATCAACAGTGCTGTGCTGTGGGTAGAGTAGGAACAACGTACTAGGCATAACACCGCTGAGCCCAATACAACTGTAGTTGACTCGGTGAAAGAGTAGTCTGTTGTTTCAAGCATCAGAATGTGTGTTGTAAGCATTGTAGACATGCCACGATGGCATAGACGAGCAAACTTAGTGCAATTAATGAACCTTGAATGAGTTCGTATTGTGGGACTGAGGGAGGCTGGATGGTCCTAATTGCCCAGCGCATAGGACTTGAAATGTCAGCTGTGCATCATTGGTGGTGCCGGTGGTTCAACGATGGTGCAAATACTCGTCAATATGGTTCCGGGTGGCAGCGGCATGCGGATTCCCGCCTGGACCGCCGTATCAGACGAGCAGCCATTGCTGATTGCATGGCGATCGCTGTGCAGATAAGGGCCACTGTTGCACCCAAGGTGTCAGCTACGACCATCACCAACCGTTTGCTGGACTCTGGGCTATGGTCAAGGATGCCGCTCGTCAGACTTCCTCTCACACCTCATTACCTTGCAGCTCGTCTCGGATGCTGTCGCGAACGATGCAACAGGAGTGATGAATGGCACGGAGTTGTGTTCAGTGATAAGAGCAGATTCTGCGTTGGCGCCAGTGACAGTCGTTTACGAGTTTGTGCATCGACCAGGAGAGCAGCAACAACCAGAGTATATAGGGCTGTAACATGCAGGACCAACTCCTGGTATCATGGTCTGGGGGGCAAAAGCCTACATGCAATTACCGTATGCCTCTGGTGTTTGTTGAGGGAACACTGAACAGTGAATGCTAGCTCCAGAACATCATCAAGCCCATTTTGATGTCATTCCTACAACACCAAGGAGACGTCCTCTTTCAGTAGAACAATGCCCGTGCACACACGTCTAGTGTTACCCAACGCGCACTCGAAGGTGTTCGTCAACTCTCCTGGCCAGCACGATCACCAGACCTGCTCCCATTGTACATGTGTAGGACATGATGTGACAGCGTTTGGTGTGGTTTGCAATACCGGCAACAAACCTACACCAGTTGCAACAGGTGGAATTAGCGTGGAACACTATTCCCCAAGATAACATCCGATACCTTTATGATCGTTTCGACGCACGACTGCCGGACTGCATCGTCGCTGAAGGCGACTACACAAGATATTGACATTGTTGTTCAAGACACTCTGTAGTCTCTATCCATAGGTGTATGACCCTGTGATCATTATCATATATAGTGTACAACCTGTATAGTTTTTCGATAAAAGCTCCATTCATGCGAGACCATTGCATCTGGGTGTCCATTTTCCATTTTCCACTAGTGTATTAGAAATGCGATTCAGGCGAACATATAAAAACCAATAACAATTACATCAGATTTCGGCGCATTTCACAAATATATATTGCGCAGCGATAAACTGAATATTTACTAAAAATTCTGAAAATGATTTTTTAGATAATTGATAACCTGAAAACTCTCTGGACATGCTGGGCATCAAGCTCACGACCTTCTGAGTTCCAGCAGGCAGACTTCATAAATTTTGTAACTTCAGGATAAAAGGTGAGTTAACAATAATAATTCTGAATATTACTTTTGCAACAGTTTTTGACTCCAGTGTCATTTAAATATAGTGGTTTATCTCCGGTATCTGTGATTTATCTTTATGGATAAATCCGGATGGCGTCCATCTTTGGTAAAATACTTTTAATTTTCTCGCCACACGTATTTTCTCTCAGTTTAACAAGCACATGCAGTGAAAAGGCTGAGTCATTACCACCATAATTAAACAAAACCATTTTTAGATGGCTTATGCAAATGTCATTCTTTAAATCAGCTAAATTTAAAGTTAAATTACATTTCATATTAAATGTTTATTTCGACATACTCAAAGATTATTACAAAAAAATAAGTTATTATTAGGTTTAAAAAACAGTGTCAATCTATAAAAAAAACTCAAATTTGATAAATTAATTCTTAAATTAATTCGAGTTAATTAATGTTTTCGGTGTTTTGGAAATAAACACATCTCATGCAATAATAAAGAGAATCATTCTGTTATTATCTCACATATAGCTGTAATTCAGACGAATAAATGTGCGGTTACGTATTAATACTCAGTTGATTACAAAAGATAAATCAATAAATTTTTATTGTACAACTAGAAATAATTGCTATTTAATTTGTCTTCCACCGATAAGAATTGTAGAATCAAATTATTTGAAGTAATTTTATGTAGAGCAATGGCTACAAATGTTACCCACATATTTACTTACGTTAACTCATGTATGTTTGTACAAATAGCATGCTCTACCAAAAATATACAATTCGGGAGGTAATAAAAACTTATTATGCAGATTTAAACAGATTTAATTTAAGATCTGCGTCAGTGTTAGCGAAAGTGTATTTTTGTGTTTAAACATAATTTTCAAGTTTTTACTGTGTTTTATACAGGTTGATGCATTCTGCGTCCCTATATTTTATTCGTCAGAACACACGCTCTGGCGAAGCTCGCAGGCGGACAACCGCAATAATGATTAAGGGTTTTGTGGATGTGCCAAAAGAATACCGCCAGGAAGGCGCAACCGTGCCTCGCAGATGCAAAGGCGGGCTACCAAATGTTCCTGCACGTGCAACGGTTCCTGCACGTGCAGACGACATCCGGAGACAACGGAAGGCACCAGGGCGCGGACACAGCTGCGTTTTGCAGCTGCCCAAGGGACACAGAGAGCCCACACCAGCGGCTGAGTCTGTCCCGGGCTAGTGTCAGCAATAAACATTGAGAGCTTTTAGCGGGCGTGCTGGGAGAATAGCGGCAATATTCGGAGGCATAAGTGCGCCGAACCAAAGAGGCCACCCAAGAGTTCCCGCACGTGCAGAACGAAACAATAAACTTCCAGGCCAGAATCAAGGGGCGATGCCAGGCCGACTGTGGACCACAGGAGCAGCGGCCACGTGTTTTACGACTCAGGGGCGACGCGGCAAGCACCCTGGCCACGTGCAGGGATGGTGCAAGTTGAATATGGCGATGGAGCCGACAAAATCACGAGAAGGAGGGAGGAATAGATCAGTCAGTCGAGGATCGAGCAGTCAGGCAGTCATTTGGGGGACCTGAAGCGAGGCGTCCGGGTCGGAGCCGGACGAAGCCAGTGCGATGATCGTTCAGTCAGTCGAGGATCGAGCAGTCAAGCAGTCAGTCGGGGGATCTGAAGCGAGGCGTCCGGGTCGGAGCCGGACGAAGTCAGTGCGATGATCGTTCAGTCAGTCGAAGATCGAGCAGTCAGGCAGTCAGTCGGGGGACCTGAAGTGAGGCGTCCGGATCGAGAATGCATCACGACGTCGACCTCAGTCGGAGGCCGTCAAGCGGGACGTGCGGCGGGAAGAATCCGAGAAAAGTCAGTCAGACTTCGTCAAACGAGAAGGGTGGACCGGGAGCCGAGAGAAAACGAGTTCGCCAAATGCATCAAGACGTGGACCTCAGTCGGAGGCCGTCAAGCGGGACGTGCGGCGGGAAGAATCCGAGAAAAGCCAGTCCGACTTCGTCAAACGAAGAGTGCTGAGTGGACCCGGGAGGAGGGGTTCCGAGAGCAGGCGTCGGGACGCCCCACCAAGCGCCGGAGCAGTTCCAAGTCGCCAGCCGAGGGAAGACAGCGCCGCAGTGTCAGATAAGTAGTTCTACACCAAGTGCGAAGAATCTCCCCCCCCCCCACGACGCAAAATCGCCGCGCCAAGTACCATACGTAGCCTACATAGAAAAAAGGGGAGGGGAGTTGTCTCGTGAGTTCATGTACCAGTTAACCTGTTCAAGCAACAATAAAACTCGATTATGTGAACTCGCAAATAAAGTGTAATTTATTAGTAAATTGGACCTAGAGACAACAGTGTCGATGTATTCCTACGCCCTATCACTGAGGGCTAGCATCAAGTGCGGGCGCCTCACGCCGAAGAGCAGATTCAATACCTACTTCCAAACTTCAGCATTGGCAGGTATCAAGGTATTTATGTACTTTGTGTATTAAAAAATATTTTTATAAAATAGCACTAAGCTTGCCATATATGTTTTTGCTAAATGCCATTAAAAAGAGCAGAAGTACAAAAAAAATGCGTTTGTAAATTAAAAATTCAGCACTACACTTATCATAAAAATTTTTGCAAAATTACATCAAAAAGAGCCGAGATACCAAAAAAAAAAAAAAAATGTGTTGGTAATTTGAGATTTTTTTTAGAGCCCAAGGCATGCTCTTTAATTCTGCTGCAAAATAAATATACTGTGTTAGGCTGATGATCGGAAATACTCTCAGGTGTTACTTCCTGGACTGTTCGCATACTTGCACAGTGTTAATTACAACTGGGCATCCCTAAGTTCGTGAGGGCTGGAGGCCTTAATAAAATGAAGAAACTAAATTAAATTCCGTGATTTATTTACATGCTACAAGAAAATACTTATATGGCTATTTATTTTCAACTCACTGAATTACAATCCCCTGTAAAACTAATGAACTTCTACTGAATTTATAATAACCAATTGAAAAATAAAGAAGTCCTGCTTACATAAATGTTATAATATAATTTTCTAAAATCATTCCAGTTGCACTAATGTGCCAGTATCTCGTATCTTACACCTCTGCTCCGATGCCCACATGCAAAAGAATACTCGTCGGCGAGGTGACGGCTGTATTTATATCGACACTGATATTTTCTGGATAATTTCACACAGATGCATTGTTACGAAGGCAGAGCTGTAGGGGCGAGTGGTGTTTAAGACACGGTATGTCAACATCAAACAGAGCTGCCAAGCAGGGAGAGAGAAATTAGGCCAGAAGGTGAAATATAAGGAGGCCGTAAAGAACGGCGTGGTCGTTAATCCCCACGTGACCCTGGGAAGACTTCGAGGCTTTATGGCGATGCAGAAGGAGAGCCTTCGTGGTATTCCAAGCTGATGGTGTGATGTGTCAAAAGCGGTGTTTATCCGCCGAAGGGTGTGAGGNAGGAGAGCCTTCGTGGTATTCCAAGCTGATGGTGTGATGTGTCAAAAGCGGTGTTTATCCGCCGAAGGGTGTGAGGCTTTAATTAGGTCTGGGAAGGATATAATGTTAAAACAATCATAACTTGAGTAAGCACTTAAAGTGCTCAATAATAAATCAAATAAATTATGTAAGACCTTGGAACTTAGTAAAATGCCTAGTTTATTATAGTTCTGCTTGATCACTTCAACCACCCCACCCTTAGAAACTGAGATACATCAACTGGACAGCCATTGGGTAATACTAGAGTGACCCAAGACTGTTACACGGGNAGGAGAGCCTTCGTGGTATTCCAAGCTGATGGTGTGATGTGTCAAAAGCGGTGTTTATCCGCCGAAGGGTGTGAGGATTTAATTAGGTCTGGGAAGGATATAATGTTAAAACAATCATAACTTGAGTAAGCACTTAAAGTGCTCAATAATAAATCAAATAAATTATGTAAGACCTTGGAACTTAGTAAAATGCCTAGTTTATTATAGTTCTGCTTGATCACTTCAACCACCTCACCCTTAGAAACTGAGATACATCAACTGGACAGCCATTGGGTAATACTAGAGTGACCCAAGACTGTTACACGGGTGGAGGCGCCGTCTCTCTCTCCCTCTCGTAGAAAGAGAGTTTAGCCACTATCATCAAAATTAATTTAATTAAAAATAATTAATTCATAGCTGCATGGTTTGCTTGCTTGTATAGAATACGTTTGCATGTACTAACTGCATAGTAATGCTGTAAGAAACTAGATTGCAAGCATATTAACATAGCAGCAAATAGAATACTAGGTGTGAATCGCATGGTACAAAAGGAAGTGTTAATAAAAATTTAGTGCGCGAGAAAATGTTTGAGTGCCGAAAAGCTTCAACCGATTTCGTCAGTAGCTAAAAAATTATTCAAAACTGCAATCATAGAGTTATTAGATACCATATGCGACAGAAAATCAACAATTAGGAACCACAGAAAAATGTAATTCTCTTATTGAAAAAGCAGACAAACGAATACCGGACAATCCAAACTTATTTGCAGATTAATAAATCTACCAGGNCGGACAGATTAACTAAGGGGTTAGTTTCTAAAATTGTAAGTAAGGGATTAGTACTATCTCAGGGTGATGCTGACACTCATTATTTATATGACGATATAGATACATCAAGTACTAGAATTCAAGATTCTATAACAGCCAGTCAACCCTCATACAGTAATTTACAATCAACAATTCCAAAGTATGTTAATTAATAACAATTTAATAATTTACAACACAGCATGGCAGAAGGAAACGTAAAAGATGTAATCCAAATGGCAGAAATATTCCTATATTTTCAAGGGAAACAGATCAGGATGTAGAGGAACTTTTAGAGCATTATGTTGTGGCCACTGACATTATTAACTGGGGCGAAAAGGAAAAATGCCGCAGACTAAAATTCTATTTAGAGGGAACAGCAAAACTAATGTACGACAATATTATTAAAACCAGAACAGAGGAGCACATAACATGGGCTGACATTGAAAACATGTTACGAAAATCATTCTTACCTGTAGATTCCGCACCCAAGTATAGGCACTTGCCATATAAAAAAAGGCAGAAAATTGGTGAAAGTTGCCAAATTCACTTTGAGGATATATTGTTTTACAATATAAAGTATAATCCNATGCTGTAAGAAACTAGATTGCAAGCATATTAACATAGCAGCAAATAGAATACTAGGTGTGAATCGCATGGTACAATAAGGAAGTGTTAATAAAAATTTAGTGCGCGAGAAAATGTTTGAGTGCCGAAAAGCTTCAACCGATTTCGTCAGTAGCTAAAAAATTATTCAAAACTGCAATCATAGAGTTATTAGATACCATATGCGACAGAAAATCAACAATTAGGAATCACAGAAAAATGTAATTCTCTTATTGAATAAGCAGACAAACGAATACCGGACAGATTAACTAAGGGGTTAGTTTCTAAAATTGTAAGTAAGGGATTAGTACTATCTCAGGGTGATGCTGACACTCATTATTTATATGACGATATAGATACATCAAGTACTAGAATTCAAGATTCTATAACAGCCAGTCAACCCTCATACAGTAATTTACAATCAACAATTCCAAAGTATGTTAATTAATAACAATTTAATAATTTACAACACAGCATGGCAGAAGGAAACGTAAAAGATGTAATCCAAATGGCAGAAATATTCCTATATTTTCAAGGGAAACAGATCAGGATGTAGAGGAACTTTTAGAGCATTATGTTGTGGCCACTGACATTATTAACTGGGGCGAAAAGGAAAAATGCCGCAGACTAAAATTCTATTTAGAGGGAACAGCAAACCTAATGTACGACAATATTATTAAAACCAGAACAGAGGAGCACATAACATGGGCTGACATTGAAAACATGTTACGAAAATCATTCTTACCTGTAGATTCCGCACCCAAGTATAGGCACTTGCCATATACAAAAAGGCAGAAAATTGGTGAAAGTTGCCAAATTCACTTTGAGGATATATTGTTTTACAATATAAAGTATAATCCNAAAAAAGGCAGAAAATTGGTGAAAGTTGCCAAATTCACTTTGAGGATATATTGTTTTACAATATAAAGTATAATCCCAATATGCCAGAACAGGAATTCATAGAAATAACATGGAAATCCTTGTTACCATCCATAGCAGATAAATTATTAGGCCTATAGAATGACACATAAGAACAGCTTCACAGAGTTCAGTTAGGGATAAAGAAAAATAATGAGGCTATTGTAATGACTTCACCAAACCGTGAAACACAAAAGCACTTAAGCCTTTAAATTGTTAAATTGAATAAGGAGATTGCCAAAATTGACTGTAGCAACAAAGACTGCAGGGTTCACCAAAACAGTTACAGGTGTAAGTACTATTCTGAAAACGCTCAGAGTAGGAAGTATTGTACGCCAGTACGACGGAATAAGGGATTACGACACAACACACAGCAAGTCATTATCATCCAGAAGGAATACACCCCTTTCCCGAACAAAAATCAGAACATATATTCTTCAAACACAAAACAAAGGGATGTAAGAGAGAGGAAAAAACCAGGAACACATTATGGGGAGAACAATGACGTGGCAGAACTCAAACAAACAAAGAAATAATAAGGTCCTAGCTAGTGCAAATAATAGAGATACAGATTATAGAACCAAATAAAAAAACTAGAATACAAAGTGGTAGCGTGCGTTACCCCTGTGGACAGTATCAGTAATATAGTGGGTAATGAGGCAAAATATAATACAGGTAGTAAAAAGGGAGAAACAAAACATAAAAAAAATATCTCTGTTAAACGGAAATAGCAAAAAAAAATTCCAACCCCGACGTTAGGTGTCTTTCCTCAACAGAAAATAAAAATATTATATATATATATNAATAGCAAAAAAAAATTCCAACCCCGACGTTAGGTGTCTTTCCTCAACAGAAAATAAAAATATTATATATATATATCAAAGTGGAAAAGGAAAATATAAAAACTCAGGGCAGGTCTCAATTTATTTCATAAAAAATGAANTATATATATATATCAAAGTGGAAAAGGAAAATATAAAAACTCAGGGCAGGTCTCAATTTATTTCATAAAAAATGAATTGTGTGAGAAACGTCACGATCTAAGTAAAAATCCGTACAAGAAGTCGGATATAAACTTTCATAAGGAGTTTTAAACATGGGGCCAAGCAGAAATAACCTTGGTGTCAAAGCTAAAGAGCGGAAAGAGTTGCCAATTACAGACATTCCAACAAACGAGGACACAACCAAGTTCATAGCTCCCGGAAGCCAAACACAACAAACATGTGCTCTTTGCTTCTATTCCAGGCATCATGGTAAACAATGTGAATTATTTTCGAACCAATAGTTCGTTCGGATTCCGAAGAGACTTTCTAGGCAGATTCAAACATTTAAATAATCGTTTCGACCTTCAGCCTATAAAAGTATTCATTAACAAGGAAACTAATACAAGAAGTCAACGAGTCGAAAACAACACGCATACGCGAGTGCCAGACCATGATGAGACGGTGCCTACAAAGGAACAGATGAGTCGGCAAAACACACGCAGGTGCGATAAGGAGCTAGCAGCAGTAGGAAGTCAAGACATGCGAATACGCGACCAGAAACTGACAGCAGTTGGAAGGCAAGACCCATGCAGGCGCTACCAGGAACTGTCAGCAGTAGGAAGACAAGAAACGTGCAGGCGCGACCAGGAACTGGCACAAGTAGGAAGGCTATACACGCGCATGAGCAACCAGGAACTGGCAGCAGTAGGAAGGCAAGACACATGCAGGTGCGACCAGGAACTGGCAGCAGTAGGAAGGCAAGACACATGCAGGTGCGACCAGGAACTGGCAGCAGTAGGAAGGCAAGACACGTGCAGGTACTACCAGGAACTGGTAGCAGTAGGAAGGCAAGACACGTGCAGGTGCTACCAGGAACTGGCAGCAGTAGGAAGGCAAGACATGTGCAGGTGCTACCAGGAACTGGTAGCAGTAGGAAGGCAAGACACGTGCAGGTGCGATCAGGAACTAGCAGCAGTAAGAAGTCAAGACAGGCACATGCGTGACCAGGAACTGGCAGCAGTAGGAAGGCAAGACACGTGCAGGTGCTACCAGGAACTGGCAGCAGTAGGAAGGCAAGACACGTGCAGGTGCGACCAGGAACTGGTAGCAGTAGGAAGGCAAGACACGTGCAGGTGCGATCAGGAACTAGCAGCAGTAAGAAGTCAAGACAGGCACATGCGTGACCAGGAACTGGCAGCAGTAGGAAGGCAAGACATGTGCAGGTGCTACCAGGAACTGGTAGCAGTAGGAAGGCAAGACACGTGCAGGTGCGATCAGGAACTAGCAGCAGTAAGAAGTCAAGACAGGCACATGCGTGACCAGGAACTGGCAGCAGTAGGAAGGCAAGACACGTGCAGGTGCTACCAGGAACTGGCAGCAGTAGGAAGGCAAGACACATGCAGGTGCGACCAGGAACTGGCAGCAGTAGGAAGGCAAGACACTCGCAGGCGCGAAAAAAATAAAATATTTTGAAAAAAATGTTGAATCTTATTACTAAAAGAATTAAAGTATATTTTCTTTTTGTCTTAATGCGAGTTGGTGAACAATGTGTTTCGTTAATCTGTGAGGTTTAAAAATGAAAATGTTATATTTTGCCAATGCGAGAACACGCGACATATAATTGGCCATGTGAGAAGCACGGATTTTGAGATCCAACCCACAAATGGACATTTTTTGGCCCTCTGACTTATTAATAGTCATTGCAAATGCCAAGCGAATTGGAAATTGCAGGCGTCTGAATTGATTGGGCGAGTCTGAAGGGATCATTGGGATCCGTGGCAGGAGAACATCTTCATCTTGAAACTTGCCGTTTATAATGGTAGTTTAAGAACACTGTCCATGATTTTTTTATGACCAATCGCCTGCTAATGCATAGCTTTAGTGCATTTAAATTCCGAAGCAAAATTATTGGTGAACCAATTATTAATCGCAAGTTATGTGGTTGAATTTCCGGTAATCCAGTGAATTCAAGAATTCAACAGGATAGTTAACAATGTCGTTCGATTTGAACGACATCTCATTACCAGGCAATGCCAGTTCTATTTTGAAATGAATATCATCAGCATCGATATTTTAGCGGCCAAAATAGGTTGTTCACGTAACCACGCATCATTAATGTAATTAGCACGAAAATATGAGAATATGTTTTCAATCAAAGCATCTTTTGTGGCTACCATGTTGCAAAAATTATCTGGCAACTTGATGAACTGTGTATTTCCATGCAATATAATTTTTCCATTGCCAATGTTGAGCAATTGTTCGGATAATGACACTGACAATGGATGCAATGGATCGTTTTGCAGTTGAACACGCATATTTATGGTAAGGCGTAATGTATTGACATTTCTCCATAGGTATGCTTGGCGTAATGTATTGGCATTTCTCCATAGGTATGATTGTTTCAAACATGCGTTAATTTCGTCCGCATATGTAGCGCGTGGAATGACCGGCAATCTCTGTCTGAAATCACCGGACAGCAGCTGTAGAGCGCCACCGAAAAGTCTGGTATTATCGTTGACATCTTTCATCGTTCTATCGAGAGCTTCAAGTGAATGCTTGTGGGCCATAGTTTATTCATCCCAGATAATAATTTTGCATTTTTGCAAAATTTTATCCATGCCGAAATGCTTCATTATGTTGCATATTGCGTCTGGATTTGTGTGAACGTTCAACGGCAACTTGAGTACTGAATGTGCAGTCCGTCCACCATCAAGCAAAGTCGCTGCAATGCCTGATGAAGCACTTGCCAACGCAATATGATTTTGTGATCGAATGCGCGCAAGTATCAGTGAGATGAGGAAGTTTTTGCCAGTGCTGCCTGATGCGTCCAAAAAAAAAGAATCCGCCTTGTTGTGCTGTAATTGACTAATTAATTCGATCGGATATGTTATTTTGCTCAGTAGTGAGCAGTTGCTCATTATTTGCAACAAAAGTAGTCAAAGAGGCCGCATCGAACTGTTGTTCGCGCTGAACATCGCTGTTAATGATGTCTGTTGCTGGGCGGTTATACGATGGCATATCTAAATGAATGATTTTCATATTCGAAATGAGAATGCAAATATCCTTAATCTTTATTAACGCCTCGTTATATATTTCCGGCGAAAAATCTATATTGGGATCTTGATCAGCGGTCCGAATGCGATGCAGAATGTCTTTGCTCATGGAATCTTTGTGTGTCCCAGAGAGCAGAAGCTTGCGACGGAAAACATGTCGTCAACAATATGGCGAATAATTGGTGAATTTGACGAGGAGAGGAACTCAATACTGCATCTGTAAGTGTGAGATCCCAATGGTTGTCATCTTCCAGCAAACGCAATTCGCGACACGCATCGAAGTACGCGTCGTACAAAATACAATTGACTGTTCGCAAGTATTGGAAGAACGTCGGTCCAGGAACGTTAACCAACAACAAACGCAAGAAGAAGCACTAGCGTTGCTTTGGATGGACTGTGTATAATCGGCCTAATGTATTTCCCATAAATATGCCATCGTATCCTTGGACTGGAACGCGTCGCTTTCTTGGGTCCCACTTTTTTGACTGTTTGTTCCACGTGAAAAATCGTGGCACATCAGTATACATTAATGTCTTTGCGAACTGACCGAAAATACCTGGTCGGTTGCATAGTTCGAAAAACTCAGTATGGTTCTTGGGGCAGTTAGTGCTCGTTGTATAGCAGTCTCTTCAGTGAAATAAACACGCAGTCCATTTTCAAGGTGCACGGCCAAATGTAGAATAGTAGGGTCTCTGTTGTGTATTGGAAAACTCAAAATGCGCCAAACTGATTCATTGCTCCTAATTTATCGCCCCATTTGATAACGAGTTATTTCGTAGTTATCATTTACATTTTGACCAGCAAATACAGCCATATCGCTGCCCTTATTAACGTTTTTGCAAATGTATTTGATGGACTTTACCGAACTGCAGAACTCAACGTTTATGTGTGCTTTGTAGGTTTTGGAAAGCAATGGCGAATACGGAACCACCCAGCGATTGTCAATGTCAACCGGATTTCCACCGTTTGACATGCGCAATTGATATGATTGGCCACCATCATCTGTGTCTTTACGACGATACAATTGATAACCATCTATTTTATTGATAGTATCGTTTATACACATTTTTTGGAAACGTTTCGTACATTTTCCATTGTCCATGCACGGCGCCGTCATGTTGATATCACCTCATGTACCATGGATCATGTTACCGGTAACAATGTCAAACAACTCTTGATCGATATTCCGATCCGGAATTTGTGCTGAAATAATTTTTTTTTATTGAAGACGGCGACTACGCGTTTGTTTTCACTCGTGGCGCGATGTCAGTTGCGTGCGTTTCAACACTTTGAGTGCGGCACATATTTACTGTCACTTAAAACAAGTTAGAATTGAGAGCCGCCTTTATTCAAGGTTGCATGACTATAATTTCCGTTGGTCTCTGTGTTCACATTTACAACCACCATATTGGTTCACACAATACCGGACACGCTCACTTTACTGTACAACGTTCATTTTGATCGGCTCTCTACCAACATGATGCCAAGTTGAAAGTGTCCCAGTGAAATGTTCTTTCCTACGTAGGTCATTCAGTTCCTCTTTCATAATATTATTTACACGCGTGGTTTGATGTTTGCCAGAAAGAGAAGAGAGGGCCCTTCCTACTGAGTAAAAATAAGTACTTTTTGTATAACTGCTGGCGAATTTAACTAAATTCTAAAGGATGGTTTTGCCAGGAGAAAATAGCTTGTATTGGTTTTGGAAAGCTATTTTTGTGAGGTGTTACCGAGTCCAACCATCGCTACTTGTGTTTATCATACAGGATCCAATTCTCACAACACGATACAATCGAAGAGGTGCTCACTGTGGTAACCAACCAACAGATTATTGCAGATGTCCATTCGCTGTTGTTTGTGACGCTTCGCTAGTTTGTGTGGCACCAACATGTCCATTTTTTTTCACTACTCCCATTTGTTGTTTGCAGATGGTTGGAAATTGTTGCAAATTGTTGGCTTGGAAACGTTAAACTCTCAGGAAATTCCCTGAGGGCGGTATTTATATTTTACCCACACACATCTTTAAACCTGTGACCTGATTCCTCTTCCTTCTTCAAATTTTAAACCCTGGTCATTGGCACGGCATTTACTAAAGCACTGTTATATCTGGAGTTGCGTCTATGTCCCACAGGCACAGGGTGACCACGTTACCCTACGTTTTTGCCGCCGTATGTCCAGTTTGGACTCACGAAACAAAATAACATAGTGCAGTTCCATTGCGGATCACTATCACACGTCCTACGACTTCGAATTGCGCGAAGATTCCTGCTGCTGTGATCTTCAACGGACATTACTCGTGGCATCTTATAACAGGCGGCAGGGAGAGTTGAATGTGGACAGGGTGCATGTAGGCCATTTATTTTCTAATGGTTTGGTATTTTGTAGTTGTTCATGACACTTTTGAAGCTTGGAATAGAAACATTGATTTTAAATTGTATTTATTACAGTGCACATCTGGATAAGTATAAATTAAAATCACATCAATGCAAAATAAGTTATTAAATACAGGAAAGCCTTGAATATTACTTAATTGATTCAGTTACACAGGTTTTGATTTTCAGGTAATAATTTCTGCTCCGAGTCAATGACTGTCTGTATAATTCACTCATTCACCAATTAGGAGATATAAAGTAACTGATTTTGCAAAAATTCTTATGTTCCTGGGACTGCGATAGGTAAGCGGTTAGCCTGATTGCCTCCCACCAAGATGAACCGGGTTCAATCTCCGGCCGGCTCACTCCAAGATTTACGCATGTGGGAATCGTGCTGGACAATTGGGGATCTCCCGTTTCCCCCGTCCTTTCATTCATGCACTGGTCCATACTCACCTCAATCACCCTCATCGGCTCTCAAGACCTCGCTTTTATGAGCCGCCCAAATCTCTTCACTCACTCACCTTATGTTCCTGATTTTGACCCATGATAAATAACATTAATTATATTTTACCCAGAGAGAGGAGGAAAGGGAAACTTACACACCAAACTAAACCCAAACTAATAAACACAAAAGCACACACGCATGCAGACACGATATTCGGGGCTCCAAACCAGGACGCCCTGCATTGTAGGCTGGTGTGCCAAGCCAACAATAGTACATGCCACATACCTGCGAGCTTAAGCAATGTCACAAGAGAGGTTGACGTCTCTGACGATTCCTGGAATCCAGTACATGAGGTGTGCGGGTGTAACCGAGCACATTACAGCCTGCCCATATTATGTAAAGAATAACATAAAACACTGTCCGTGGTGATAACTTTTAGATCATACCCCTCCTTTATTTTTCAAACCTGTCCACTCTCCACTATCTCCACCTCTATCGTCTAATTTTTCACGAGTAATACTATATAGATGTGCTATTATTTCATAGATACCTTGAACTTTGAAAACTAGTTTATGTTCGCAATGCTGAACACATTGAAGGAGTTAATATTTCATCATCAGTAAGTAGGAAGTATTCGTGGTTGATTTGTCAGGTTACCCGCTCCTCCAAGAGATGGTGGTCGATAGCAGGGTTGATTGAAACCACCGCAGGCAGGTGTGTGGCACGCAATATACGTCACGGAGGTCTGCTACAAGACTTATTCACCTTACTAACGGGCTCTACCCGGTACTACAGTAGGTTAGTGACTTAATTTTTTATAAATTTTAGTCTCTTAGGTGCTGGATACGTCAAAATGTCACAATATAAAAAAATATTGTTTTCTCAATTTCTTGCCAATGCTTCTAATGAAGCGTGTTCAATAACTGAAGTGTCTTAAGCAAAATAAATTACTGCATACGCCTGAGCGTTATCTAAACCATATCTGTGACACGTATGTTAAGCTACAAATCACTCATTTACGATTTATGGCGTATCACACACTTAGATAGTTGAGATTACGACCATGTACAGGACGCCACTTCTCAAACAATCACTTCAATTTTCTTTGGAATTTAAATTTAAAGTTAAAATGACAATTCACGGACTTTTTTTTATAATTGTTCTGCTTATCTTATAACACTTGCAAATATATATATAAATGTCATGTCATAATCGCGTTTTTAGTCTACATTCCGAACGAAAGATTGACTTATGCAATTACCTGAATGTATGCTTGGAATGTATGTCCCCCCTCTAATAACTTTTAAACCCGTTAACCAAATTTCACAAAATCGGTCCACTTATAGTATTTAAGAAGTAGATCCGACTTTTATAGTTTTCGATTACGCCAGGTACTTATTTTATAAATGGCGGCAATATTGAAATTTAGGGCACAATGTCATCTAGTGAGCCATTTAAACGATTTAAACCAAATTTGGTACATTTATAATGCATGTCGTAAGCGTTGAATTTGGAAAGCAATAATGTTATTAATCTGCCATTTTGAAAACTAGGGCAACATGAAAAATTTAGCTTTCACATTATATCTCGGGAACTACTCAATCGATTCCTTTAAAATTTGCCATATAACTAATACTGTTGTACGCGATGTTATTACTTGCAATTAACGTAAATAAATAACTTATTTTCAAAATGGCAGACACATATAAGTATTTCAGGGATAATTTGCCATATCTACCATACCATTTTTTTAAAACCAATTTAGATCGATTTTGGTATTCTGAAAGTATCTATTACAATGATCAAATATGGCAATACATAGCCTTTTTTGTCCGCCATTTCGTAAGATAGTGTTAAATTAAATACTAAATTTTTATACCATATCTCGAAATAAAATCAATTATTATAATAATCAATAAAAATCACTTATTCTCAAAATGGTGGCCATATTAACATTTTGGATTACTGTGTGATATCTACGAAATCATGTAATACATTTCAACTTAACTTTGTATGCTAGTAGTATTTATTACAATCATCTACCAAGAGCCTCTTCTTTCCACAATTTTGAAAGATAGGGGCACACGAATAAATCAAGGTTTGTCATATTTTGAAATACAATCAACCAATTGCTTTCAAATTTGGCAAACAAGTAGTACTACAGTAGGCTATGTAAACAGACATTTTTAAAGTGGTCTAAGACACTTATTTTCAAACTTTCAACTTAACTTTGTATGCTGGCAGTAACTTAAACAACAATCAAATGTGTCTACAATGAGCCTCTTTTGTCCATCATTTTGTAAGATAAAGCTACATGAATAAATAAACCCGTGTTATATCTCGGGAAACAATCAAGTGATTTCTACCTAATTTGACGAACAAGTAGTTCTGTAGTAGGTCATGTAAACGGGCATGTTTCATGTGGGTCTGACATTTATTTTCAAAATTGCGGCCATGTAAATATTTTAATTAACACATAGGTTGTGCCAATTCTCCATTAATGAAGATATCGCTACTTGAGAAAATTGAGCTTTTATGCCATACGTCGGGGACCAATCGATTGGTTCTCGCTGAACTTCGCACACAAGTAGTGGTACAGTAGGCCTCGTAAATTTACACGTATACCCAAACTTTGAAGGTCTATAATATTAAACCAAACAACTTACAACCTAGATTGACTAATAAATTGAACCGTGGAACCATGAAGTTCGTTTACCATACATTAATAAATGCTCAATGTGGAACGAGTTTGATTATCGCGTAGATGTCGTTAGGGCCGCTAATGGTGGTCTCATTGAACATTATGAATGTATTAAACAAACTTCACGGTTCCACGGTTCATTTCATTTGTCAATCAAGGTTGTATGTTGTTTGGTTTTGATGTTATATAAGTTGGGGTATTCTTTTATACCATGCCTGTATATTAAACAATTTTACCCATTTCAACTAAACTTTGCATGCTGAGAGTATCCAAGAGAAGCATCAAATATCGTTATAGACACCCCCTTTAGCCGCCTTTTCGGAAGATAGTACCTGGTGATAAAATGTAACTTTTATGCCATATCTCGGGAACCAAACCAACTAATTTCCCCAAATTCTTCTGATAAGTAGTACTACAGTAGGTCAAGTAAACTTACATTATTTAAGTAAGTCAAATATTTTTTATAATGGTGGCAATATAAAATGTATATTGTATTGATAAGTTTGTGTATATATTAAATAATTTGTTGTGAAATATAACCTATTGGCTGGGCTGCCAGCTGGCAAGTAAGTTACCAGGCGCCGATTGGAGGAAGACGTACCAACATGTTTCTAGCTAGTGGCATAAATTTTCTGGCGTGTGCGGCTGGAGTCCACGTAGTAAGATGTTGTCACACCTCTGTATTCTTAAGGCTCCCGCCTACCTGGTGCTTGAACGGCTTTGTAGAGTGTTTCAAGTACACGTTTTTCCACGAAACTACTAAACTTGCATCCAATGTGCTGACCTACGAAAAGAACACATACTCCAGACGAGGCCTATTCAGTGCTTCAAGACGTCACACTCAGAATGTCCATTTCAGAGCACTTTAACATAGGTACAAATATCTCATTTACAAAACGCTGTTTCTCAAATTATATGCGTTACATACGTACAAAAATACTCAAGTGCCCTGCACTGGGTCTTGCGACAGACTCTCCTCCAACAATAAAAATATAGGGCTTCTGATTGAAGTCTCTTAGATACACGCAGCACGACGAAAGCACTGCAGGCCAGTTCAACGTCAATAGTTATCTTTGCATGAAAAATGGATTCGCTCTTGTTTGAAGTGCGTTCTCAAAAATTAGACATAAGAAACAATTCCCTTGTAATATGTATAACTACCCTTATTCCTCACGTTTGTAACGAAACCATCAATTATGGCTGATTTTGGATACTCATTCCAAACTGAACCGACTGCGCTTCTAATAAAATAAATGATATCTTCTAATAAGGTGCCAATTATGATTCTGAAACCATAACCAAATTTCCATAGAATTAAATGGGGTTTTTGCGTGTTGCATAATGCGCCTAAAGTACTGGAATATCTGTATCACAGGAATGTTGACGGCAGAAGAGAAGCAAGTGAAAGCTGGAGGCACATGGTCGGAGCCGAGTTACTGCAGGTGAGTAGTGTATGAGGATGGTAGAGAGACGAGAGACGTACCTGCAGACCGCGGTGTATGCCGTCGATGTCGAGCATCATCTGGCGGTGGCTGTCCTCGACGGCCCTCAGCTTGCCTTGCAAGATGCACATGGCGGTATGCAGCTCATTGGTGGACTTGTCGAGAGCATGCCTACGTGGCGAGGACTGCCAGTCGCCGGTGTGTCCCAAGCGTAGTCCCCACGTTACTCGCCGCAGTGGCTCCTGGGGTTCCGGCTCGGCGCCCGGCCGCGAGCGCTCCACGTTCAGCACCGCCTCTAGCGG
>NQII01000219.1:902136-915624 GCA_002778355.1 Clitarchus hookeri | reverse complement strand
CGCGGGCGCCGCACCTCGCTCCAGCTCCGACAACGACCAGCCAAAGCACGCCTCCTGGTCTCTCCGCACCACCTTCCCCTCGCACGAGTAGAAGTCCATCGCCCGCTCCGCCGTCGGTGACCACATCGATCTGGCGCCCGCCAACGCGCCGCTCTACCGGAAACGTCGTGGGACCATCCGTCCTAGGGCTTCTCGGACCAGTGACACCTGCCAACTCCGGCGACAAGCACGCTATTTGGCTCCGCTGTTATCTTGGCGCACTGCGCGAGTCGTAGTGACGTGGGGCGCTGACTGAGGGCTCGCACATTCCTAGTGCTGCGACGTACTCTGGCTGGCCGTGCCTCGCGGCGACTCTGCCTACCGTCCTCCTCCTCCTCCCTTCACCAATGGCTCTCCTCCACGATGTCGGTCACCAGTCCACCTGCAACAAGAAAGTAACCACTCGTACTCCTTTCCGCCAACCTCCGCTGCGTACCGATAATGTCGACAACTATAGGCTGTTCACGCTTAACTCAACACTTTTGAAATGCTTTCGTGTGGCATATATCTACAATCACCGGAATAGCACATGTAATGTGACATGCATGACACCTGCCTGGCGTGGTTAATGAGCAACACGCATTTTAGGAAGACGTACGAAACAACCTTACGAATAACTGACAGAGTTCTATACAAGCTGGATAACAGAGCAGCATGATGGAGGGCGAATGACACGTTGCACTTCCCTTCACTTGGACCGTCATTTCACAGTCAGATTGTGTTAGGAGCAATGGACACTTGAAGGTACATGTGCAAGGCGTACTGGTTTTAATGATCCTGATAGGCCATCAGGTGTGAGCACCGATTGTTTGTCGGACAGGCAGGAACAGAACCAGCACCATCCAGCGACATTACAGCACCAATACTTAATCAGAAGCATTTCCAGACACCTAGCGCATGCCAGTCTGCAATCACGACGACCTAAGCGTATTCTGTCGTAAAACCGACAAAAATGTTTTTAATAAATTCAGTTGCTAAAATGTAAAATTTGCACTTTGAATACGAGTTTAATATATGGAACTACGTTCGTATTTCGATGCTAACGTAACTGGGAACATACCAGTCAGCGTGCACATTAAAAAGGTGGACAGTGATATATGTATTTCATAGATTTATTTCAAAAGTTCTCAGTTTACCGTGAACAATGCAGGCTAAGTCAAGAAATACGTCGGTCACACCCAACTCAACTGCTGTGAAAGCGAATACTATAGTTATTTAGTAATTTTCATCAGCTAGGCCACACACCGTGACTCAGTCGATCACTGAGTCTTCCTCCTGAAAGCCTGTCGCCGTATTGAAACTTGCCGATTGGAGCTCCCAGCAGTTTATTTCAAGATATTTAGCACTCGAGAAAGAGATATACTGGAAGAAAAGTTATGCACGAAACAAATAATTGTGAAATGATCTCAAATTTATAAATTACATTTTATAGGCTAGAGGCCGAAGACCTCTTCCCTTCAATAAACTTTGCAAAGATACAAACTTACAGTACAAACTTAGTTAACAGTCAGATAAATTTCCATTAATATGTAAAATAATAATAATTAGTGAAATAACTTCTAAAAAAAATTGTTTCATAAATTTGACTACATAGTAAATGGAATCAGAAACATTATGGGCTAAATTATTCAAAAATTATGTTGTCTAGGTTTTCCAGGTTTTTCCGAGCAAATCCGTAGCTTAGAGAAGGAAAACAACTCCATACTAATACTGTGAATAATGGTAAGAACTACAGGAGAAAAATATTATTATAAATTCCCACATCTAAGCATGAAATCAACATGCTCTTTGTGCTATACGCTATTACGTTAAAACTTTGGAACACTCTGAAACAAGAGCACAGGAGCTTTACAAATGTCAAAACATTTAAAGAAGGTAATAAACAAACACTATCTCTATCATCCCAGTGAATGAAAAGTGAAGCAAGCTTCTAGCAATGTCTCCGTGAGTGTTAGTGAGCCAGAATGTCTGAGAGTGACTAAAGAAATTTGGGCGCCTCTTAACATCGAGGTCTTGAAAGCCGATAAGGGTAAAGAGAGGTGAAAATGGAGCAGCACCGGAATGAAAGATCCACGAGAAAAACCGCCGGCCAGCGGCATGGTCCGACACGATTCCCTCATGCGAAAATCTGAGAGCGACCCCGCCGGGAATCGAACCCCATCCACCTAAGCAGGAGGCGAGTAGTCTAACCACTACACCACCGCGGACCCTCTGAGAGTAAGAATAGGTGTGTCTGTATGCGTGTGTATGTGTTTGAGCAAGTGCATGTGTGACTTAGAGGGAAAACCTATTTTCCCCTATATACGTTTATATGTATATATACACAGTATATAAACAAACACCAGTGCTGATTCAGTAGTCATGTAAAATATTATTTATCTCCCGAAAATGACCCAACACAAGAAATATGCTATGTGCAGTTGAAAGTTTTAAAGGTGACACCACATGGGGTATGGATGCAGGAATGTCCGGCAAGGAACAAAGACGAACATGGCTGCTTGAAATCGCCGTTTAATTGATATATTCTCGTACAAACTGTTTACACTCATGTGAACAGTAACATATCGTACGCTTACAAGATGTTTGACATCCTTCAAAGTAGTCTCCGAGGTTGTCCACGGTTCGTTGCCAGCGATGAGGCAGATATCATCACAGCATTTCGACGAGAGGTAACAAACATTGACGGATCTCATGCAGCCGATGGTATTTCCCGTCTGCCTCATCGCTGGCAACGAACCGTGGACAACCTCGGAGACTACTTTGAAGGATGTTAAACAGCTCGTACACGCACGATACGTACCCTTTCAAATGAGTGTATACAGGTTGTACGGGAATATATTAATTAAACAGTGATTTTAAGCAGCCATGTTTGTCTTTGTTCCTTGCCAGACATTCCTGCATCCATACCCCATGTGGTGTCACCTTTAAAACTTTCACCTGTACATAGTACATTTCATGTGTTGGTTCATGTTCGGGAGATAAATAATAGTTGCCATGACTTCTGAATCAGCAGTGGTGTGTATATACTATATATATGTATATATATATATATATATATATATATTTCAATCGTTAAATATGTATGGTTTTAGTCTTAAATATGTACGGTGTTGTAGTGTGTTATATCTCTATGGTTTAGTCATATTCACGTGTGTAATAGGTCCTATGTAAGATAAGGCGGAAATGCCGCAACTGCACCTAAAAGCCACTGCTCACAAAAAGTTTAGCATATTCCCCGCTGAGATCCGAAGAATGAACTGGCCAGCTTATTCACAACATGAAGAGAATATAGAATGTGTTGGCCATCCTTAAATGAGCAATTCCAAACCGTGCACAACCACCAATGACCATTCAAACCTTAAAACAACCGCAATTGAGGAATGGGATAACTTGGCTCAGGAAATGCTTAATGATCATGTTTTTGGCATGCCTCGTCGGATACAAACTTGCCTCAGGAATCGTAAAAGTCCTGCACGTTATTAACGTTTGTCAATGCATCTGAGAAGACCTTTCTGTTGACATGGAAACAGATGAGATTCTTTTGTTTACGGTGTTTTTCAGTTTAAGCTCTTTGTTTGTTTCATACTGGAATTACGTAAACGTGAATTGTGTTTTTGTCCACTTTATGTGCTATTAGGTGTACAACATGAAATGTTAACTACTTTTATTCAATATAACATCCTGCATTGCGATATATGCTAAACTTTTTGTGAGGGGTATAAATAAAGATTGCATGCAATGAGACTGCTGCTCTTGAAACACACCTTCTGGGTACGCGCACTTTGTTTATGAGCATTCAGTTTGGTATGAGAGTCCGCTGTTAATTAGGTTAATTGTTCATGTCTCTTATGGTCGCGGTCCCTGACAAACCACTTGCTGTTCGGCGGTACATGAGTCGCTGTCCATCGAATCGTTAGCACGAATTTATTGACTCATCGAAACTGCCGAGGTGCAGACACAGACATGCGCAGGGTTAGGTAATGGAGGCTGCAAACTGCAAAATGAAGATCCACTTTTACAGATTAAAAATACAAAGTAAGAATATATTGACACATATAAATCACAAATTCATAATCTCCAATATATTAAATAAATTTTTATGATAATTGGTGGTTTAAACACGCAGAATTTAAGGTGAAAATATGAAATTGGTCAGATTAGTCTATATTTTCTTAATGGCATGATGAAATGGAGGCACAGCAGGCTCCGTTGCCTATCTCCAGCCTGCACCTATGATTGCAGAACGTCCCTCGCTTGTCTAGAAGGCTTGAACAAGTAGTCCACTAAGATGAAAGTGCCCTATCCTGTCAACAAAACCCCTCCTGCGCCTAGCTTTAGAGCGGGAAAGTCACCCCGCCCTCTCCAACATGGACAGCGCCATACCCCCCTCCATTTGCCACTTAATGCCGTCTACGTTCCGCGGTTGTTTGACTACAGCCGTCAATAATAAATAAGAATGTATTTGCTGTAAAATTACATTTACAGTTGTCTGTACCTCTGCAATATCACAATAGCTGTAAAACAACATATATACACTTAGGCGACAAAAGTCATGGCATACCTCCTAACATCGTGTTGGACCTCCTTTTGCCCGGCGAAGTGCAGCAACTCGACGTGGCATGGACTCAACAAGTCGTTGGAAGTCCCCGGCAGAAATATTGAGCCATGCTGCCTCTATAGACGTCCATAATTGCGAAAGAGTTGCCGGTGCAGGAGTTTGTGCACGAACTGACTTCTCGATTATGTCCCATAAATGTTCAATGGGATTTATGTCGGGCGATCTTGGTGGCCAAATCATTCGCTAGAATTGTCCAGAATGTTCTTCAAACCAATCGCGAACAGTTTTGACCCGGTGACATGGCGTATTGTCATCCATAAAAATGCCATCGTTGTTTGGGTACATGAAGTCCATGAATGGCTGCAAGTGGTCTCATGTAGCTGAATATAACCCTTTCCAGTCAATGATCGGTTCAGTTGGACCAGAGGACCCAGTCCATTTCGTGTAAAAACAGTCCACACTATTATGGAGCCACCACCAGTTTACACAGTTCCTTGTTGACAACTTGGGTCCATGGATTCGTGGGGTCTGCACCACACTCGATGAGGCGAGATGGTGTGGAGATGGAATGCAGTGCTGTGGGATAAAGGAGTACCCCGGCCAAAGGTAACGTCCACCAAGTTGCGCACATGCGCAAATCGGGCATGACTGCTACGAACGCGGACACCCACCGCGGCCCAAATAATTAGAGACCTGCAAGTCTTACTGTAAACACGTGTACGTCTGCATCAGTTTTATCAGTGGAGCACATATCGGCATGCCCTGGATGGCTCTGGGCAAAGTACAAACATCTCGCAACTGCGTGACCCCAGAATACTTAACAATACAGAGGCGAAAATTCTGCTTATACCACGTCGTCAAGATGGCATTACTGCCCAGAAACATGTTCGAACACCGTTTGCCAATGAGCGCCTGGAAACCTACTTGCCAGCCGGTGATACAGCCAATACGGAACCCTTCGCTGCATGTTTTCTGTACTATCTTGTACGGCACGTGGGCAGTTGAGTCTCCTCTTTAAGGTAAAACAGGAGGAAAATCCAGAGCAACAATGGTGTGCACAGCGCCTAGCACTAGTTTTTGATACAGCCACAAAGCCACATCAGGCAATAGTTTGCCACCTCAGATGTTTGAGTAATCCATGCTGTGCACACCGGCCAGTCCCATATAGTCTGAATGCAGACAATAATTGGCACCACAATGCTTTAATTGACTGCAGTTGAATGCGATCCAATAGAAGGAGATTAAGCTCCTTTCAATCGTGGTGGGTGGGCATGTATACCACCTCACCTATCAGTAGCATCGTACAGAGTTGAATCTGCACGCACCAGCTTGATGGGGCCGAGAACTATCCAGTCTCTACGAACGCGCTTCGTAAACACGTCCTCTTACTGGAAGGACCAGACCGTCGTCCCTTAATTATTGAGCATCAACCCATTGAGACTGGATCTGACGACACGCCGCTTTTATTCCCCAAAGGTTACTCGAGCCCATCACCAAACATAGCACTGTGTGTCGTGGAGGTTCGGTGGGAGGGAATGCCCTCTTTCACTCCGGCACATCTGGATGCGGATGACGTGGAACACCTACTTTAAAATTCATGGAAATCTTCCATACGTCAGTGATTTGAAACATTTTTTTTTTAAATATGGGTTGGGATGGGCAGAATTTGCATTCAAATTTTCCTTTATGGTATGTTTGGTGGAAAGCAAAAGGCACGTGTAACAGAAAACATGCTGAATTTGTCAATGTACTGTATGTCAACTCAATGCGATCCTAGCTTGCACGTTCTTAGAGCTAGGAGATTTACTATATCGTGAACTCAAATACCGTAAAGTAACATGTGGCTTGGCGAAAGTAGGATTTTATTTTTCTCAAGTTAGCTTCAAAATTAGCGCTAAACTAAAAACCAAATTGTAAGCTCATCGAAATCTTGTACAGCAGGGAAATTCCCTTACGTAATTCGCAGGGACACATAGGCTGGATTTTCGTATCCTGCGTACATACCTGTAGCTTCCTTTTACCTATTAGCTGCGTGTCCTTGTGCGGCGACAGCTACTAGGCCAGGTTACTACGACACTTGAACGTCTGTGATTCGCAAGCAGGTGCCTAAGACTCGTCCAGAATACAACCAATTATGACATATTTTCGTCTTCCAAAAATCATTCGTACTTAATTATTCTGGTGATAGTAAAAATAATTACTGGCTGAAATAGACACTGCGTGTTTCAAGCTTGTGAAATTTGCTTTAAACTGACGTAGCTGCCACGTGAAATTACACGTGTATAATGTTTCATTTAATTAATTGAATAATTCTGAGAATTCAAGTTTCGCACTTTTAAGCACTCGCAAAGTGTGTAAACAACCACATATAGCCTGTTAACCCATTAAGACCCAGTATACATAGTTGTGTGCATTACGTACGTGCAGGTCATTTTTGGTCTGTACTGCACAATGCGAAGCTCAATGACCAATTATCTTACCTGTGGGTAAATGATTCGCGAACTCTCTTAACTGGTATAGGTCATAGGCTAATTGGTTCATATTACTGTAGCTGAACATGGACTGTGACAATGAAACAATTGTCGTGTGAACTTAAGTACAGCACGCTCCATAAAATGGTTTGTTTGCAACAACTGAAACCATAAATTAAAGTGGGCACGAAAGGGTTAACATGCGTTCATTTTTTACGCTTTCGTAACAGGTTTGTTATTTAGTAAAATTAAAACAACTATGTATTTTTTGGTTACTTGGATATGCATTTTTAATATCAATTACAGAGTAATTGCAGAATAACTGCAGAGTAATTACAGAGTTTCACGAGATCCATAGATGTAACTGTTATTCTTCGTTTTCGTGCCATACATAAATGTACACTAGATACTACTTAAATATGTCGCGCCTTCCAAGACTTCCCAGATACGGTTATATGTTTTTCTGACTACTTTGTGCAGGGACTTGTGAGGACTGAAACGTAAATATGAACTTATAGGCTTGAATTATTTGTTGCTTGATATGCTGGTAGTGGAATTCGCATGCCTCTGTACTGTATCATAGTTCTGTCGGAGTCTGTATGTGGGAAAATCGTTTACTATCTTACTATGGAGAAACCATAGTAAGGTGTAAAAAGTATACATGGGAAATAGCCCAAGAGTTGCTGATAAGTCAATAATTATAACGTAAAATAGACAAATAAGACGTTACTGACAGCTAATGAGCTTACTTTCCTCTACTTGGGTACAAATAAATTTTTGTGAAATTCTTAAAAGTTTAGATGGCAGGTAGGCGTTGACGTCTCATTGACAGCAATACCATAAGAGATGAAACAAGAAACATTTGAAACAGTACGAAAACAATTAAAATACACGAGTGACTCACCCGGAACTCGAATTCAGAAAAACTCGTAAAATTAAGCTAACGTGCAATTAACTGCATGGCGGAAGTAGGATTCGCAAAATAAACTTCAGATTTAATTAGTCTAATGTTTTGAATAATAGTATTAACTAACATGAAATATTTACATGGTCATTATTTTGAAAATAAGTGCCTGAGCCACTAAAAACACACAAGTTTACATGGCCTGCCATAACGCCACCTGTGTAAAAAAATTTGTGGAAGTCGGTTGATTAGTCTCCGAGATATGGCATGAAAAATTTATTTTTTTAATCAGTCATATCTTATAAAAACTGCCTAAAAGAGTTTCCGCATAGGATTTTGTAATAGATACTAACAGTATAGAAATTTTGATTGAATTTGGTTAAATTATTAAATATATATACCAAACATGTCTAAATATTTATATGTCACCAATTAGAAAATAAATGTTTGACCTCTTTAAATTACGTAATTTTACATGGCCTTCTGTAGCAGTGACGAATTTGGTGGGAATTAGTTGAGTTGTCCCGGAAATATGGCAAAATGTTCCACTTAATCAACTAACACTATTTTGCAATAAATTCTACCAAGAGGATTTCCGTATGCCTAATTATGCTTCTAATTAATACTGTTTGTGTACAAAACTTGGTTAAAATTTGTTGAAATGTTTTATAGATAAAACAAATTAATATTAATTATTGTTATAAACCCTATTAAAACATACTTGTCACACATAACACATGTTAATTTACATACCTTACTGCAGCAATACTTTAAGAAATTTTGTATGAATCGGTTGATTAATCCTCGAGATATGGCATAAAACCTTCATTGTCTATGTGACGATCTTCATAAATGGAGGACAACAAGTTTGTGTATTATCACATTCGATGATTGCAATAGATTCAATGTACAAAGTTAAATGTAAATCTGTTAGATAGTTTGGAGATATAGCACACTAATATACAATGTTCTTATAGGCGCCATTCGGAAAATAAGAGACTTACAAACTTAAAACGCATATGGCCTACAACAGTACAACGTCTTTGACAAATATGAAGGAATCGGTTGATTTTTCCCGAGATACGACATAAAAATGGTATTTTTTCATGTGGGTCTATCTTACTAAATGGCGGGGAAATGAGGTTTCGCATAGACAAATTTGATGGATAGAATTGATACTGTCATCATACAAAGTTATGTAGAAATTTGTGTTGTAGTTTCGTAGAAAAAAAATTCTGAGCTAAAATTCTTATGTGGCCTCTATATCGAAAATATGTATGTCTGACCCTATCAAAATTTATCAATTAACATGGCCTGCCATAGTGCTACTTAAATTTGGTAGAAATCGGTTGTTTTTTTTCGGAAATATCGCGTAATTTCTATTTGCCATATAATTTACAAATTTACTATTTTACAAAATGGTGGACAAAAGAGATGTAGTGTGGACACATTTGATGGTTAATATATACAGCCAGCATACAAAGTTTCATTGGAATTAATTACATAATTTCGTCGATATAACATGCAAAACTAATATAGTGATGTAACTCCCATGTTTAAAATACGTGTCTGACGTCACAAAAACATTTAAGTTAACATCACCTGCTGTAGTACTACTTGTTTGCATATTTGATAGGAATCGGTCAAATTGTTTCCCGAGATATGACATAAAAATTGTATTTATGTGTGTGGCACTAATCTTACGAAATGGACGACAAAAGAGGCTCTGTGCAGACGCATTTGATGTTTGTCATATATATAATCCCAGCATTCAAACTTAAGTTGGAACAGATTACATAATTTCGAAGATACAGCATACTATAATAAAAAAGCTACATGGCTGCCATTTTGAAAATAAGTGTCTGACATACTTGAAACATATTTATACATATCAACTGCTTCAGTACTACTTGTTTGCTACATTTGGTAGCAATCTGTCTATTGTTTCTAGAGATAATATGCAAAAACTTTATTTATTAATTGAGCGCTATCTTACAAAATGGCTAACAAAAGTGGTTGTTTTTTTCGCTTATGTAATAATTGTAATAGGTACTGTCAGAGTACAAAATTTGGTTGAAATTGGTCAAACTGTATTGTAGTTATACCAAATAAACCCAAAAAATATTTTATTGGCCGCCATTTTTAAATTAGTGCCTAATAAAGTTTAATTAGTTACAGTTACCTGTCCTATCATAGTATAACATACATGCAAAATTTGGCAAAAATAGGTTGAGTAGTTTTCCGAGATATAACATAAAAGCCTCTGAATTAAATGCTTTCAACTTGCACTGTCAGCAAAAAAAATTTGGTTTAAATAGATTGAATGGATCCCGAGATTACATATCACCCTAAATTTTAAAATGGCTGCAATTTTGAAAGTAAGTGCCTGTTGTGGTCTAAAACTATGAAAGTCAGGTGTCCTTACTTAGTACTATGCGTGTACTGAATTTTATAAAATCCGTTTTACGCGTTAAAAAATTGAAAGGAGTAATACAAACACGCGCAGACACACAATAACAAACACACATACATACATACAGACAGGAAATTGGTCTTATAAGCCTTTCTTTCCTTCCTTTGAAAGGTGGGCTAAAAACGGCAGGAAATCAAAGAAACGAAGACCGCGTAGTAAATATAGGCATAGGCTGTTCACGGTAAAGTGAGCACTTTTTTTTTATCCTTTAAGCCTCGATTACATTGGCGAGTTTACAAGCTGCTAGTTGGCGAGGTTAGAAGCGGGCGAGGCTGCTAGTGCGATAGTGATGATGAGACACAAAACTTTCCACTCGCTCAGTAGCCAGCTAGCTAGCGAGTCAACCACGTGTTGTGAATACGCTGTTATTTATTTCTTTCATTTCCTGAACATTTATGGGCGTTCTAGCATTAAAATGAAGTGGAACGTAAATAATATTGTGGAATTTCTGTCATGTCTACCAGCAGTACCCTTTGTTATGGAATATAAAAGACAAAACTATTGTAACACAAAATTAAAAAGTGAAATTTTCCAACGTCTTTATAATGAACTTAATGAAAAAAAAAAAAAACAATTTATTGGGGGAACGGATGTGAAGGAATTGAAAGCTAGAATGAAATCAAGATGTCTATAGGTAAGAACTACACAAAATTGGAAAAAGCAAGAAAAGTGGCTGTGGTACTGAAGCTGGCATGGTTTAACTAAGCAAATTATTTGGCAGAGGTTTTGGCTACAAAAAACAGCAAATCAAATTTGGTGAGTAAAATATTTTCATTTTAATGAATATTTATTTACAGATCAATAATTCACAGATCATTTATACATTCATTATTAATCAAATCATTATTTCAACTTTCTCCCATTGCCAAGGCAGAGGATGTTCTTCTGTACAGTGTGTAGCATATGCTCGTCTGACTTCCTCAGCAGCACGTTTGTAATTATTGCTGCCTAGATTATTAATAGGCTGCAGAATGTTGGCATTTTCCCTCCAGAGCCCAGGTGTTATATTCCCAGTGTTTAAATCCTCTCTATCTGCTGCTTATTGAGGTAAATACTTGACTGGGCCAGTCTTTCGTAGCCAGTTATGAAGACTACAAGCAGCCCAAATGACTTTTTCTGTAGTTTAAGGTTTGAACTCAATTGGTCTTGAAAATACTCTAAATCGCCATGAAAGCATTCTCTACAACTCTTCTGGCACGGGAAATACGATAATTAAATATTTTTTCCACATCACTGAGCCTAGTTTTACTGCAAAGTTTCAGAAGATTTGTTCTTAAAGGGAAAGCATCATCTCCAATAATAACGGCATGTTTAGGTGTCCCAAGAGTATTGCTTTCCATTGCAATATTCAGAGTACCATATATAAATATTGCACTGTCACTTGCTCGACCATTTCCACCTACGTCGATGTAAGTAAAGCAATAATCGGCATCAACCATAGCAAATAATATGATACTATAGGCTTTTTTTGCAATTGAAGTAGATTGAACCGGAACACGGAGGTCTTTTAATGATGACGTGTTTCCCGTCGATAGACCCAATACATCTAGTAAAATTTCAACGTTGGAAGAATTTATTTTCGATTTGTTTCCATATATCAACTGTTTTAGATATCTGCAAACAATAAAAGTAATAAATTAAATCAGTTACATAAATTAAATTAAATCAATAAAAACTAATATTTTAAATAAAATTAAATCAGTTTTTATTATTTCTAGGATCTGCCACAAAACAGTGAAGAAACAGAGCCAGATGAGGGCAGTGAAAGCTGCTGGGAATCTGTTGTGTCCACCAACGATAATAGCTGCCCAGAAGAACGCTTCAAAGAGAAGTCGCCTGCAGAAATGGACCACCAGCGACACCAATGAAAAGGGTTAAAAAAAACGAGTAGCATCCGACGAAAATGCCCTTCTGAAATATCAGTCTCGATTCACTAATTGGACAAAATTGCACAGAACGCAGCAGAGAAGAAGCCGTGTGACCAGTTCGGAAAGTTTGTTGCAGCTGAGCTTCGTCAGCTACCACAGCGACAAGCCATTTTACTGCAGCAGGAAATTCAAAATTGTATCATTTGTTCCAAGCTGTCCTCTTTGGAGCCTGCGGTTAGTTCAAACCCACAACAAATTAGCGATGTTGCATTTTCACCATCTTCTGGCTATTAATTTGCTTCGCAGTCTGTCTCCTCAAACGACGATGAAGACGTTTTAGGACAGGTTATGATTCAAACATTTGGACCAAGTACTTATGTATATATATCCTGTAACTATACTTTCATCAAATACATTCCTTTTTTTTTTTAAACTCTTTTTAATCGTAAATGAATTTTTACTCGCCTCAATGAATGGTTGAAGGGCGCGAGAAATAGCCGAGAGTACTTCAAGCAAAAACTTCGATATTGTTGATTCGGGAACTCGAAACAGGTATTCTAGAGACTTAAAGGAATCACCAGTTGCTAGATAACGTAGTGTAACTTCCAGTTTTGTGGCTACTGGGATTTCCATTCTCATTTTCGTATCTTCTTTTTTGAGCATTCCATCTACCATCTGCAGTAAATCATCAAAATGGGTACAGCCTAATCTCAAAATATTGCGATAAGCCAAAGCATCTTCGTCCTTCAACTCTTTCAGTAAACTTGACGCTCCCCGCGTCCATGTATTTTGGCCATCAGAACACACGCGCTAGCGAAGCCTGCAGGCGGTCAACACCAATAAATATTAAGGGTAGCGGACGTTTCCAAAAAAGGATCCCGCGCCTCACAGCTGCAAAGACGGGCCACCCAAGTTTTCTGCACGTGCAGACGGCATCCGGAGGCAACAGAAGGCGCCAGGGCGCGAACACAGCTGCACTGGGCAGCTGCCCCAAGATACGCCGAGGTCCCACGACCCCAGGCTTCACCACAATAAAACCCTGAGAGCTTTTGGGGCGAGCGTGTGGAGAGAATAGCGGCAAGGCAGGGGAACCACACATACGCCAAGCCAAGAGGCCACCCAAATATTTCCGCATGCACAGGACGAAGTGCTTAAACTTGTAAACCAGGATCGAG